>JARHVA010000480.1:600000-992500 GCA_037957365.1 Torreya grandis | reverse complement strand
CTATAGCTATAAGTATTCATATAATTAATAAGAATCATATTATCTCAAAACACAATCAATTTTACAAGGAACATACAAAATAAACTATCTAACTTACCATCAATAGCCCTTAAGGGCTCTACATATTATACCTCATCCGTGATCATCCTACCTCTCAAGAAAATAGGTACCCATCTATGGTCGATCTAATAGGACATGTAGGCCTTGGTCACTCCAACAACATCCACATATAGTACCTCAATCTTAGGATCATGCTCCATCACTAGCATAGGAGCTAGTTTAACAATCGATGGCCTCAGCCTACTACCTAGCCTCATAACAACCTAAAAAATCCTCAACCACACCATAAGTGCTGGGGGCACATAATGTATAACACTAAACTATCAGGTAACCCTCTAATATTGAAACCAATCATATACATTATCCTAATGATAATGTATCCAATAGTTAACTTGAATTTGCCTCAATTGTGTGCTATTCGTAGGCCACCCATGATAACCCTTGTAAGGTCTCCAAATGATATTCTATTATCTCAAAATATCTAGTAACTACCAAAAATATGTAGTACTCCTTATTGGTGTATTCCCTATCCTAGTCCATCTCTCTAAAAATAAATATATAAGATCCCATCCATCCCATGGATGTGTCACTAGCCTACTCATAGCTATGTGTTCGTATGGCCAAAAATGTAATAGTGTTGATTCAAGGATACCCACACTAATCATCTCCTATGTAAAGTAGTACATGTCAATATATAAATGAGCCAACATGGTATGCCCCAAAAATTACATAGTGCCATGATGTTTAATGTATCTCATGCATCCTATAAGAGATAAAGACACCACTCCCATCCATGACAATAAATGAAAAAAATAGTACAACTAGAAATTTATGCAATCATGGAATATTGACCATCAAAATTATGGTCAATAATATCACTCTGAATCCCTAAGTGTTGATTCCATTCCACTATGAGAGATAAGTGCCTATATGCCTATTATATATCTCAAGGATTAGTAGCATCCTTTAATACAACCTATTGCTTAGAGATTGACAATCGTAGGATCTGATATACATTTTACAATGTCATAGTCATCTCACCCATAGGTAGTTAGAATGTATGTGTGTCTAGATTCAAGCTCTCACATAATGTAGTGTTCATATGCTTATCCCAAGGCATAGGATCTAATAAATTAACATTTAATAGGCCTGCTATTTAGAGAACCTCTATCTCCACATTAGATAAAGGCAAACCCCATATAGTCTCCATCATTTTACTCATACAAAACTCTCATATGGAATCAAAATGCAAAATTACAACCAAATATGACATCAATAAAATAGAATTAAAAATAACAAATAATAGGTATAAATTAGTCAAACATGTTAAGCATCACTCTTGGGCCCACTGGACATTAGCGCTACCCAAAATATAATAGTAGCACAATCTTGATAGTAGTGCTAGGTTATGAATAGTAGTGCCTAGAATGGGACAATAGTGCCAAATTCTCCAAAACATCACTAAAATAGTCCTTTTCTAGTAAAACCAATAAAATGGACAACCAAAATGATAAAAATAGGAAAAGTCTAAGTCCCTTACTAGGTTAACCTCTTCCCCATCTTGAATTTGTGCCTTGACCTCCTCATAGAATGAGAAATTAGTATTAACAATATAATAGACCAAGTACTAATCTAACCAGACACTAAATATAAAATCTGACATAATTAATACATTATTCAAACTTAATACAACATAAAAAATACTAATTAACACCATAAAAATTGATCATTATTGATTTTAATTACATATTCTCACCATAGTATTGGCTCTCTCACCAAAAAGGGGGGTGGATATGCATAGATTGCTTTAGAAATACAAAGTTACATTCAGATATATAGACATATAGGTTTACATAAACATCTAAAGTCACAAATTTTCAGATATACAAACACACAGGTTTACACAAGTTTACATAGGCATACAAAGCACATAGGTCTAGATAAGTTTACATAGGCATCCAAAGTCAAATTTTTTTATATATAAAGACACATGGGTTTACACAAATTTATTCAAGCATCTAGAGTCACATATTTTTTAGATATACATATTTCTATGTAAGTTTTAAATAGGCATTTAGAGTCATAAATTTTTAGATACACACACACACACACATACATACATGTATATACAGGTTTACACAGGCATCTAGAGTCATAGATTTTTAGATATACAAATGCATGGGTCTACATAGGTTTACACAAGCATTTAAATTCATAATTTTTTAGATATATAGACTAGAGGCCTACACAAGCTTGCATATGTTTTACATAGGTATTTAGATATACACTATACATAGATATAAAACTTTAACACATGTATACCAATTCATTTAGATATTTGGATACACAACTATGTTACTCAGATATCAATATTAGGGGGCATGATGTAGAGTGCACTTTTTGGGTCCACATTTTTAGATTTATAAATTTACACTTAGTATCATCACTAGTATCATCACCAATATCATTACCAAGTTTTCACTAGTTTGGGTCACATGACCATCTATAATAGTTGATCCATAACATCACACCAGACCTAATTTACATTACTCAGATTCAGAGTGGGGATAAGTGAGATTTGTTTCTCCACATAGTTAGTTTACATTACTCAAATTCAGATTGGGGGCAAGCAAGTCTTATTTCTCCATGCATTCAGTTTACATACTCAATTTTAGTATAGGGGGCATTCAAACCATATGCTTCCTTTCACATGTTACACTCCAGTTCTTATCCACTTATCTAGCCAACAAGTTGTCTAAATCAAGATTTCATTCTCACAAGTAAGTATAGGTACACATTTATATTTTATTGTACTCTAGTACTTGTATTAATAGAATAAAAGGGAGGGAAATTTAAACACCCTAATTTGTTCAAGTAATCACAAGTACTATGTCTTTTATTTCTCTTTCACACAAGGGTCTTAGTGATGGTTATAGTCCTTGTTTGCATAGTCATTTTGAGTATTTTGACCTTTTTAATGTATTATTTTCCCTATTTTTGATACCCATAATAGTAAAAGGTCACCTTTTCCCAATCCCAGGGGCCCCTAGCCTATCATCCCTATTTTTTTCTATGTTATGAGCCTTAGGACATTAGTGCCACTTACAAGATAGTAGTACCATATGGCTCTAGTGTTCAATTGTGGCTTCAATGCCTAACATGCCCTTTCACCCATGTTTGAGTTCTAACCCCTTTGTGACCCTTCCCTTATGTTATTTATATATATATTTAGGACTTTTTGGCTAGTGAAAAAGGTATTATATTCAAAATAAAGAGCCTTACAAGGCATTTACATCTATCACTTACTATTTTTACACTTATTTAATAAATTCAACCTATAGTACAACTAAAATAATCTACATACTACTTATATTTCACACCTATACATTTACATGCTTGATCAAAGGAGGGATTAAACAAAATTCATTATAACATAATGTACAAGCTGATGGTGCACATTCCCTAAGGGATAACTACATGTGATTTGAGACCCCTAGTATTAGGGTTAATGTAGGCAACAACTAGGACAAAAAGGGTTATCCTTTATGAAATCATAACATCCCACAACCCAATTTTTAGTTTCCGTTTAAATTTAATTAGTTCTTTATTTCACGTGTACAAGTATTCATTAGGGTTTTGAAGAAGAATCAATAAAAATAGTGACATAGATGAGCTTATGTACAACACAAAATCACCTATAGGATCTCTAGAAACTCTTGTAGCTTCCCTAAAAGTTATAGATAGTCACTAAAGAAAGGACATTAGTGCCATAATTGGACACTAATACCACATGACATTACTATCCTAAAGGGGGCACTAATATCCAAATCTAGATCTTAGAAAATAGTCAAAAGATGAGAGATTCTTTTGTGTCTACTCAACCATTTTTAGTACCCTAATCTACAAAAAACTCTATGTATATCTATATAGGTTCCTTTTTTCCTTATGATTACTATTTTTGGAAAGTTCCATAGAATCAATAATTTCCAATTTTATTTTATATTAGTAGTAGACCCATCCCTTTAATCTATCTTAGGATTTACATAGTAAAACCCTAAAAGGTTAAGACATCTACACATATGTGGATTTATTCATTTTTCTTTTGCATGGGCATGAGGTTAGCCACCTAGGTAGAATAATAAACAAGGAAAATTATACTAACAATGATTAATTTATATACATCCTTGTGTATTAAGGTTTCTATAATTAGGTTTATTAGTCTCTACCTCTATCTAAATAATCTCTATTCTGTTTTGAGGGAGATAGTGTGATCAATAGGAATCTAAGAGGGGAGGTTAGTATCATGTTACTATGATCAAAATCAAGAAAAAACACACTAATAAGACTAACACCTCTAGCATAGACACTCAAGGAGCTAAATAACTTTACAAGTAACTATCAAATGAAGACAAAAATAATAATTTTACCTTTTGTGAGAACAAGAGTTGTATGTTGGTAATGAATTGATGTGCTTGGTTGTGTGATCAAGAATTATTTGAAAATAGAGATTCTTACACCACCTCTCCTTATCACCTTGGTAATTTTGGCTTTAGCTTGGCTTGGCTTAACAATTTAGCATCATAACATTACACAAAGGAAGCTTTTTGAACAATGGGTGAAGCCTTATCTTTATATCCTTCCAAACTAACTTTAACCCAATTGTAGTTAGGTTATGGTTAACCATAGTTGGGTTTAGATTAACCCTAGTTGAGTTAAGGAGTGGACAAGAAATTAATATTTTTGATAGAGATGCCATTTATTAAACATGGCTCTCTATTTTTGAATTTAAGGCTTTAGGGAAGATATTTTCAATTCTTTGACTTTGAGGATGATGACATCATCATGACCTCATTTTTGTTAAAATTTCATTTAAAAAAAATTTATTTTCACTAATTGCACATGGAAATTTCACCTAGTACTTAATTTTATTTTCTTAGTTAATTCATTTTGCTTAGCATTTTTGCACTTTAGGAATTGTTTAAGTGCCCCACTCAATGGGTCTAAAGGTCAAACTGTCAATTTAGTAGGTTATAAGTTGAATAGAGATGAATCTGTGAGAGGTTATTATTTCATATAGGATAATACCCAAAATAGGGATGACTCAACATGATTTTGAGCACTAATGTCTAATGTGTAGATAAAATTGGGACATTTAATGATTCCTAGACTTAATTTGCATTATTTGGTAGAAATCAAATTAAAGTCTAATTGGAACACAATTATGGCCAAAATGGAGTGTCTACATTTTGTCCCTATTTGGGAGGCATTACAAGATGTAAGCATAGTAACACATTCTAAAATAATGAAACAATCATTAATGCCTAATGCCATAGAAGGTAATGGATGAGCCTTGGATGCCCCCTTAAGGGAATGGGCAATAAAATAAAGGCAATAAATGGTCTCTCAAAAAGAAGGAAATGATGCGACCTATAGGTGATGGGGTGGAAATATTGATTTTCCCAAAGGAAATTATAATCAGTGGCATAGTGAGATTCCCTAGTAGGGTAGATAAAAAAGATTATTTGCCCAAAGGTGGTTATAATAATCAACATAGTAAGGTGAAGATAATGATTTACCCAAAGGTGGTTATTATCATTAGCAAAATGAAAAATGCCCTAGTAGGATAGATAGATAAAAAATAATGATTTTCCCAAAGGTGGTTGTAATCATTGGCACTGTGATTTTCCCCAATAAGATAAATAAAAAAGGAGGCTTACTTATGGAATCCATACTCACAGAGTAAGAATAAGCTAGCATAGAAGATAGGCATGAATTTAGGATACTTGTTAGTATGGAAATGTACATATTAACTAGTAGAGATTAAAATTTATTTGTGATTTAATTAATCTATATTTGGGTAATATTTGGATAGGTCAAGAATTTTTCTAGGTGTGAACAAGAAGTACTATGGCACCATTGCTTATAAGCTTCACCGAATTATTTTTTTTGTAGCTTGAGATATTATATATCATAGTTATATACAAATATAATAATAATGTGTATCCAAATCATAATAGACTCAATTTAAATGAAAATATAAATCACTTAGGCTTAAGATATGAAAAATCAAATCCTAAGTGAATATACTGAAATAAACTAAGTGTAGGAACTTACACTAATTCATAATCTAATTACAAGATATGGGTAATCAAGACTCAAGTGTAAATAAAGTGTAAGAATCCTATGACAACCAAAAATAAAAATGCAAAGAGGAAAATGAAAATATAACAAAAAAAAAAAAAACACCAATAAATAAAATAAATAGATAACAAAACACCAATAAATAAAAATAGATACACAACAAAACACTAATAAAAAAATTAACAAATAGGGCAGGGAATAAAACAACATAAAAAAATAAAGAAATAATTCAAATCAAAGAAATATGCTAGAAACAAACTACTCTAAACAAACAAATTGTTTGTGCATGTGTAATAGAGCTGTTACTCTTGGTGATAGGGTGACCCTTAAGCTAGTTAATAATGACATAGGTATAACAATGCAAGAACAAAAGACTAACAGTGTCACCCATAGGATATAGGGAATAACAACATATAAACAAAACAAGAAAAATTTCCCATAGGCTATAGGAGACAATGAAACAAAATGAGATGACAAACAAAAAGAGGGAAAATAGAAGAAAAGGGGTAACCAAGCTGACTCTAGATGCATTACGCAAGTGGATGCTACTTACATGGTTCTATAGATGTAAGATCCAACATGACATTCAAACCAAATGTCGTTCTCTTAGGATATGGGATAAAATAAAATTATGATGTAGAAAACATGATTGACGTGTAGAGGAATATGGGAAAGGTCTCAAAAAATGATGAGTGCATGAGAAAAGAAGGGATGATGTTCCACAATCATGAAAATGTCAACACAAATAAATCATGCGAGCATAATAATATGGTTTAGGCTAAAACCACACTAAAAGGTAATAAATGAGTATCTATAAATGAATTAAATTAGGAATTCACAATTTCTAATATATCTAAGGCTTGGCAAAAGAATGAGCTCAAAAAATAGTGAGAGTGTTGAGATAGAGAATACTCATAAAATGGTGAGAGCATAAGATGAATCCAAATGGTCATTAGTGTATCAAATTTAAATACATAATGATCACAACATGAAGTCATAAAATGGCGATATCTTAAGGCTTGAGTTCAACAAGGATGGGGAAATTAAATGATAAGTGGTTATTTATGAAATATTTGGGGTTTTTAAGATCCTTAAGGAAAAGGAGTGGTTTAAAAAAGAAAGGAAGGTATGACTGAGCTAACCCAAGATACCCCATGTATCCAATTGCTAACTATATAGTCCGTTTATACCCCAAGCTAATGTAGTTCTCCCATAAATGGGAATAAAAATACCAAGGTAGTCTAGAAATGAGATAAACAAATAAAAATTTAATGCATTTATATCTTGCATGGAAATTCTAATCCATTTTTCATGATTTCATGATTTTTGTGATTTTTTATATTTTTAAATGTTTTTATAATTTTATAGGCATCTCAACTCAATCAAGAATTATGAGATACCAAATGGTCAACCTCATAAATTAGTGAGAGCATGGCTTAGGTTAATCACAAATGGTGAGAGAATTCAACTTAAATTACTTAAAAAATGATGAAAACATGGATTAGGGGTGACTAAGCTGATTTTAATGTGAATCGAGTGCTACATAAATAGTCTAGTTAGGACCCCAAGTCATTGTAGTTCCACCTTATAATGGAGGAATATGAATAGATAGAAATAATTTCATGAATTAGGAAAATGACATAGTATAAAAATAATAATGGTAAAGTGATGTGGTAATGCATGGTAAAGGTGTAGCTCCTAATTTTCTTATAGGTTGTTATAATTAGGAAATAATGGCATAGGTCAATGACACTAATTTTCTCAAAGGTAGTTATAATTAGTAGCATCAAAAATGGAATATAATGTGACAAAAATGAAGAATGTAATTACCAAACCACTATCATACTACTCTTGGCTACTACCTCTTTTTGAAATATTAAATCAACTACTAAAACTTCATATGAATCCAATCTTTGAAGGCACCCAAAGAACCAATGGAACAAAACCAAGGTCAAAAAGGGTTGGGAGGGAGGGTAAAACAACTTCAACTAATAGGGAAGGTATGTAATGAATGATATATGGTATAGTATAAGGAATTTGACAATACAATATGATGTAAATAATCCTCATTGACAATACTTCAAGTCTCTCAAGTGAAATAATGCTTGAAGTGTATTATGTTCATGGGCTCATCAAGTTCATCTCTATATGGCGTAGCTAAATTGTAAGCTTCAAAGCCATAATTAGTAACAATGACATAAAGTCCTATATAATTAGGCTTGAATTTGTCTTTCTTCTTTTTCTTGGCTATGGTGTTCTTTTAGTTTTATTTAAGGACAAGATCACTAAGATCAAACTCTTTATTCTTGACATGCTATTTATACTAACCACATAATCAATTCTGATATACTTGAACGTTGTTGATAGTAGCCATGCATTTTTCATCTAATAACTCTAGTTCTTGTAGGGGAGATATTATATAATATTCATCATCTAGGATGTGTTTCAATGAGACTAATAGAAAAGGTAACTCAACTTGAATATAAGAATAGCCTTAACGCCATAGACAAGGTAATATGTTGTGGATCTTATTGGAGTATGGTAATTAGTATGATAAGCTTTAAGGGAAAAAAATCTCTACAGGTGCCAATCATAGCCAACATCATTGAAAATATTCTTAAGAATATTGAAAATGGTCTTATTATATGCCTCTACTTAGCCATTACCTTGTGGGTAATATGCAGTGGAAAAGTGTTGGGTAATATTAAACTCAACACATAAGGATTTGAAATCCTTGTTCTTAAATGATCCATCATTATTAGATATGATGTTGGATGGGATACCATAGCAGAAGATGATATGGTTAAAGATGAATTTGGAAATTTGTTTTCTAGTCACATAAGTGAGGGGTATAGCTTCAACCCACTTAGTGAAATACTCGATGGTGGTAAGGATGTGTTTATGGCTATCATATGAGGTAGGGTTAATATTCCTAATGTAAGATCAAATACCCACATTTAAAATGACCATACCATGGTGTAAGCATTGGTTTGCATGTTCTGTCTAGATCATGAATCAAATTGGCATGCCTCTAACATTTGTTACATCTTTTCACATAAATAACTACATCTGCTTACATGGTTGGCTAATAGTAACTGGTATATTAGAGTTTTTTTGGTCAAGAATGACCCAAATAGTGTGGGATCCATAGAATCCTTAATTAAATTACCTCAATGTTAATGTGGATTTTTCTAAATTTAAACAATGAAGCAAAGTTCCATTAAAAATTTTACAGTAAAGGGTTGGGCCAAGTAGGGTATATCTAGAGGCTTGGTGTGTAAAGATTTTTTGTTATTTATGGAATAGGTATGGATGAAGGATTTGGTCATGAAGGTAGTTATATATGTCTAAATAGATAATAGAACTAGGACCAATAATTCCATAAATCATTTTAATGGTTAAGCATTCATGATCAGGAGCTATAACATGTTCAATAAGGAACTGATAGTCTGTTGCCTTATTTTTGATGTAGATCAAATAAACAATGGTATCCATGGAATTTGTTATCCTATTATTGGCTTGAGGTATGTGTTTAAACTAAATATGGGAAATCTACTACTTGAGAATGTCTACCATGGCCTTCTATGGTACCAACTTAACATCTTTGGTTTAGAACTAGCCATTAACATGAGTAATGATTAGCTGAGAATCACCATGAACCACAAGATGATGAATGTTCCATTGTACTACTTGAAAAATCCATACAATGAGTGCTTCATATTATGCCATGTTATTAGTACAAATAAATTTGATACAAAATGATTTGGGAATAGGATCCTCTTGTGGTGTGATAAATAGTAGGCCTACCCATGATCTATGAGATGTGAAGGACCCCTCAAAATATAGATTCTAGTGCTCCTTAAGAAGTGTTTCTATGATGGTCATGATGGAATCATCTGGGAATGTAAAAGTGAGTGGTTTAGTATTTGAAAGAGGATCTTCAACAAGCTAATCTAAAAGTACTTATCCCTTTATAACATTTTTATTAACATACTTAATTTTAAACTTACTCATCAACATGATGCATTTAGTGATGTGGCCTTATGAAGATATTTTTGATAGTAGATACTTTAGTGGATCTAATTTGTAAATGAATATTGTCTTGTTGTTAAACATGTAATGACACAACTTCTTGGCTATAAAGACCATAATTAAACAAGATTTTTTTATTGATGTATAGTTATGTCCATATGCTACCAGTGTATGGCTTAGATAGTACACAATGTGATATTTCCAATTTTAATCATGCTAAGATAAAAGTGCCCCCAAGGATTTATAAATGGTAGATATGTATAACTTAATGGACTCCCTGGCATTGGTGGTAATAGAATAGATGGATTTTTTAGGTATTCCTTCAGGTTCTCAAAGGCTTTCTAACATTCTTCATCCCAAATAAATGTAACACATTTCTTCAATAAATGAGTGAAGGGATGGAATTTATCAACTAACTATGAAATGAAGCATCTGATAGAATGGATTTTTTCCTAGAAACTATGAAGCTAATTCAAAGTGGAAGGTGGCAACATCTTGGTAATGGCTTGTACCTTGGGAGGATCAACTTTAATACCTTGATGAGAGATAATGAAGCCTAAAAATTTACCTGAAGTGACACCAAAAATTCACTTATAGGGATTAAGTTGAACCTTGTACTCACAAAGCCTTTCAAACATCCTTGATAATATGTTTGGATGATATACATGTCTTAGATTTACCCAATATGTCATTGATGTAGTCTTCAATAATATCATGCATCATATCATGAAATATAATGGTCATAGCTATCTAATACATGGCCCCAAAATTCTTGAGGCCAAATGGCATAACCTAATAGTAAAATTTTCTCCAAAGGGTTGAGAATTATATTTTATGTTGGTCTTCTGGTGTGATCTTGATCTGGTTATATGCTAAAAATCCATCCATAAGGGAAAACATTTCATACCTAGCTGTGGAATCAACTATCATGTTGATATTTGATAGTGGAAAGTCATCCTTAGGGTAAGCCTTGTTGATGTCTCTAAAATAAATGCAAATTTTGATCCCTTTTATCTTTTTAATGATAGGCATAATGTTTGAGATATTATGAATAGTTAATCAATTTGATGCATCTCACTTTTAATAATTTTTCCAACTCTTTCTTAACTAACACAATAGTATGAGGATGTATTTTATGCAGTTTGTGATTCACAAGTTTGGTATTAAGATATAAAACAATATGATATACAATCAAGGTGGGATCTAAACTTGGCATGTCTGAATAGGCCCATGCAAAAATGTCAACAAACTCCCTCAAAAGGTATGTAAAAATTCATGTTCATCCTCAGTGAGGGACACACCTAATTTGATCCAATTTGGGTCACCTGGATTCTCAATGTTAACTTTAATAATATATTATATCAAGAGGGTCAATCCATATTCCAAAATAGTTGATAAGGATGTGAATTATTCTATAATATAAAAGTCCTCTAGTTGGACTGGTTCTTCAATTTTTCCCAAATAGGATTAATCTAAATATCCTAATGGTAGCAATGGCCATGTAACAAATGTTGTAGGACATTCTTGGAAAATTTGATCAAAGGCATGTTTTTCCTCTATAATAAACTTAGACCCAAAATCAAGTTCATTATTGGTGGTCTCTTGAGCTTCATTCAAAGAAGGGTGAACATTCCCATCTAGTGGTTCCTAAAACATGTTTTCATCAAAAGACTAGCCTTTTTATTTACTTTTACCTTGGTCCAAAAGTGCCTCACAAAGGTTTTAAATTTAGGACCTTAATGTTTTATTCATTTTTTTTGGCTAATGGTGTTCACTCACTCTCTAAAATAAGTTATAGGAAATAGTTTGATAAAAAAACCCTTATTTATGGTCTACTAATAGAACATTATCTCTGAGACCTAGAAAATCACAAAAATCCTCATCATTATCAAACTTTTCTAAAGGTACAATGGATTTTTGTTGGTCCTAGTCTATAAGTTGAGGATGATAAAGGGGAAATTGGGAATGTCAAATTACTGGCATAATGGTGTAAATGGTATGTGGGTTAAATAAGTTAGTACTAGTAAGGTATTCATAAATGCTATGATCAGTCTCTGCTTTACTACCACCACATCATCACTAATCATTGGCATTGGAAAATGATTAAGATATTTGGGGTCACCCCCAGGTGGTTTAAATATGAGACCATAAGTTCCTTTATATTTGGTCATAAAAATGGACTCAAGAGTACCCTGCTAATTTGGCTTGAGGCCTTTGCCTTTGTATACTTGGTTATCCATGATCTTATTAGGGATGGGATACTTTCTACTATAGTAAAAATTAGCCAAATTTTCATTATATAACTAGGAATCATCATTGGCAAGTGGGTTTTGTTCTTGACTAGTGATAGGTGATAAAATAATAGGCACTGGGTTATGAAACTTGCCTTTTCCCTTTCATCACCATTCCATACAAATTATCTTAGCTTTGGGACTTCCATAGGTCTTGGGATTTTGTGGAATCTTGGAAATATGGAATGTGTCATGGGTAAAATAATCTCCTAGACCATTTACCAAAATGGTAAAATGATTAGACATTTAAATAAGAGGTGTATGTGAAGATGAAGCAAGGTTATTAGGGTCTATACAATTAGCCTCTAGTGATTTAACAAGTATCTCTTTGTCTTTGTCATTATTAGGTATTGGGTCTAGACCAAAATGGTAATTGTAACTTTAATTTTCAGCCTTCAAATGCTTGTAGTGTCCATGTGGCTATAAATCTCCATAGATAGTAACCTCCATGCCTGAGTGAGGAAACTTGATACACTAGTGCAATGTTGAACAAATTGCATGGATTTCATGTATCTATGGTCTACCCAAAAGACAATTATATGATAGGTCTAGGTATAACACATATCAAAGTATATCATGGGTCAAAAACCCCAATGATCATTATCAAACTTATGGTTCCTTGTGATTCCTTCTCTTCATTATCATAGGCCTTGATAGTAATGATCTCCAACTAAAGGTTGGCTGTTATATCCTAGACACTTGATTAGATTCAAAGACATAATATTTAGGCCCAATATATTGTCTATGAGGACACATAAAACTTTGTGCCACATGATGATAACTTTAATGTATTATGGGTTATTATGGAGAGGGCCAAGGGATGACATACCACTTTGGTCAAAGGTTAACTATTGGCCTAAGGCTAGGTGTCCAAACAAATATTTAAACATGTCTAATGTGATGTCATTTGGAACTTGGAATTGGAATATGAGTTATGTAAGGATATTCATGTGGATGGTAGATGTATGCAATAAATACAAAATGGAAATTTATGCGTGTGTCTTTTGGATTTGTTCCACAATGTCATATGCTTTTCCTTAATAATGGTAATTGGCTTACCTTAGCCAACATAGTAGGTTGAATTGGCTCATTGGTAGGGGGTTATGGGACTAGGATGGTGTGTTTAGACCATCGATTTATGATTACATAATCTAAATTAGGTACATGACCATCATAACTAGAAAATAATGGAGATAGGCTAGAGAGGTTGAATTGGCTCATTGGCAGGGGGTTGTGGGACTGGGATGGTGAGTTTAGACCATCAAGTTATGATTATAAATTTCAAATTAGGTACAAGATTTTCATAACTAGAAATTAATGGAGATAGGCTAGAGAGGATAATTCTTGATTGATGTTGTACTTAGTTATGGTCATGGGGAAATGAAGAGTTAATAGCATAAGGTCTTAAAATGTTAATTCTTGGTTGTTTTTGAGATTGACTACAGTCATAGGTCAAGGATTACTAACATTATTAGGGTTATTGGAATTATTAGGCAAAGATCTTGATCTATTGGTATTTAGTTTGGGATTGATGGTAATGGTAAAAACTGTATACACATAATATTTTAAACTTTATCAAATACTGATGCTTTATATCTTATAAGAACTCATCAAGACTCAAATATATCTAATTTCTTACCTTAAAGGGCATATTAATAAAAGGATGGGTAGACCATTACTATTTTATAGGATTATTGTCCCTTATTACCAATCTAACTAGCTCTTAAAAACCATTCCCTAAGCTACTACTCTTTTTTTACATACTCATCCAATCATTTCCCACCTTCCATCACTCTTTTTCTCACCTAAATTCCCTTTCTAATGTTTATAGTACTAGGTCAACTGGTTTGACCCTACACTATTATGGATAGAATTCATTTAGGGTGTAAGTCAACTCTTGGTAGACTTACCCTGTGACCTAATGAAATTTTGTCCATAATAGTACTAGGTTGATTGGGTCAACCCTATCGGCCAATTTTTTTTAAAAATATATTAGGGTTAAATCCAACTATATATACAAGTTCATTTAGTCATTATTTAAAAAATTATCAAGAGTTATTATTCACTTACACTTCTTTATAATCTTCTCTTCCACCATTCTACTTGAGGAGTCTTAACTTAGGGTTTATACTTGAAGAATCTAGTCTTGTAGAGAATTCTTGGATGCTTTGGCCTTTCTTAGTGGTCCTTACAAACCACAACAACCTCTTGTGAATCCCTTTTGGCTAAGGGATAGATTGAGTATCGATGGATTCATATTTTAGGTAAGTATTCTCTAACTTTGATCCTCTCTTTAGTAGATAAAAGTAACATAAGTATTAGATTTGAATAATATTACTCTTCTTCTCCATGCATTAAGGTCTTTCTCATATAGAGCTTAATTAAGATTCTCCTATGCATGTTTTTTAACTAACCCCATATTGTTCCATAAGCATTATTTGCTTTAATAGCTATTAGTATAGTGTATATGAAAACATAGGAACTAGTTAAGGTTATTGCATGATTGTGCTTGACTAGAGGCTTTAAAACCCTCCCTAGTATTATTTATTATGATAAGAGATCCACTAATTGGGTCTAGCAGATCCACATATTGGTCATGTTCTCATTTATCTAATGTATCCCCAATCATAAGTGTAAGTATGATCTATCTTCTTTGATTTAGGATTGATTTATAGATATGATGCATTTATGATTGCATATAGAAACATACCCACCAACAATATGACCTAAAAATTTAATTTAGTCATGTGAAACTACATGGTAGTTTATTAATTATTGGGGTTAATTTGGCCTTGGTTCCTTCCATTCAATGGATGACGTTGTTTTAAATTTTTATGATTCCATTATTATTGTTATTGTTACTATGGTATTCATTTTTACTATTATTGATTGGCATTGTTATGCTATGAAAAAGTATTTTAGTAGAACCCAAGTCTTGATTGGAAGTAGATGATTTTTTATCCAACTAAATTTCTCCATTTTCCAACATGCTCTCAATAAGGTGCTTCAAATGCACACAATGACTTATAGAATGTCCATGAGCATGATGGTATTCACAAAATTTATGCTCTCTATACCAATCTAGATAAGGTATACCCTTAGGAAAGTGTTTGAAAATTAGCCAACTAATCATATTAGTCATGGATAATTTATGAAAAACTAATTTATGTTCTTAGAGGAGGGGTTTGAAAAGGTGGTGGCTATAGAATTTGAGGAGTTGTCCTACATTGAGGCATATGCTATACTTATTGAATAGGCTTTATTTATGGAATAAACTATATTTATAGCATAGGTTGAGTAGACAATGTTTGAACCATTTGAACATGATGTGACTTGGTTACTTCATTACCAACAATGTTATTTTTTTGGTCATATGGCTTGGGTTTTTCAAAGTAATTATCTTGAATATATACAGATGCTTGCACTTAGATTGGGATAGGGTTATGACTTGGGCCTCAGTTTTGGTTTTGGCTCTAATTCTAGTTTTAGGATGTCAAATTAATAATCCTTTTATTTATAAGGGCCTTTTTGATCTATATAAATTTATCAATGATCTCTTTGAATGTGTGTGCACATTGAAGCTCCAAGTGATAAGATATTTTGTTGTGTATATTTTTGGTAAACACAACAACCATTTTTTTATCTAGTTAGTTATGGGTGAAACAACTAGCAAGCACTCTCCATCTTTGTAAATAACTCTAAAATATATCTCCAAATTTATACTTGGCCTGACTCAAATTTACTATTGAAATATCATGCTCAAGATTTGTTATCATGAAAATTTGTCAAGAGGACAAATTAATGACTTTGCATCAACATCACGGGGAAAAAAATCCCTCTCTTTTTAGCAGGTGGAGTTACCTTTATTAAAAGCCAAAATGGGAAAGAAATAAATATTTACAAATAAATAAATAAAAATCATGTGGGTAGTACTTTTAACTAAAAAGTAGGAAAAAGAGTTTGTAGAAAGGAATGCATAAAGAAGGAGAGAGAGAAGGGATAATTTTTATGCAACAAATTCACCAAGTTAAAAACTAAGATTGGATGAAAGTGTTGAGAGAAAATTTGAATTTCAAAAGGAGAAAATCTCTTTTATTCAATGGGTTGAAAAGACAATCATTTCCTTAGGGATATGAAACATACATCAAAAAACTATTTAATTTTGATAACAAAAATGAATATCCCTCTATATTTTTTGACATAAATAACAAAGATATTGCCTCTATTTCCACCAATATTTTCACATGTTTAGTAAATATAAATTACAACTCCAGATATAAATTTTGTAATCTAATTTCTTATTCTTAACATTTTGAAATTTATAGCAATGACAATGAAAATCAAATACGATAAATTTTACAAAAGACATAATTCAAAATATATCACTAACACAAAGTTTAGGAACACCTCTTTGTATTGATTTCTAAAGATTAGAATGTCTAATCTCCCTTTACAAAGCCTTGCTAAAAGTCTATCTATTTTAAACCCAAAATATGAAGTCCTAACTTATATTTATAGACTAAAATGAGTGGTTGTGGTGTAAAACCACCTATTTTGCCTTTTAACAGGGTTTTAAAAATGCCAACAAGAAATTATAACTTGAAATGTGCAAAAATTTATTGAGTATTTTGCACCACTCGAGAAAAACATTTAGATTTTTTGCACTTTTTGCAAAAGCACATTATCAATTTTCATAACTTACAAAATCAAGTTGGAAAAATTACAAAGACAATTTTTAGAATGATTACATACATTTACAAAGGGGAAAAGAGTGCAACACTACAAATTAGGTGCAAATAAACATGAGAAGAAAATTTAGAAACACTAAAAATAATTATTCATTATTTTTGCTACTACATTGATAGTTTTTTCACTTTGAAAAGGTCATCAAACCTTTAGAGAAACACCTTAATCAAATCTTCATGTAGTCCATTTGTGTACCTATAAGTAATATCTACCAAGTAGTCTAACTCTTTAAATTCCTAAATCTTACTTTGGAGATTGTTTATCTTCATGTTCAGATTATCCATATTCACTTGACATTTGGCTAACTAGTGAATTTCTTCATGACCAAATGTAGATGTGGGGTTGATAATGTCCTAAATTTTCTCTTTGAATTCTCCAATCATGATGCCAATTGAAAATAGATTCCCATTTTGATCTTTTTCATTGACAAAATAAAAAATTAACTTCTTGACCTCAATGTCAATTTCTATCATCACATCACTTCTAAGTGACCTTGCATTGTTGAATTTATGAAGATATCCTTGAAGAGATTGGATCCTGAATTTAGTAGCCCAAAGAAATTCAATTTGATAGATAATTTTTTATTTATTGATAACTCCTTTTTAAATAAGGTCAATATAAGGAAAATTTTAAAATTTGACCAACTTAGGAGTGAATTCTTCCCAACTTTTGTTTTTATTTAGCTTATCCACTTTCCTTTGTCATTAACTATTCATATTGTGACCAAATTTCTACGAACATTGTTACCACATTGAGAATTGTTGAGATTCCTTGATCAGTAACCTTTTCAATCCAATATTTCACTTCATTTCCCATTTTACCAACCTCTCTTACTTTCTCTAATGTCTCATCATGAAGACTCATTGAAGTGATAGCTAGTTGAATTGGCCTGATCAATCTCTGTATCACTAAATTTAATTTTTTTACCTTTTATTTCAATTCATCCTTTATTGCCTTATTTTTATCAAATTTTTCAAAAAATGTACCAATTGTAAATTGTATGTCTCCTTTCATTCCTTCTCTAGTTGAATTTACCAAATGAACCCTGGATACTTGGTCTTGAATCCTGATTGATGATTTATCTTTTTTGACTATAAAAATTTCCACTTCTACATACTTCTCTCCCTTTTCATATATTACCATTCATGAAACTATTATCACTTTCTTTGGCCTCTTCGAGAAAGGAATTGCCAAAGTTCAAAAATTTATCTCCTCAGGTTCAAATTTTTTTCTTGTCTTCTTCATTACTATAGATAACCAATATGAGGTTTTCATGCTTGAGGAAGGAGGTGGGATAGAATTTGAGACTAGTGTAACAAGATTGGCTAGAGTTGAATAAGGTGTTTTCTTATTTATGGCACCTTGAAAATATGCTTCTACTTGTTCTTGTTTATTGATTGTATCCATAGGATTTTTTAGAGAGGAAATGAGAGGCAATTCATGATTTGAGGGAGAAAATGAAGAGATATGAGTGATCTCTTACAATATGAAAGTAGATGACATAGGGAACATCATATCATCTATAGCCAAAAATCATTGAGTCGTATACTCTACCAATTCATAAAAAATGGGAAACTATCAATGGGAATTTCTTGAGGAATTGAAACACCAAGAGAAGAGGAGATATTTTTACCTAACCTATTTATTTTTATCTTCATAATATTCCATGGTTGAACATCTTATTGAATAGCTTTAGTTTTATGTATGTCTTCAATCATCAAATGTTCTCCACTTGGACTGGCTTCATCTATCTTTTTTGATTCATCATGTTACTTCTAGAAGTTACCAGATTCATCTTCCCTAGGATGTATAGGAAATCAACATTCAAAACATCCACTCCTTTATTCTTCAACCACCTAAGAGTTTTGTCAAGTACCACTCTTGTTCTACTTCTGAGAGAAGTAGATTCCCTTTTATCCTAATGGATTATAGGGAATGGATTTGTCACAATGATTTATTTTTAAAATATGGGGTCTAATGAGACCTCATGATCTGCTAACTGCTTTGGCACTTTTATTGTGCTGAATTTGAAAATCTATTTCATGGTAAACTATAAATAGTCATTAGTCCTCACTTCTTTTTCATCATTATAATCCATCCTATAGTCTTCAAAATATAGAAGATGTTGATATGAAGGTCCAATATTGTGCTCAATTAAGCTCTTATTTTCAAATGAAAACCTACTTTCAAAAGTCCTAAAGTTGCTATGAGACATGTATTGTTTAAATATCTTGGCCTTTATTAGTGATGAATAATTATACCTATTAATTGAGATTAGAAATTTGATTCTTATTTTATATTGGCTCATTAGGAACTTGTGTGTTTCAACAAGTTGTCTCACCAATTCTATCAATGCCCACTTATCATTGACATATTGTGGGAGCATATAAGACACTGATTCTCAAATAACTAAAAGTTGGGAATTGTATGAACCAAGTTCTACATCTTGATATCTCTATGGTGGCCACTACTGATATCCTAGTGTTGAAGATCTCATTTTCAAATAATTGAATGATTAAATGAATAAAGTAATCATTTACTCTTTTAAAGTGATGAGTGTTATACTTTAGTGCTAGCTAGGGATAGAATTCATACATCATTACTTTCTTAAAATCACCCACTGTATGTAATGTATCAAAATATCTTCAACTCGCTACAACATAAATGAGATACAAAGTCATATAGAATTTTGATGTGACTGTCACAAATAATTTAACCAAAATCCATCTTATGTACTATGTTCATTCTTTCTCAAAACTCATCTAAGTCAATTTGACCTAGATCAATGTCAGTGATATTTCCAACATTGGACTATAGTGGTAAAAGAGGTGTCACATCCTAAAATTGATACTTCATAGTTTCTTGGTCTTTACTCAGAACTACCTTTTTTAGAATAGGGGACAAAGACATCAAATTTTATAAGAAAATTGATAATTGGGATATATTTATAATAAAGATTTTTATTTACAAAAATGATTAAATTAAATAACTTATAGCTGAAATGAGTTATTTAATCACAATGGGAGTCCATACTTAGAAGTTGTTCATACAAATTATTCTAGCATGTTTTGTATGCTACTTGTATGAATTTGAACTTTCCTCTGACCAATTTCCCTACTTACAACTATCCCTATTCAATATTTTTGTGTTGATTATATAGAAAAATTCCATGGCAAATGAAAATGAATTGAATAAAAAATTTGAAAATTTTGTTTTCAATTTTAAAATATTTTCCCTATTCCCAATTCGGCTAAAATATTAAAAATCAATTACCAAGTAATTTTTTCCAAAAATTCAAATCTTTGAGCTTACTAATATGTTTTTTTTTCAAATTTTAGGTGAAAAGAATTTAATTCATGATTTTTATTTCCACAAATAAAAACCCCATATATATATATATATATATATATATATATATATATATATATATAGCAACACTTAGCTTCCCTTAAGAGATGTAGTTTTTTTTTTTTTCGAAATTTCACTCTCTTTTCAGGGGCAACACATAGCCGTGCAATTTTTAATTTTCAAACAAAATTGATCAAAATATTCCCTTCTTAATTTTATATAATTTAAAAAAAAAGTTTGTACAACCTAGATTTTTCCTATATGAAGTCAAAAATTCTGTCAACTTTTTGAATATCTCCCTCAAACCCACTTAGGCCATACTATTTGCACATGAAGTACTTAAAAGTTTCAAAATAAAAAATATTTGCTTTATTTTTTATTTATTTACCTCCTTTGGGTGTATGGTGGTCGTAAAACTCAAATTTTTAATGAAAATAACCAAAAAAAAATTTGAAACTACCAAAATATTGGTTTCTATAGGTTGTATGACTGCACTTGGAGAGGAAATGGAAAAAAAAGGTCAAAAACTTGACAAAACTACAATTTTTACCTCCTTCCATGAGCAAAACATACATCCTATGGCTGGGAATGAAACATAAATATATATTTTTGGTTTTTTAGACTCTCTATTATTCTCTGGCATCATCCCACCTTTTTGACTTAAAATAATTAAAAATATTCTAATATTTTCTTACTATTTTGAAAACTTCTATGGATTTGTATGACTATTGGTTGAATGAAAATGATTATCTAGATATTTAATTTTCATAATGCCCTTGTACATATTGCCCCTGGCTGAAGAAGAAATTAAAATAAATTATTTTTCATTGACTTGCTTCCCTTCCATGAGCTTGAATATATTTAATCTGGTGGATGATGACTAAAACACAAATAGCAATTCAATTTTTAATTTTCCAAAATTTCCAGAGTCGAGCATGTAGGTTGAAAAGTTTTTTTAGAAGGGAAGACAAATTTAATTTAACATGCCTTGATAACATAACCACATTTGCATGATTAACATAAAAATTAATTGAGATTTCATGCAAGTTAGAAAAGGAGAGCTAAATTTATAATGACAATTTGCACCATTGAAAAAGGTAATTGCAACATGGAGGTTTGCATTTACACATCTCAGGGAAGTGTAATTTTCATTTGCATGATTTGGAGAAGCATGATTTGCATTTGCATGATTTACAAAAATAGAATTTGGAATTACACATAAAAGGGAAAAGAAAAAAAAAATACAATTTACATGAAGTCTTAAATCAATTTTGAAATTTGCATGAAAATTCAAATTGATTTTGCAATTTACATGAAATCTTAAATCAATTTTACAATTTACATGGAATGAAAAAAATATTTTGCAAATTACACAAAAAATCAAAACAAATTTGAAAATTGCATGGGGACTAAAACCAAATTTATAAATTGCATGAAACACAAACTTAATTTTGTAATTTGTACCAAGAATAAAAAGGAAATTACAATTTGCACAACTTTTGGAAAAGTAATGCATGTTTGTACAACTTATAAAAAGTTAAATATTTTTTACAAATTATAGGAAATATTAATGACTTTTTGCACAGGAGGTTCAAATGATTTTTAAAATAATTTAAGGTAAAAATGAATTTAGTCATAAAATTTTAATTAATTAATATTTATTTAATTAATTAAAAATTTTGAATTCTTAAAATTTTGATAGTTTTGAGGTTAGGCGAGTTTAATTTTTAATCGTTAGTAAAAATTGAATTTCCACCAATTTTTATCCATTTTCAAAAATTGTGACAACAAGATTGTAGGAGAAATATTTTAAAAATTTGTTAGACAGATCATCAAAGTCAAATACTATATTTTTCAGAAACTTGAGAAACCATTCCAAAGTCTATCTAGCTAGACTTAAAATAAAAGGAGTAGGTATATGTCACTATAGGTCACTAGATAAAAAGTGACAAATAACTCTATTAGATGCTCCTTTACCCTTATACTTATCAAATTTTGGTGGTCCATAACCTGGAGGAAATGGTATCTAAATAGAATCCATGTTAAATGGGTATGAACACACACCATGCACTTAGAATTTCTTGATTTGCTTTCCTTTTTGAATAATTGTAATTGCATATTTCATCTATTATAGTTATTGGGCCAAAAAACTTGATGGTACATTTCATTGTGGTTGTGGCTGGATGGTCAAAGGTGCATTACCTTGATTGGGGTAAAATAGAGGTATGAAGTATTATAGAATGTTGGTTTGATGGACTAATCAACCAAGAATATGCATCCATGTATTGGGATGAGGTTGTTGATACTACATGCATTATTGGTAAATATTCAGGTTCAGATTTCAAAAATGGCATTGGGTTTGAGGGAATTGGGGTTGTGATGGAAGTATATGGATTTGTGGAATATAATATGCCTGTTGAGTTTGAGTAAGGATTTGTTGCTGATTAGTCAAACCTAGTTGAATAAAGGGAACTTATTTTTGACCAAGGCCTTATCTTTGAGAATGTATTGATTGTTTGGTATTTATCATTGACCAATAAAAATATATTATTGATTAGATAACATTTATGATTGTAGAGGTACATTGGTCTACAAATATTGAGGTACATTATCACTACCTATTGAGGTAGAACATTTTTTTCTCCTCATTGAGGTGGCATAGTGTTCTACCTTTATTGTAGTGGTAAATTGGTCTATGATTTTGGTCATAGAATATTATATGTCACCTAGTGAGGTAGGATAAAATTCATCACTTATTGAGGTAAAACATTGGTCGATGCTTGATTACTTATCCCTTGCTATTGTGTGCTTGAAGAAGCAGTTGGTTGAGGATTGGGAGTAACATGTTGTAGTTGGGAACTAGGCATTCTTACCCCCTACTATTATGAAATAATCCTAGTATTATAAGGAGGAACATGTTATTAAGGTTTATTCAGTGGTACATTTACCTCACCTTAGCCTGAATTAGAATACACTTACGTGTTATCCACCGTATTTGGCACATGGTCCTAAGTAGAGGCCATAATTACTTCCTCAATGAATGAGAAAGTGAACATGTTACCTACCAAATTAATTTGGACAAATGGGTCTAAATATGGATTAACATGACTTATTGAACCAATTGGTACTCTTGTTAAAGGAGTTGGTTCTATAAGTGGAGTATTTGAAATGGCCATGGCATTGAAATTTTGTGCTAGATTAAAGTAAGTTTGATATGTTTATTTCATTTTTATGAATTGGTCCTCCATGGGGAATTTTATTTTTGTAGGCATATTTAGATCTTGGTATGAAATCATCATGAGTGTTTGAGGGTAACTAGTAGAGGCATGTTTGATAGCTTGGATATAAGGTACATTTCTAGGCACCCTTACTAGACTAGGTAGGTTTTCATGGGTAAAGTCTTCCAAAAACTTGGCCCATACCTCTATGGATCTAACTAAAATTTTTCCTTGTTTTCAATCAAGTGATGATCAAATAAGTATGGGTCATATGTTGATGATATGATAATGTAATAAGGTTTCTCTTGGACTTGTTTGACAATATATGGCACACTATCAAGGTATTGAGATATTTGTTTTTGGTGCTAACCTTGATAAGGAAGTGTATTAACTAGGTAGTGTGCTAATAGATCTTGCCTTTATTATGTACATTGAGTAGTGTAAGGAGGATATGGATATGTCTCATAAACTACATCATCACCATATGGGTCTTAAATAAAGGTATCATTCATGACAACATTTTTGTAATTTGGATTGTACATGGTTATGATATGTGTGTAATGAGGCATATCTAAATCCACAACTAATGTCTCATGAAGAAAAGGTCTAAAGTTCTCAAAACTCTTAAAACATGGTATAAAAGAATAGGTCGATGCTTGGTATGTCTAGAAACTTGGTCTAAATGACAAATTTAGTTTAAACTTGGCCTAGGGATGTAGTTCTTCTCTAAAAATTATTAATGATAACCTTGGTCTCAAACATATGCAAGGTCTAATGTCTTGCACACAAATAGTCAAATGAATGGTAAGTTCAAAACCAATTTTTTGGAAAAGTGTTTTGAACAAAAACTAATCTAGGTCTAAAAATAGGAAAGTTACTAGGTCTTTGGGAATAAGACACAAAACTAAACTTGAAAACACACTTGATATAAAAACTAAAAGGTAAATTCTAGGTCTTTGGGAATAAAGAATAAATCTATACTTTGAAACAAACTTTGTCTAAAAATTTAAAGGTAAATGTTAGGTCTTTGGGAACAAGGCATAAAACTAGACTTTGAAAACAAACTTGGTTGAGGTAAAATTTGCAAGGAAATTAATCTAACTCTAAAATAATTCAAAACACTTGGAATCAAATTAGGCATATGGATTCAAACATAAAATTAACTTTGGCACATGACACTCATTGTAAGAACATGTCTAAAACTAATTGGGAAATTCAATCTCAAGTAAACAAAAATAAGAACAATGAGTAAAACATTCAAGCCCAAGTGATAAACAAGATTCAAATGTAAAATAATCATGCTTAAGGTTGTACTTGAAAAGAGAGTTTTGTTAAGGTGTGGAGATAAAAGCTTCACCAAATGAGTGAGTGTAGAAGTTGCAGGAGTCACACAATCACTGATGATGGTCAAGAATGGACCAAAGGCTGCCGACGTCAGTCATGGATTGGCCGACGTCGATCACAGGCAGACAGGTAGGGACTGACGTCAGTCACCTGTGCGTCCAGAATCTATTTTCATGGACAAAACAAAATGTTTGCATGATAAGATTAAGTGTTAGTCTTAAGTCCACATCTCTATCTTTAGTAGGACTGTTTTGAGCCCTTGATTAGAAGGTGAATCTAATGGTTGTGATTATATGCTCATGAATCCCTAAAGTTATATAATAGGGATATATCTTCATCACTTATCGTAGAATAGTACAAGAATTGTACAGTATATGTATATGTGAATCAATCTAGGTTGTTGGAGTTGATTGTAATTGAGAGAAAGAACTCTTGAGGGAAAGAGATCTAAAAAGAGATCTGTACATCTGAGAGAGGTGTGGAAGAAAGAGAGATTTATTCAATTGTATTTCCAAGAGTTTAATACAAGTTTTTAGGGTGGTTTCTTGTATCTCTTATTCTTTGCTGATTCTGATTTCTAGTTGTTTTCAATTTTGGTTTAATTCCATGTTTAGTTGCTTGCAAAAGTAATCAATTGTTATTGTCTAGATCCTAACAAGTGGTATCAAAGCTCAGGTTCACTAACAGGTGTTTCAAATCTAGTTAGTGTGTGTTTATTATAGGACACTCATAGGGGTTTCTGTAGGGATTTCTGTTTGAGTGGGAGTTAGCAATGGCAGAAGAAAGCAAACTGAGAATAGAGAAGTTTAATGGAAAGAATTACCAATTATGGAGAATGCAGATAGAAGATTATCTGTATCAGAAAGATCTATACTTACCATTAGGTGGGGTTGCAAAGAATCCCATAGACATGGAAGATGAAGAATGGGAAGTTCTTGATAGAAAGGCTCTTGGATCCATAAGATTGAGTCTGGCATCTACTGTGATATCTAATTTATCACAGGAAAAGTCAACGATAGAGTTAATGACTACTCTAGAAAATTTATATGAAAAACCCTTAGCTTCAAATAAGGTATATCTTATGAAGCAGTTATTTAATTTGCAAATGCATGAAGGTGGATCTGTATCTAATCATCTAAATGATTTCCATGGAATTGTAAATCAATTAAATTTAGTCAAAATAGTGTTTGATGATGAAATTAAGGCTCTTTTAATATTATGTTCTTTGCGTGAAAGATGGCATAGCTTGGTAATGGCAGTTAGTAATACTGCATCTGCTTCAAATATTTTAAAAGTAGATGATGTTGTTAGTGTGATCTTGAATGAAAAAATTCATAGGAAAATCATAGAGGAAACATCAGGGAATGCTTTAATTTTTGAAAGTAGGGGAAGGCAAAAAGAGAAGGGAAAGCATAGGAGATCAAGGTCTAAGTCAAAGATGAGAGCTAGATCCAAATCCAAAAATGGCAGGAGGATTGCCTGCTAGAATTGTGGAAAGATAGGGCATATAAGCAAAGATTGCTGGTCAAAACCTAAAGAGGACAATCAGCATGAAGGTAAAGAAGAAGGAAAATTTGTAGGTATAGTTGCACAAGATGATCTTATATTCTCTTTGCATAATAATATAAAATCTTGGGTTTTAGATTTTGGTGCGTCTTTTCATGCAACCCCTAATAGAGAATATTTCAGTGACTATGTTCATGGAGATTTTGGAATAGTTTATTTAGGGGATGATGAGCCTTGTAAAATTGTTGGCAAAGGAAAAGTGCAGCTGAAAATGCAAAATGGCAACACATGGGTGTTGAGAGATGTCATGCATGTTCCCAGCCTAAAGAGGAATCTGATTTCTGTAGGAAAGTTAGGGGATGAGGGTTGTACAATAACTCTCACAGCTAAATCTTGGAAGGTTTCTAAGGGTGCACTTGTGTTAGCTAGATGTAAGAGAGTAGGTACTCTCTATTTATGTAATTGTATTACTGATAATTCTCCTTCTATATTATCTACTTCAGATGTAGATGCAAAGTTGTGGCACCACAGGCTTGGCCACATGAGTGAGAAGGGAATGTCTATTCTTAAGTCAAAAGGTAAGATTTCAGATTTGAAAAGCATAGATCTAGATTTTTGTGAGTATTATGTGTTTGGAAAGCAGAAGAGAGTGAGTTTTCTCAAGATTGGGTCAACAAAGAAGAAGCACAAGTTAGATCTTGTTCACACAGACATGTGGGGACCAACTCAGGTTGCTTCTATTGGAGGATCACAATACTATGTTTCTTTCATTAATGATGCTACAAGAAATGTATGGGCCTATTGTATAAAGAATAAATCTGATGTTTTTGACACTTTTAAGATTTAGAAATCTATGGTTGAGAATGAAACATGTATGAGATTGAAGTGCCTTAGATCTGACAATAGTGGTGAGTTCTACAGCTACAAGTTCAATTGGTATTGTTATATGCATGGAATACACAGGCAAAGGATGGTTCCAAGGACACCTTAGCAAAATGGAGTTGCTAAAAGGATGAACAGAATAATAATAGAGCGTGCATGGTGTATGAGATTGCATGCTGATTTGCCCTTAGAGTTTTGGGTAGAAGCTATAGATACTGTAGTGTACCTGATTAACAGAGGACCCTCTACAACTCTAGATGGTGGAATTCTAGAAGAGGCATGGATAGGTAAAAAGGTAGATCTTTCATTTCTCAAAGTTTTTGGTTGTGAAGCTTTTGTGCACGTTGATAAGGAAAATAAAAAGAAGCTGGATGCTAAGTCTATGAGGTGCACATTTATTGGTTATGGCTCTGGAGATTTTGGATTCAAGTTTTGGAATCTAGGAACTAACAAGATAATTAGGAGGCATGATGTTGTTTTCAATGAAAAAGTGATGTATAGTGACCAGCTCAAGAAGCTGAATTAATCTAAGCAGAGCAATGGAGAATTGGACGAGGTGACAGTCCAAAATGAGCTCACGAGAAAGAATAATTATAGACAGGAAAACACAGAGACTGACATTGGTCAGAAAGGAACTGATGTCAGTAATACAGGTATTGATGTCAGTCAGATAGTGACCAACATTGGTCATGTGGAACTGACGACAGTCAGTTATAGGCCTGGAGGTGATCGAGGTTGGTCACTGTCAGAGAATTTGGGTGGAGAATGTATTGTGAATGAGTCTCAGATGCCCATTAGGAGGTTAGAAAGGGTAAGTAAACCTCCACTTCGATATTCCCCTTCATTATTCTATTTATTACTCATTAATGGTGGAGTACCAGAGAGTTTTAATGAAGCAATATAGGTGGAATCCAAGAATCAGTGGGAGCTAGGCATGAATGAGGAAATTGATTCCTTGAGAGAGAACCAAACATGGGATTTGGTTGAGTTGCCAGCAGGAAAGAAGACACTGAAGAACAAATGAATATACAGATTGAAGGAAGGTGAGAATGGACAGATGAGATATAAGGCTAGGTTGGTAGTGAAAGGATTTACATAGAAGCTAGGTATTGATTTTGGTGAAATTTTTTCTCCTATAGTTAAAATGACTTCTATATAGACTGTATTGTCTTTAGTTGCTATTGAGGATTAGCATCTTGAGCAGCTTGATGTTAAGACAACATTTCTTCATGGAGATTTGGATGAAGAAATATATATGGATCAGCTGGAAGGATTTGAGGTCAAAGGTAAGGAGAAACTTATGTGCAGATTGAAGAAAAGCTTGTATGGTCTCAAGCAAGCTCCTAGACAGTGGTATTTGAGATTGGACAGGTTTATGACTGAGCATGGCTACAGTAGGTGTCAATCTGACCATTGTGTGTATTTTAAGAGATTAAATAATGGTAGATATATTATTCTATTGTTGTATGTAGATGATATGCTAGTTGCAAGATCACACATGCAGGATATCTCTGAGCTTAAGGTGAAATTAGCTCACACATTTGCCATGAAGGATTTGGGAGCAGCAAATAAAATCCTTGGCATGAGTATTAAGAGAGACAGGAAAAATCATAGGTTGATTTTGTCTCAAGAGGATTATGTGAACAAGGTGTTGAAATGGTTCAATATGCAAGATGCAAAATTGATAAGCACACCTATGGCTGGACACTTTAAGTTGAGTAAAGAACAGTGTCCTAATTCACATGATGAGGTAGAGTACATGAGTAGAGTTCCATATGCTTCCATAGTTGGGAGCTTAATGTATGCAATGGTATGTACTAGACTGGATATTGCCCAAGCAGTGGGAGTTATAAGTAAGTATATGGCCAATCCAGGGAAGGAGCACTGGAAAGCAGTTCAGTGGATCCTTAGATATCTGAGAGGGACCAGCAGTAGGCATTTTTGCTATGGTGGGTCAAACACTTCTCTACATGGATATGTAGATTCAGATATGACAGGTGATTTGGATGGTAGAAGGAGCACCACAAGATATGTTTTCACTGTTGGTGGAATAGCGGTTAGCTGGATTTCAAAGTTGTAGAAGGTTGTTGCCTTGTCTACTACAGAGACATAATACATTGCAGTCACAGAGGCTAGCAAGGAGATGATATGGATGACACGGTTCATGGAAGAGCTAGGAAAGGAGCAAGAGAGTTGTAGATTATACAGTGATAGTCATAGTGAAATTCATTTGGCAAAGAATTCAGCCTTTCATTTAAGAACCAAACATATACAACTAAGGTACCACTTCATTAGATAGGTATTTGAGGATGGTGAGTTGAAGCTAGAAAAGATCCATACAGATAAGAACTCTGCAGATATGTTAACCAAGCCAGTAACAAAGGAGAAGTTGAATCTTCATTCAAATTTTGTTGGTCTTCATGATTGAGTTTGAAGATGGAAAAGCTAGAAGATGTTGTTGTACAGGTACTGGTGCAACTATTTATCTCCAAGTGGGAGATTGTTAAGGTGTGGAGCTAAAAGCTTCACCAAATGAGCGAGTGTAGAAGTTACAGGAGTCACACAATCACTGATGATGATCAGGAATGGACTAGAGGCTACTGGCGTCGGTCATGGATCGATCGACATCGGTCACAGGCAGATAGGTAGGGACCAACATCGATCACCTGTGCATTCAAAATCTATTTTCGTGGACAGAACAAAATATTTGCATGATAGGATTAAGTGTTAGTCTTAAGTCCACATCTCTATCTTTAGTAGGACTATTTTGAGCCCTTGATTAGGAGGTGCATCTAATGGTTGTGATTGTATGCTCATGAATCCCTAAAGTTATATAATAGGAATAAATCTTCATAGCTTATTATAGAACAGTATAAGAATTGTATAGCATATGTATATGTGAATCAATCCAGGTTGTTGGAGTTGATTGTAATTAAGAGAGAGAACTCTTGAGAGAAAGAGATCTGGAAAGAGATCTGTACATCTGAGAGAGGTGTGGAAGAAAGATTTCTTAAATTGTATTTCCAAGAGTTTAATATAAGTTTTCAGGGTGGTTTTTTGTATCTCTTATTCCTTGCTGATTCTGATTTCTAGTTGTTTTCAATTCTGGTTTAATTCCGTGTTTAGTTGCTTGTAAAAGTAATCAATTATTATTGTCTATATCCTGATAAGTTTCAATCTTGATTCAAGGTAATAAATAGACTTGAAACACATTTAAAATAGACCACTTCCTAAATCTATGCAAAATATTTTTTAATGTAAGCACAAAATTAGTCCTAGATACATAATTCAAAGGTAAGAGGTAAACACCCAAGTCAAAATTATGCAAGACATAGGCATAAACCATTCAATTTTGGATCTTAACTTCACAAGACAAATATTGAACTCAATTTAAAATACTTGGTTTCTCAAATATAAAACACTCTAGACCCAAAAGGTTGGCATAATGATACCAATTGTAGACCAATAGAATACATGGTTTTGAATTCAGTTTGACAAAAGGAAAAATTGTGAAACAATATGTAACAACATAATGATGATATCTCACTCAAAAGGTATGAAAATGGTTTTTTTTTCAAAACTTCAAGGTAAAAACTTGGGATGAAATGGGTAGCATAATGATGCTTCATTTAAATAAATGACACACTCACACAAATATTTTGAAAATGTCTAAGGTAAAAGTGTGGTATCAAATAGACAAAATAACACCTCTTAGGTTAAAGGGGTGTATAATGATAAAATAAATAGAATGTAAAATATATATTCAATATAAATAGGATCTAGATGAATAAATTATGGCAAAGAGTATACATAACTAACATAATATTCATGAATTAAAAGTGGGAAAACCTCCAAGAAGTAAAAAACCCATAAAGTTGATATTTAATAATTGAGAAACTCTTCATCCCAATACAAAACCTTCCCTTCTCACTTCACATAATCCTTCACATAACCTTTGTAAATATTTGTCACACACAAATATTAAATTCATCGAGTGTGTTTTATGTGAATAATACAATAGGAGTAAGACCCTATTTATAATAAATGTGAGGGGATGTGACCTTTGTAAACAATGGGTCCATCCTTCTTGAGAATTATTTAAATTAATTGGTTAAAATTACATCATAATATTTTATTATTTATTTAAAAAAAATTTCACCATATATTTAATAAATAATAAATTATTATTTTTTAATAATAAACCAAAGTATGCTAAGGGTCTAAATTAATCCACGTAGACATTAAACGTTCTAACACTCCTCCTTAATTCTAAATGGAGATAAATGTCATAGTCACCTTAATACAATAATTATACTATGTACACTTTTCAAGGATTTAAAAATCTTCATCATGCTAAACATCACCTTTTTAAACAAAAAAAAATATATTCCATAAAATACTATATATTAAATCTAGGCTAGCATGATCGTGAAACTACATCTCAAAGTTTCTCATGAATAATCATCTAAGTATATTTGGATTCTTTTATAATATAAGGAACTCCATTAAAAAGTATACTTTTATGTATTAGGGTACAAAAGTAAAACTTCTACATGAAGTTTACTTAAATGATATAACTTCTACATGAAGTTTACAATGCTTTACAATGAGAAGAAGTATAAAGAAGAAGAAAGAATGCATGGCTATTATAAAGTGGCATTGTCATGCACATTATCCCTCAATTTAAATTCTAATAGGCCCATTATTTCATAAAAATGACAAAACTTGGTAGCACCAAGTAGTTTTGTGAAGATATCTACTGCTTGTTCATTCATAAGATATGACTACAAATCAATATCACTATTAAGAACTTTATCTTGAATAAAATACATATGAATTTTAATATATTTAGCTATTTAATGATACACTATATTTTTTTCTAAATATATACAACTTTGGTTATCATAATGAAGGATGGTACTATAAGAAACATCCAAATGAAGTTTTCTCAATAACCTTCTCAGTCACATGGTTTCTTTGGTAGCTTCCATAGATTTTTTTACTCTAATTTAGTAGAAGAGATAGAGATAATAGGTTGATTCTTGATGCTCCAAGTGATAACACATTCACCAAACTTAAACATAAATCTAAAAGTAGATTTGCGATCTATAGTATTAGCAGCATGATCAACATCATGATAACTATATAATTTAACATTATCAATGGAAGAATAAAATAAACCAAAATTAATTATTCTTTTGATATAACGAAGAATTTTTTTAGATAATTTCAAATGATCCAAACATAGATATTTCATAAATTTAGAAGCAACACCAACAACATATGAAATATCTAACCTAGTAATGGTTAGATAAATCAAACTACCAATAAGTTATCTATATAAACTAGGGTTATCTTTTTCACATGCAAGTTAAGATCAAGTTTAATGAAAAACTAAATAGGAGTAGAAGTATATTTATAATTGAGCATGTTAAATTTAACAAGAAGATTATGTGCATACTAAGATTGTGATACAATAATTAAACTTTTATCTTAAAATATGGTTGTTCTTAAAAATTGATGTAGAATGCCTAAATTAGTCATTTCAAAAATTTGACTTAATTTATCCTTATATTTATTAATTAAACTAGATAGATCATTAGTAACCAAAAAATCATCAACATATAACACAATTAGAATCAAATGACCATTTTTAAATTTAAAAAAAAAAGATCATTATTTGAATAACATCTAGTAAAATTTAATTCTTTGAAAAAAATAGCAATTTTTAAATATCAATCTCGAAGATCTTGTTTTAAACCATATAAATATTTTTTTAGCTTGCATAATGTTCTCTATAAGATCAATGAAATATTTAATATAAGTAATGTATATTTATTCTTCTCGATCATCATTTAGAAATACATTCTTGACATCCATTTGGTGGATAACCCAATTGTTTTGGATTGAAAGAGTAATAATAAGTCTAACATTACTCATTTTTGTTATAGGAGCAAAGCTTTCAACATAGTCAATCTTAGGTTTTTGAGTAAACTAGAAAGAAACTAATCTATCTTTAAACTTGTCAATTTTATCAAATGAGTTATATTCGATCTTATAAATCTACCTACAACTAACAATATGCCTTTTAGGTGGAGGAGGGATAAGATCTCAAGTCTAATTTTTAATTCAGACATTATATTCAACTTGCATAGCAACATTTCATCTATCATCTTGAGTGTTTTATACAAATGATTGAGGTTCACATTCATACATAGTCATTAATGCATGATAAGAATGTTGATTTCTAGTTAATTTATTAAGGTTATCAACATTAGAATATTGAATTAGGGATTTTGCACATTTAGGTCATTTAGATTAAACATGAAACTAAAAGAGTTCCTTAGACTCTAAGTTATCTAAAAATAGATCAGATTCCTTAAGAGCATCCATTTTATCATGAGGAATGTGAGAGTCAGGTTCATCAACACAAAAACATTGAGGAGGATCCACAGAGGGCTCACAGAAAGATTTTTAAGGAATAAGAACATTCATATTCTCAATGATATGACTTTTAAAAGGATAATACACTCTTAAATTTTTTTTCTTACCTCTATAACCTACAAAAATTAAAGACTAGGAAGTGGGATCGAGCATCTTTATTTTAACTTTAGGAATAAATATAGAAGCATGACTACCAAAAATCTTGAGATGAGCCAAACTAAGTTTCTTTTTAGTCTACATTTCTAAAAGGGAAGAAAGATGTAAGGATTTATTAGGGACTCTATTTAAAATATGTACAATAGTATTCATGGCTTTGTCCCATAAAAATGTAGGAATATTTGAAGATTGCAACATTATTCTAGCCATTTTTATGGTGGTGTAGTTTTTCTTTCAGCAATACCATTTTTCTAAGGGGAATAGGGATTTGTTAGTTACCTTTGAATATCTCAACTAATACAAAAAAAATCAAACTTTTTACTAACATATTCTCCATCATTATTAGTTATTAATCTCTTAATAAAAAATTAGATGCATTTTCAACACTAGTTTTAAATTATTTGAATTTAAATAACACATTAGATTTATTTTTAATAAAAAAAGACCAAATAATTATAGTGTAATAATCAATAAATGTAATATTATATAAATAACTATTAAGAGATACAACTTCAAGAGGTCCTTAAATATCACTATGAATCAATTCTAAAGGATGTGAGGAATTTGCATCGTGATTCTTGTGAAATGGGTTAGTATGTTGTTTATCATGGAAACAATCCTCATAAGTTTCATGATGAGAGAGGATAGAAGGAAGTCCAAAAATAATATTATTTATATACATATCATGTAAACTTTTAAAATTAACATGTTTTAATCTTTCATGTCATAATTGAGATTCATTCTTACTATGCAATGAAAGAAAACATGCAGAAGAAGGATAAAAGATATACAAACCATTCTTATGAACACCTTCAACAATCAAGAAACTAGATTTAATGGACCAACTATTTTTAATTAATGTTACAATTAAATTATCATTTGTAAGTTGAGAACAAGATAAAAAAATATTTTTAAGCTTAGGTACAAAGAAAACATCATTTATCATAACATTTTAAAATATTTCTTTTCCCTATTTAGTTAATTATAAAAAGAATTATCTCCTAAGTAAATTATTTTAGATATATCTCTAGAATTACACATAATATTAGATAATCAAGTCATATGGTATGATGCATTGTTATCTAAAATCCACTCAATTTTATTTGAAGTAAATAAAATAACATACAAAGCTATAACATTTGAATCTTGATTATTATTTTGATTAGGGTTTTGATTTTTTAATTGTTTTAATTATACATATTCCCTTTGTTATTTTTAGAAGATTGATAATTTATTCAATCCTTATTTTTATAACATGTTTCCCTTCTATGACCAAATTTACCACTTAAATTATATTTTTCATTAAACTTAGGTGTATGGTTTTTATTACCAATTTTTTTATTTTCATATTTGCTTTTAGCAGAATTAGGGTTATCAAAAATATTATTTAATGTGAGAAGTGCCTAAGTGATATTCTCTTTAGAATCTTTTTTTAATAATTTTCTCTTCTTGAATTGGGAGAGTAGACAAGGTGGTAAGGTTAGGGATATCTTACTCAATTTGATACTTATAATTCAAAATTAAAATAAAATTTATAATTTTTTTATGAATATTTAACTGAATGATAAAATAAATTAATTGATCTTGAATCAAATTACAACTACATCTATCTAATTGAACTTTAATATTTTTAATTTTAAAAATAAAAATCATAACTTTCTCATCACCTTTCATAGGTGTAATTAACAATTTATGGATTAACTTAATAATCTTTGAGAGATGAGTGCCCTCATGCATGGATTAAAGAAATTTTCAAGAATTTCTATGAGACTCTTGATTACTAATGTAGAGAATGAATTCATACTAAACACTTTGTAAGACAATGGACACAACTTCCTGTGATTTCTATTGAAATGCATTGGTAAGCTCGGGGGTTACATGCCATCTAATTTTTTTTTTCAATATTAATGACAAAATTTCACAACTTAAGAGCCATAAATTTGAATTTAACAAGAATTTTACATATATTGTAATCATTTAAATTAAGCATTTGAGATTTATCTAAGAAAAAATTAGGTGAAGTCATAGCGTTTCTTTAAATAAGACAGTAAATAAATGCTTAAAAAGAAACTATTTAAAATGATTTTTTAAAATATTTTCAAAATAAATTGAATTTCACATGCAACTATACTTAATTACATAATTTATATGTCAAAAAATCCAAAAAAATAATTTAAAGTTGCACTAATCTAAGTGTCAAAAGAGTCGCACTCAAAATGATCATTTAACACTATTATTAAAAAAAATGTAAAAAATTCAATAAAGGGCTTAAAAACAAACCATTTACCACTCCGATGCATCTAAAATGTGCCATAAACTAGAGATAAATTGGTTACACAACTATGTTTGTTAAAATATTCATTAGGTTGAAAGTCAAAACAAGTTTGATAAGTTAACTAGGGTTTTGAACGCATGAATTATGAAACACAAATCAAGAATTAAATTAAAATTACTTTAATTTAAAGTTAATTTAAAAAAAAATAAAAAATAAAAAAATAATTTTGTGGGGATTTGAATACATGACCTCCTTTATGACAAGCTTTTAACAAAATTAAAGCTACTAACCCTTATAAGAGTTTACTTAAGATTTTACATGCACTAATTTAACTTTATATGTTTCTATCTGATTTTTAAAAATAATAAAAATAATAAAAAAATATATTATGTGCATGTAAATAAGATAAGTGAAAAAAATTAAAAAAAAACTTTTTAATAATTCTTTCTTTTTTCAAGGTAGGACCCAGGGTTTAAAAAAAAAGAAATTAATAAATAGTTTATTTTTTAAATACTTTTATAAAATTATATGAATTTAAAAACATACCTGTAGCTTCATAATGGCTCCCATATATAATTTTAATATCTCAGATCTCTTTGTACAAGTCTCAGATTTACTTGAAAATTTAGCAACCCTCTTATTTTTATTTGATAAACACAACTAGACCCTCAAAATGGATTTTTTTATATGAAGAATTCAATATTTTGAATTGCCTAAGCTGAAGTATGGAACCCCTGTAAATTTTTGAAAGACCCAAAAACTTGTACATGCACTCAAAAATATTGAAATTTATTCCAATCTTTCAATTTTTTTAACAATGAAGGATTTATAAAATTGAATTTTGACTAAAAAATAATTTTTTAAATATTTTTAGGCTAGCTATAGTGCCTCAAGCTCAAATAAATAAAATTTTTATTTGAAAAAGCTTTGAATATTCTAAAAAAAAAACTCTTTCCAATCATCCAATCATCTCATGACTCTGATTCCATGATAAAATCAATAGAATATAAAATATATATGTAATATAGATTGGATCTAGATGAATAAATGATGGCAAAAAGTACATAAAATTGACATAGTACACAAGAATTTAAAGTGAAAAACCCTCCAAGAAGTAAAAAACACACAAAGATGATATTCAATGATTGAGAAACTCTGCACCCCAATACAAAGCCATCCCTTCTCACTTCTTCACAGAAGCCTTCACAGAACCTTTGTAAATATTTTTCACATGCAAATATTAAATTCACTGAGTGTATTTTTCATAAATAATACAATAGGGGTAAGACCCTATTTATAATAAAATATGAGGAGAGGTGACCATTGTAACCAATGGGTCCATCCTTCCTGAGAATCATTTAAACTAATTGGTTAATAATAAATCATAATATTTTTTTATTTATTTACATGAGATTTTTGCCTTATGTTTAATAAATAATAAATTATCATTATTTAATAATAAATCAAAGTATGGTAAGGGTCTAAATTATCCCACTTAGACATTAAATGTTCTAATATATAAAAATATGATTGGTTTATGACTTGTGACAAATAAACAAAATTTTAGTCTTTAAAACACACATGAAAATTAAATAAAATAGAAATAACCCAAATGGCTTGTCCTATTCTTATAAATAACATGGATATGTGTAACTTCAGTCAAAATTTTCATCAATATACCAATGTTTGAAAGGAATTAAGTGTTAATCCAAAAATGAAAGTACAAGTGTAGGTAGATTTTTTTATGCCCCCTTCCGTGTCTCAAAAATTGATACATGATAAGAACTTAGAGTGAGGAGCACTCAACATTTGACATCAAATTTTGTGATAATTGGGGATATATAAAATCTATAAGTTTTATGTGTTCTATATGGTACCAAGTGTGGCTAATACAAGGGATGAAATCACACTAATTGTATTCATATCAACTAACTTAGTATGCAAGGGTCTATTCCTTTGCATAATGACTCCATCCATGTACTTCCCAATAGAGTTCAATGTTTAGTCAGACCTAACCCAAGTTTTTTTTAGGATTGGAGAGGCTAACCAGTCAACCTCTTGGTAATCCTAGTATCATATGCTATAATGTGTATACCTCACTATAGAGTGGGGTTAGTATGATGTTGGGAGATGAAACCCCAAGTCAACACACCCCTAAAGAACTCATGGGGAGTCTATGAACTCCCACCCATAATCCAAGTATATAAAAAGAAATAAATTAAAAGGGAAAGAATTTAGAGGTCTCTTTTAAATCACCCAAGTTATTCAAATCTTGGGGAGAGCATACATGACTTTATTTTTGAGACACTTTTCAAACAAGGGTAATAAACTAAGTGCTTTCTAGTCACCTAAGTTCCCTAAAGTGGATGGGGGAGAGAATATACACTAAACTAGTTTTTTGGAAAAATAAAAGAATATAATTTAAATAATTTGAAACTAGTCTAAAGAATAAACAAAAATTGAAAAATCTTTTAGGTGCTCTAACTAAAGATGTTAATTCATTTTACTTAAAACCAAATTGAAATGTTTTGTAAAAATTTTGACCCCTTGGTCGTGTTTGCACTTGTAAATATTTGTAAAAATGCTAAAACAAATTTTTTAAGTGAATTTTAAAACACCTTAACAAAATATGAATGTATTTTCAACCTTTGTAAAAATTGGATTGTGCAGAAATAAAAAATTTGTTTAAAAAAACATTTAATCTTTTATTCCTTGGCTTAGTTCCCTACAAAAAAACCAGTGGATTGATTTGTGTTTGAGTCAAAATTACATCTTTGCAAGTTATCCCAATCAAAAACACGAATTTCAACTCTTATATTTTCTAAAAAATAAAAATAAAGAGAATTATGGATGATTCTACTGATCGTGATCGATTCTAGTGATCGTGCATGATTCTGTGACCACACCAAAAATAAACATATTTTGATATAAAAATGCTTGAAAAATAATGTTATAAAACTCCAAAACTTTTCCCTACCCTACAAGAAAATGCTAAATAAATATAAAAAACTTTGTTGAGTACCAATAAAAGTAAGAAAACAAGAACAAATTGAATTTTTTTCTACGTTTCTAGCTTCTAGTTTGACTATGTTTTTGACATAGAATCATTGCTGATTCTTTTGATTATGGTCAATTTTGCCAATCGATTATGATTATTTTCAATCATCACCAATCCCTATGGCTTAGCCTAGAGTTTAAAATTCTTCACTTTTTTGATGATTAATTCAAAAACTTGACATAACAATAGTTAATAAAACATGCTAAGAATTAACTTAGAAGAGATTTATGGGGTGTAGGTTCCACCAGGTGTATCATTATATGATCAATAGGAATCCAAGAGGGGAGATTAGTATTGTGTTAGTATGATCAAAATAATGTAAATGATGTGTAACTCATAATCACTCACATCTTATCTCATATTTGACATATGTAATTTCATTGTGACTTAGTTATTGGAAAATTTTGTTAGGTGTTAGAATATTGTTCATATTATTAATATTGTGTAAGTAATATTTATCGAGAGGTAAATAGTTAGTGGTAAAAAGTAAATAGTAGGTTGTTATAACTATATGGTCAATACGATAACATAGATTATTATTTTTAGATATATTATTATATGTTATAACAATATATCATATTTAGAATATTTAGGAGGATTGAGAGATTTAGTAAGGATTCAGGAATCCCTGAATATAGGAAATCTTTTCCTATATATTTGTATGTGTTTTATAAAATAATATGAGTGAAATATATTATTGTGTGTGTTTAATTAAATTATTTGTGTATGTTTGATTCTCATTTTATCAGTGTGTAAATTGATTATTGTGTTTGGCTCTCCTCCAATATCCATCATTGGTATCAAAGTGGGTATGGGTTATATTAGAACTACAGACCCATAATTAGTGGTTTGGTTTGTGAATTAATATTCAATGCCCCATAGTTGATATTCCTATAGGCTATTGAAATATGTAACTTGGGAAATTAATCCTTTAACTCATGGATTATTGTGATCTATAACATGTGAGTGAATTTGTATGCAAACTATTCACATTATCCAAACATCAAGCTCTTAATCCAAGCATACCAGCTCAACTCCCTCTTAGGTGAGCTGTCTTCTTATCTAAACATTTTATCCAACTTGACATTATGGCATTGCTATTTCCAAGAATCAATTTTGACATTGTGGTGTATGCGGTGATTGTCATTTATAACCATACAATCAAAACCTAGGGAATAGTTTGTGATGAAAGGGTTTAATGCCAATCATTCTCATCTTGATAGTCAACTCCATGTAGTCTCTTTTTCTATGGTTCTCTACCAGCTATGAATTGATAGCTACATCCTTTTCTTGCATCATAGTTTTGCAAGTTGATATTTGTCAAATTGATGGTGAAGATAGAAAAAAATTGATCCAACACCCTCATGTATTATTGAGTCTACTATAAAGGTCACATGAAGTCTCCTCTATCAATTTATGTTTCATTTTCCATTCAAAACTAAATAGACTAAAGTCAAGGAATACTAACAGTGGTAGTGGGAGTCTTCTTTGATATGTGAGATAGAGTGGCACAATCATTAATAGTGGCTACAAGTAAGAAGTTGATTTATTATAGGGTAAAAAGTGACATTCAGTGTGTATTTTCTATTCTCTTACTTTTTTGAAACATCTATACTATTTGGAGATAAGAGAGAGTGTGGATATAATGAAATGTGGTCTACAGTTATATAGGTGGGTAGGTAACTATAGAAATCCTCTGATTGTAGAGATATTTTGACTGCCTTACTTCCTTATGGAGATGATTGACTAGTGATACATCTAGTGTGGTTAATTGGCATATATATGGGAAGCATTCCAATGATAATGTGTAGTAAGATCCAGACAACAAGATTCAAATAGTAGTATGTAGACCTAAAATTATGCATTGGCATATGATTCTATTTAGATCAATTATTGAAGATGTATGTTTTACCCATGCTCACATTAAGGAGGTATATATAAGATTGATAATGTTCATAAGGGAGTGAATGTTATAATATTATTCACATTATTAATATTATGTAAATAATATTTATGAAGAGGTAAATAATTAGTGGTAAAAAGTAAATAGTAGGTTGTTATAACCGTATGGTCAATACGGTAATATAGATTATTATTATTAGATATATTATTATATGTTATAACAATATATCATATTTAGAATATTTAAGAGGATTGAGAGATTTAGTAGGCATTTAGGAATCTCTAAATATAGGAAATATTTTCCTATATGTTTGTATGTGTTGTATAAAATAATATGAGTGAAATATATTATTGTGTGTTGAATTAAATTCTTTGTGTATGTTTGATTCTCATTTTATCAGTATATGAAACAATTGTTGTGTTTGTCTCTCCTCCAATATGCATCATGAGGAAGTTTAGGTCTTATCCATGGTCTTACACTTAAACTCACAAAGGGAACACTAGTGAGGTGGAAATAAGGTGAAAATATAGTAAAAGGAGATGTTTAGAATGGTAATGTGAAAATTTAGTAATTTGTGAGGAAGGTTAGGGCCTATCCATGGTCTTATAATGCAACTCATAAATGGACTCCCTAGGGGGAGTGATCAGTTAAAAAAATAATATTTTTTAAGGGAAAATATGAGGATTTTAAGGAGTGAAAAATGGAATGTAATAAGCATAACTTAGGTATCTTATGAGAAGACCTTAGGAGAGATGAGGCACAATAAGAACATGAGAAGACACTAAGTGAATAGTGACCAACATTATATAGAGGATACTTGTTAACTATAGGCACAAAGATGTATAGAAAAATAAGTGTGGTACTAAGATCAAATCATGTTGCAAGTTTTAAAAAATAAAATTAAAATGGACCTACCTTACCACAATGTGCTCCCCATTCCTTAGGATCCCTTATAGAGCCATTAGTGTACTGTGAAGATTGGGTACTTACATGAAAAAGTAAATAGTACTAAAAGATTTTTTTATTCTCCTTTTCTAATCTACTGACCTACCATACCCCAATGGACCTTGGCTCTATCATGAGGCCAAATATATATTTTGACCTTTGATTAGAAAGAGGAGATGTGCTTAGAATCATGTCTTTTACTATGATTTGACTTTTGAAATTTTTGAATGTTGCCTTTTAGATCATAGCCTTTTGTTAAATGATTTGGATTTGAAATATTTTATGGATTTTAATATTCCTCCATATGGATTTGGAATGACCAATCATGATAAATTTTCATGTCCCTTTCATAATTACATGCAAATAATATTCTAGCTAAAAATGTATTTTATTTCAACTTTCAAACCACCCAAATTTTTCTTACACCGATTGATCTTGAAAATAATAATTTTAACACAATACAAATGAGAAACTTCTTTAGACTCAAAATATTGATAAATAAAATCAAATATCATTAATAGTATGGAATCATACACTCTGGAATCTATTAAAACTACACACTCCAAACATGCAAACATACACACCAACTAAATATTGGAAATTATAAATTTATGAAGCTCTAATGCAACCTCTCAATGAGATCACCCTCCTAAAATCAAAGGGTTTTTGTCATGTGATCTCTAGTAACCAATGGGTTTCCATCCATTTATCACCAAGAACCCAAGGGGTTTCATCCTTGAATCCTATTGTTGAAGCTCAAGTGCAACAATCTATAGAAATTGGTTTTAATAACAAAATATCCTTCCCAAAATGAAAGCATAACATATTAATACACAAGAGGGCTCAAGATAGGTGCAAAATCCTTGATTTGGGGAAGATGACATTAGTTAGAAAAGCAACCCATTTATATATTTTAGAAACTTTCTAAAATCTCCTTTAGATTCTGCTTTTTCCTTCCTTGTCTCTACTTCCAACTTTCCAAAACTTGATCCACTTATGAAATAGAAAGTTTCCATGAAACTCCTATCCATATCCTCTCCTAGAATTAAATGTCCCATTTGAAAAATTTCCTTATCCACTCCTCATTAACTCCACCAAGAAATCCATGTTCCATTTGGAAAGTTTCCTTAGAAACTCAACATTAACTCCGCCTATAAAACCATGCCCCACTTTAGATGATGACTTAGCATCAAGAATATTACACTAATTACTTGGTCTCCTTCATAAAAATTTGGGGTTAATAATTCACATGTGCCCAAATAATTAAATTTGACTTTTCTTGTATTGTTTCTAAACCCGAAGCAACATTAGAATGGACATAATTCCCATAACATCAAATTAATTAAAAAGGGTAAATGAAAAATCTATGTTTCACAAAATTACTTGTCCTCAAGTAATTGAAACCCAAGATATTCAAAATTTATTATGCCACTGTGCTAAATCCAAATGTAGGGTCCACATAATCTAGAACTTGTACCTTTAAAATGAGCTAACTTCCACCAAAGAGCATTGCAAGATATATGTGACCTAATAGTACAAACACCCTTATGCCACTCATGTAATTTGATTACCTTTTTGAAAAATCTCTTATTACCATGAGAATAAATGTCAAGTAAATGTGCATGACTCATAAAAACATAAATTCAAACCTTTATAATATTTATGATATGAGGCATGATTTTACATTCTTGACTTGGGTTAAGCAATAAAAATGAGATGGGACTAACTCCTCCAATCCAAATATTATCATGATCCCAAATAAATCTTAATAGCTTTCCACCATGTGTCTATTGCACCACTCTAATATTCATCTAAACTTTCATAACTAGGTTAGCATTAATAATATATTCTGTAACAATGATTTTAAACTTATCATAGTATTTTCTTTGCCTATGTCTAGATATATCTCCTAAATCTCATATTATGATCTGTAGGTAGCTTTGGGAAAAATAGCTGTTATCACTTTGGAGTGCACCATGCTTGAATATGTGTAAAACACACCCTCTCTCCAACTGATACAATTGGATCTTATTAGAGTGTGGGTGACTTTATACTGAGAAGAACCTCTAGAGAGGGCTGGTTCTCTTAAGATTTATCTATTAAAACTAAACTATTTTGATTTTTTGGGATGAAAAGGGAGAAGAAAACTAAAATGGAAAATACTATCTAATTGGGTGATGCACCTGAATGATTGGTATGATCTAAAATATTTATAAAACTAAGTTACACATATGAATTTGAAATAAAATTATGCATTCAATTCTAAATATCAGTGTTTCAAAAAAAGGCCTAAAATAAGTTTGCAAAGAAAATTTCAAATCCTAGCTCTTCAAATGACCTGTAGAGGATGAGATTTTCACAGTAGGTATGGAAAGGACCTATAAAAATAGAAATTAGATGCCATTTGTATGCTAGTACATAGTCAAATTACACTCTATTTTTATCCAAAAAACATATGCAATTTTTTTTCTTTATTTGATAAATAGTGTCAATTACAATTTCTTCTCTACTTCAAGAATTATGAAAAATGGATTCAAAAAGCCAATATATAAATCTAAAACCTTAACTAAAGCCAAAGTGTCATGGAAAAAAGAAGGATTAGTCTTATTTGAGTTAAAATAAGACTAAAATCTTTTTACAATAGTAAATAAAGGTTTTAAAATCTTCCAAGTCTTTAAAAGTTGCATGTTCTTCATTTTTGGCATAGAATTGAGAAGTGGTGGGTCCATGTTGACTTGTCAACCTTTCTTGAATAAAAATCATGCCATAAATTGGAAGAAAAACCTATATTAAAAGTGGGTTTAAGTTTTTGAATTTTCTTATCTTGCATGAACAGCATGGGAGATACATGAAACTAGTTAAACTAGTCAACCAAAGAGATTTGACCCTTAAGGACTAGTTAACTCAACTTTATCTCAACTTGCATGAATTGAAACTTGTGGATTCACTTGACAATGATATATCTACTTAACAAACATATATAATACGTGGTAACTTCAGAATTAATTCATTTGATATATTTTCAACACCATTCTTTACTTGCTTGATTGACCAATTAAGCCTATTAGGCCAAATATCCTATATTATTGCATTTGGACTCCATTAAACCTACAACAAGATGCCATGAAACCATTCAATCAACAGGGTTAACTAGGTCTATTTTGCTCCATTTTCCTATAGAGTGGCCATTTTAATTGAGCTAGTTAGGACACATATGGGATGATTTATGATAAATTAAAGATTTTAAGATGAATGAAAAGTCTTAATATTTGAGATCCATTGGTTATATTCCATTGAATTTCATTTTACTTCATTTTACTTCATTTTACACACTTTTTCCCATAAAAAACATGATTTATGCCCTCATCCATACAACCCCATGCATAAAATTTATATTTTTTTAATATTATATAATTTTATTTGACATATTAATTTTTTTAAGGTTTATCCATGGTGATTTTATAGCAAGAAAATCTATTTTTCTCAAAACTAGTTTTTTAGGGTTTTAGGCAGGCTTTGAAGCTGAATCTTAAAAATGATGATTCATGAAGTATAGAAATCCAAATAATTTTTTTTTTAAAATTTATGTTTATCAAACTTATACTTATAACATAATTAAAAATATTGGGTTCCCATGTAAAATATATGAAAAGTTATCACATAGATAAATTTGTCTATGGGGTTTTGACTACATTCTAAACTACCTACGCTCTTAATAATTATTCATAAAAAACAAAACCTAAAATGGTATAAATTATTCATAAATTATAATTAAACATGGGTAATAAAAACATAATAATATATTTTGGACAAACTCCACATGTGGTGAAAGATACGAGCATATAAACATGAGGCTAGGAAGGATGTCTAGAACTACAAAAAGTGAAAATTTCACCAAAATGAAAATAAATATTCACATAATTTCTAATTATTTAAAAAAATATCATTGTGTTTTTACCATTCTATCAAAACACTTTAAAATCACATTTTTCTTGAAAAGTAAAAAAACCCCTTTTTTGGCCAATATGATTGTTTACTTGTAAAAGTCTATATGAGTATGGTTTGATTAAAATTTAAAGATTTAAAACTATTTAAAAGTATTATTATGATATAAAAATATAATACCATGATTTTAAAACTTTTAATTGGACTTATAAACCTCTATGACACTTCAAAATGATGCCTGCTCTAATGGTGATCTTCAATGAACATGCTGATGACTGTGACAAAATAGTAAGTATCTATACTCATCCAATAGATATGAAACATTTTTATAATATTAATCAGGTAATTATGACTCTATATACAAAATTTTAATTCTTTAAACCACTTTTAGCTCCCATAAAGTTTAACCTTCTCTCAAAATTGACCCTGTGCATGGATTGTTTATATATTTGAACTTGACAATGCTCTTTTAAAATACAATGACCCATTTACAATCCATTTTTGATTTTTTTTACCAAAATTAGTGATTTTAAGCCATAATTTATTTTTTTTACATAATAAAAATGGATATTGGTGAGATTTAGGAAAGTTTCGAATGATAGGGGTAGTAATTTGACCTTAACAGGTCAAATTACTAACAATTTTGGCAAATTTCAAGGGTTGACCAGCCTACTGGTCAAATAAATTAGAAACTTTGGTTATGGAAAAATTTGGATATATGCTAAATATTGGAATATATTTTGTGGGTAAAGACACAAACAAGATAACTAACACAAACAATAACAAACATGTGCATGTGTGCACTTAGAGGAATAGACAATAACAACTAGAAAGGGAAAAAACCACAACTAAAATCATGTATGGAAAATAGCTTAGAGGAAAGAAAAAATAATAAGTCTATTATGTACAAACTAACCTCAAAATTACTGGCCCTTTTAGATCAAATGGAAATCTATTTGATACACCATGGAATTTTGAAACATGATTGCTTCCTTTTGATAGCCCTATTCTGTAAATAGGAGCACTTATATGTTCATGTGTTTTGGATGATGTGGCTAAGCCTCCAAGTTCTATTCTTAGGTGATTGGATTCAATATATAGATATAGTATCCAATCATATTACTTCCATATTTTCCTTTGTTGTATCAAAAGTGCTATCTCTACCTCATTCATAGGTTGATCATGATTTGACACATTCTCATTCAATGATTGTATTGACAAGTTAGCTAGTATAACTGGATTGATGTCTTCATTTGACTCCATTTAAAGTGGTAATTTGTCAAATTCTTTAGATCCTTGATAAGCATCAAAACATGGTTGTAGTATGACTTTAATTTATTCCTAATGAACAACTACAACATTAGTTTTTACAAGACATTCATCAATCTCTACTTGGGGTGGAGATGGACCATCAAATTTTGCAAAAAAACTCTCCAAGTCATCCCAAAAGGCTTCTTCATTATGATAAATGGAAAATACATGAAATTAATTAGTATTCTTACCATTTGAAACATGTTGATCACATATTTCTACCTTTTAGATGAAGTTAAATGAAATTTCTTGATCTATTGCACTTGACTCATCTTTATTAGGAATATTCTCCATCTTAGTAATGGATCTATGTGAATTGTCTTCATGGATATCTTTTGAAGAAATATTTATTTATACTTCATCTATCTCAGCTACTGTAAACTCTTGATAATCCTCTTGTAATTCATCTTCTTTTTCATCATGGAAAACTAAATCATTTTTGTCTTTGCCAAGTGGTGTCCCAACTATGATTTCTTATTCTTGATCACTAAAATTATCATCATTCTCTATCTCTTTAGTTGCATCTTCTTCACTTTCCTCACAAAAAATAGGTTCTTACTCAAAGTGTGTCATTGTAGACCCATGGAATTATTCAATAAGATGCAAAAGATCTATAGAAGTTACCATAGATACCTGATTTTGCTCATGAGGTTGTTCTTCTTGGATTACCTTCACCTCATCTCTCTACTGCACTTTTTATTGAATGGATTTCTATAAAGGAAATGATTTATGATTCTAATAAGGAAGGGATGAAGGTTAAATTATCTCTTACTTAAATTCAACATCTTAAATGATGCTTGATTGTTCCTCTTTCTGGCTTGACTCCATGATTTGGTTCCAAGATGGGAAAGATAAAGGCTCTTTTCTGACCTTTTAATTATGGTTCTCCTCCTCTTTCCTTGTCTTCAACTTCAACTCTTTGATTTTATTATTAATATTCTCTTGAAATATCTTCTCTTTAAAGTGGTTAGTTGTCTTAATAGTAGGCCATCTCATAGAAACCTCTTTTTTTTTTATAGTTCTCTTGGATAGATCTCCAAGAAGGGAAGGTCTGAGAAACATATGAAGAACTTGGAAAAATCAAAGGGACTCTTGGAATGGTCTTTTGAGGAGGAATGGATAGCATATAAATTTTTTGTGGTTGATCGTGTTATTCTTTAAGGCCTTTTAGTTTATCCTCAATACTTTGAATGTAACCACCTACATTCATCATCTCACTAGTGAGATGGTTCCAATTGGCTCTCTCAATAGGTATCCATTACTCTTTAAAACTAAGTAAGATTATTATTATCTGAAATATTTTTAAAACTAAGTAAGATACACATATTAATTTGAAAAAAAACTCTAAATTCAATCCTGAACATCAATGTTTCAAAAGAAGACCTGAAAGAAGTTTGCAAAGCAAATTTCAAATCCTAGCTTTTCAAATGACTTGTAGAGGATGAGATTTTTACAGTAGGTGTGGAAAGGACCTAAAAAAAGGGAAAGTAGATGCCACTTTTATGTTGGTACATATTAAAATTAAACTCTATTTTGATCCAAAAAACATATGTAAAAAATATTCTTTATTTGATAAATGGTGTCAATTACAATTTCTTCTTTGTTTCAGGAATTATGAAAAATGGCTTCAAAAAGCCAATATATAAGTCTAAAACCTTAACTAAATCCAAATTGTCATGAAAAGGATAATTATTAGTCTTATTTTATTTAAAATAATATTAAAATCCTCTTAAAATATTAAATAAAGGCTTTATCATCTTCCAAGTCTTCAAAAATTGCATGTTCTTTATTTTTGGCATAGAATTGAGAAGTGGTGGGCCCATGTTGACTTGTCAACCTTCCTTGCATAAAAATTACACTATACATTGAAAAATAAATCCATATTAAAATTGGGTTTAATTTTTTTAATTTTATTAGCTTGCATGAAAATCATGGCAGATGCATGAAACTAGTCAAACTAATCAACTGAAGAGATTTGACCCTTAAGGATTATTTAACTCAACTTTAGCTCAATTTTCATGAATTGAAACTTGTGGATTTTATTAAGAATGATATATCCAATTAAAAAAAAAATATGGCACATGATAAATCTAAAATTAATTCATTTGATATATTTTCAATGTTATTATTTACTTTCTTGATTGACCAATTAAGCCTATTAGGCCTAATAGCCTATCTTCTTGCATTTGGACTCCATTAAACTGACAACAAGATGCCTTGAAACCATTTAGTCAACAAGGTTATCTAGGTTTATTTTGCTCCATTTTATTATATACTAGCCATTTTTATTGAGATACTTATGAGATTATTTATGATCAACTAAGATTTGAAGATGAAGAAAAAGTCATAAGCTTCAAGCTCCATTGATTAGATTCTATTGAATTTTCTTTTACTTCATTTTACACATTTTTCCCCGTAAAAAAACATGATTTATGCCATCATCCATAAAAATCCATGCATAAAATTTACATTTCTATCATCCTATATACATTTACTTGATTTTTAAATTTTTTTGAGGTTGATCCATGGTGATTTTATAGAAACAAAATCCATTTTTCTAAAAACTAGTTTTTCAGGGTTTTAGGCGGGTTTTGAAGCTAAAACTTCAAAATGATGATTCATGAAGTAAAAACCTCAAAATAAATTTTTTTTTATATTTATGTGTATCAAAATAACCCCCCTAACATGCTTGAAAATATTGGTTTCCCATGTAAAATATTTGAAAAGTTATCACATGGATAAATCTGCTTGTAGAGTTTTGACTGCATTCTAAGCTGCCTATGTTCTTAAAAATTGTTAATAAATAAAATACCCTAAAATAGTCTCAATTTTTAATTAATTATAATTAAATATAGTAATTAAAACATAATAAGAGTGTTCAACCAAACTCATGTGGTGAAAGATACGAGCATATGAACAGGAGGCTAGGAAGGGTGTCTAGAACTGTAAAAAGTAAAAATTTCACCAAAATGAAAATAAATATTCAAATAATTATTGCATAAAAACACCATCATGGGGTCTTTAACATATTATCAAAACACTCTAAAAGCATATTTTTCTTGAAAGGTCAAAAAACCCCTTTTTTGGTCAATATGCCTGCTTGCTTGCAAAAACTTGTATGAGCATGGCTTGATTAAAATTTAGAGTTTTTACACTCTTTAAAGGTCCTATTATGATGTAAAAACATAATCCAATGATTTTAAAACTTTTACTTGGACTTATAAACCTCTGTGGTACTCCAAAATGATGTCTACTTTAATGGTGATCTCTAATAGACATGTTGATGACTATGAAAAAGTAGCATCTATACTCATCTAATGGATATGAAACTTTTTTTATAAGGTTCCTCAAGTATTTATGACCTTGTATGCAAAATTTTAAGTCCAAAAACTACCTGTAGCTCCCATAAAGTTTAACCTTCTCTCAAAATTGACCTCTATGCATGGATTATTTACATATTTGAACTTGATAATGCTCTTTTGAAATGACAATGACCCATTTATAATCCATTTTTAACATTTTTTACCAAAATTTGTGATTTTAAGCCATAATTCATCAATTTGATCTGATGCAAAGGGATATTGGTGAGATTTAGGAAAGTTTCAAATGACAAGGGTAGTAATTTAACCTTGACAGGTCAAATTACTAACAATATCTATGTGCTTGAATGTATCAATAATTTTCCCAAGATGTCCACATTCATGTGAAATATCATATGTTAATCCATTTATTGAATTACCATCTAGATATTTGACTACAAATGGTGGACCATGAGTATGCAAACACAACAAGTTAGCATTACCTTCTTCACTCTTGAGGCTGTTAAATATTCCTTTCCTTAATGAGATATTCTTTCCATAAAAACATTGTTCATTACATAGGGAGGATATCATTCCATGGTTGGATGGTAGGCTATCGACTAAATCAAAACCAATATAAGAAGATAAAATTACTTCTGCCCTATCTAACATACCATGGACTTGGTATATAATATATTCATTTTCCCATTTATAGCTGATCACCATGTCATATGCTTTTGCCACTACACTTATAGTTTGGATACCAGATCTGAAACCAAATAAAATGATATACATTTATTTACTTGGATTCTTAGTTGTCCCATTATTTCTTGCCTTGGGAGCACTATTTGATGGAAGGTGACATGCCTGGGTTCCTTGCATTTGATCCATGTGTTTCAACCATTGAATCCTATTATACTTCACAATAGTTTCCTTAAGTTCATCTAAGGTCAATTTAGATTCCTTTATTATCCATTTTTATGCCATAATGAAATTATCAATAACAATGATGTCAAACTTAGAAACTCTACCCCATATATATCTCAAAATATCATCTGGATTCTACACCATTATGCACTAATAATTTTGGGCCAAATGATTTGACTGCTCTTTTTTACACTCCTTAGAATGATGGAAAAAATAAAATATATTTGTGTTATCACTCCCATATATTGATATGAGATTGTAAGAGTGCTTACCAAAAACATTATTCATAAAATATTGGGTTGTAGTTGGTGCATTACTAAATCTCAATGGCATAATAAAAAACTCAAAGTATCCATAGTGATCCCAAAAAGCATTATTTTAAACATATTTTCCTCTCATCTAGGTCTGATGATACTGAGACCTCAAATCTATCATTGAAAAATACACATAATCATGTACCTCACCAATCAACTGCTCTTTGTACATGTTATGATGGTGGTATGGAGTAGTAATGATAGACTTAGGCCTGATTCCCATCTTCTAATGTCTTTAAGTCTTTTACTTGGAGGTAACCCCATGGATGAACTATTAGGCATCACTAAACAACTTGATACCCATGAAAATTGTTTTTTCTAAAAAAGCCTTTCCATCCCCCTTGTTGTAACCACTTGTAGAGCTCCATTTATTCTTCCTTTCAGAACTAACTCCTTCCCATCATATTTGAATGAGTCCCATAAATGACCCCAAAGAATAGAGCCACTGTACACCCAAAACCACATCATTATAACTTAAACCAAAAACATAAAAATCACTATAAACCTTATGATCTCTAAGGGATATGCCAAGATTTTGAATCTTTCTCTTGCATGATATATCATCTCCCTTAGCTACCTGATAGCTTTTAAAATCTTCTAATTAAGTATCCTTCTTCCTACACTAATAAAATTGTGGGTGGGCCCACTATTAATAAACATGTTTATTCTTTGTCTAACATGCTTTCCACAAATTCTAGAAGGATGGTATTCATGTGTTCTGAAAAATAAAATGATTTACATGCTCTTCTTCATTAAGCAATTTGCTGCCTAAACAACTTGCCCATTAAGAGAAGACATTTCCATTATTATAACCATTTACGGTGACCCATGAGAAACCCATCTAAGCACCACATATTTTTCTCCTAACTCAATCTTGAGCTCTATGGAATTAAGTGAAAAATAATCATTGATGTGAAACCAATATATACTAGAAACCATGTTAGTTTCTCCTAATCCCACAATAAATTAATCATCACTTACCTCATGATCACCCATGGCTATGTTAAGTTCTTAGATTATTTTGGTGCATAGAATGGTGATTTTATTTGTAATAATGATCTTGGTGCCTTCAAACTCATGTACCTCAAGTATTCTCCCTTTTGCCTTTTCAACTTTATGTAATGTGGTGAGTGTCCTTTCAACCACAAGATCCATTTCAAACTTTTCAAGTGTCTCAAACAAGAACTTGGATCCCATAATTTTAAATGTATTTGAAAATTTTAATCTTTCTTATGACATTTTTGACAATGAAAACAAATTTCCCTAATAAAGTGTCAAAAATCACATCTCTCCTAGTATTATCACTTTTATGCCATAAGCTAGCATCATGAATATAATCAACTTGCTTACCATTAGATGATAATATAAATTTTTTGTCAAGCTAAAAATCCATGTTAGTATCCCATGATGTAATTACCTCATGTGTATGTATTCCCATAAGGTCATTCGAAGACTCTTGCTCATAAACTACTTGATTTAAGACCTCCTTTTCATTTGCATTAGAATGATATTAATGCATGGCTTCTTTTATTGACCCTTATGATGCCATAAAAGCATCAATATGATGACCTAAAATATTTTTCTCATCTTCCAATGTATCCATATTCTGAAAATCATCCTTATGTATTGTGGATTCAATATTTTGAAGATTGATGGGTGAGTTTTGAACAAGAGTCACTTTCTCACTCATGTATTCAATAAGTGGTATTTCATCCTTAAATTCATTAAGATGATTAATTTTTTTTATCAATTCCCTCATAATTCCTTACATTATCAAAGTTCATGCCTTTTTCTATTGAGTTATTTTCACCTTCAACTTGCATAATGGATTATTTATGTTCTTTCTCACTAGTCAGTTCTCTTTCTTGCAGGCCTAGTTTTGTGTTTTCTTATTTTTTCAATAATGCATTCTTGGGTCTTTTTTCCTAGATATACTTATGTGCAATTACATGCACCACCTCCTTGTCCACTCCCATCATGGAAACTTGAAATTATTCTTGGATGCTCTCCCCCCTCACATGCAAATCATCCTTGTGGTTGACCCTATTTATTGTCTTTACCTCCCATAGGATTATTTTTCCTTTCCAAGTCAAAAAATTCCCTAAAGTAAAGGGCTTATTTAAATTCATAATTGATATCTAATATTTTTATCATGTCCATCCAAAAATTACATGTAAATGATATTCAAGCTAAAAATGTATTTTATTTCAACTTTCAAACCACCCAAACTTTTCCTACACTGATTGATCCCAAAAATGGTAATTTTAACACAATACAAATGAGAATATTAATTAAACTCAAAATATTTATAAATGGCATCTAATATAATTAATGGTATGGCATCATTCACTCTATAATATAATCAAACTACACAATCTAAACATGCAAACATACACACTAAATATGGGAAATTATAAATCTATGAAGCTCTGATGCAACCTCTGAATGAGATCACCCTACTAAAATCAAAGGGTTTTCATCCTCTGATCTCCAATAAAAAATGGGTTTCTATCCAATGATCACCAATAACCCAAGGCATTTCATTCTTGAATCCTATTGTTGAAGCACAAGTGCAATAAACTATAGAAATTGGTTATAATGACAAAAGATCCTTCCCAAAATGAAAACATAACATATTAATACACAAGAGGGATCAAGATAGGCACAAAATCCTTGCTTTGGTAAAGATGACATTAGTTATAAAAGTAACCCATTTCATATTTTAGCAAATTCTAAAATCTCCTTTAGATCCCACTTTTCCCTTCCTTGTCTCTACTTCCAACTTTCCCAAACTTGACCCACTTATGAAATAGAAAGTTTCCATAGAACTCCCATCCATATCTTTTCCTAGAATTCAGTGTCCCATTTGGAAATTTTACTTATCCACTCCTCATTAAATCCACCAAAAAATCCACACTCCATTTGAAAAGTTTTCTTATAAAATCAACATTAACTCCACCTATAAAACCATACCCCACTTTAGATGATGAATCAGAATTAAGAGTATTCCACTAATTACTTGGCCTCCTTCATCAAAATTTGGGGTTAATGAATAACATGGGACCAAATAATTAAATTTTACTTTCCTTTTCTCATTTTTAAGCTTAAAGAAACATTAGAATGGACACAATTCCCACAACATCAAATTAATTAAGAAGGGTACATCATAGAAATAGAGTGATACACATGAATGAGATTTAGGCTTTGGATAAATGAAGCTAAGTATATAAAGATATAACTTACTAGAACACTTATGCTAAACTATGAAACAACATGTTATCTCAAATCTCAACCATGTGTATGCTTGGTTTGTGAAAGGGAATAAAGGGGAATAAGGGGAGATCCAAAGTGGACTGATAAAAGAAGACTGTAATGAGATTAATTATTTACTCACTAATCACATGGGAAATGAGGAATGACTAAAGTGAGCAAGGTTTGTATAACTAAGTCACAATAACAATTATCCATGTTGATAGAGATAAGATAAAAAAATCATGAAAAATAATAAGGGAACCATTAGAAATGAAATCAAGAAGAAAAAATATGTAGTTTATGAAAAAATAACCCATAAGAGAAAATAATGACATCATAAACAATCATATATTGTAAAACAATAGTCACCATGTAAGATAGATAGGAATCTGACACAATGTTAGATGATAAAAATAGATAAATGTAAAGTTGGAACACACATCCAATATAAATGAATAAATAAATGAAAACACCATGCTTGTGTTCATAAGTACTAATATATTTGTCCAAATACAATATACATAACATCTAATAAGTCTCTATGAAGTTGAGTGTGAATTGTAACCAAAGTCTCATCAATTTTTAGGGAGAGTTAAGTAAATAATTCACATCAAATCTCCTTGATAGAAAATGTAGGAATTATTAAAAGATCATATTGATGAGGGATATCATGCAAGGGATTTTTAGGATAATGCATGTTAATAGACTCTATGGGAGATAAAGGGGACACGGATGGGGAAGGTGCCACTAGTGAAGGGGTCACCAATGGAAAGGGATCAATAGGTGATGGAAGGTCCATGGGTGATGGAATAATATGTGGTGATGGAACCATAGGAGGTAGATGAATGGGGGAAGAAGGGGGAGCCTTATTATGATGGTGACCTATGGGAGGAAGGGTAGATGGTGTAAGAATGGTTATGAGGTGATCCTTGAGATGTTGTTGAATGATATGACAATAATCAGTGTGATGTATACCACACTAGGGACAAATATAATATACCTCTCCATATTTGGGAAGATATTTAGGTAATACTTTTGGGGGAGATATATCCTTGTTTATGGGCTAAGGAGTGGTGAGATGCAAGTTGTCAATATATTTCCATAACTTATGACAATGTGTGTATCAGTGATTATCTATGTTGTGGAAGAAATAGATACATTTTTGAGTAGTGTTGGTAGGTTTAATCATAGGAGGAGTGGGAATTAAAGCTAAGGAATATTGGTATAATGAACAATATCTAATCCAATGACTAGTAATTTTATGAATATCACAATACGATTAATTAGCCCATTTTGTGGGCAAAGGAGAAAGCTGTAGTAAAGGGAGTAAACCATCACCAAGAGGAGGTGATGCTAGTGGAGAGATTGGACAAATATCTACTGAAGGAACAATAAGATCAGAAATAAAAATATACTTAATTATAGAGGGAGTGGGAATAGGATCCAAACTGGGTTCAACTGAGGGAGGGGCAAGATGCATAAAATGTTGAAAGATAGTAGTAAGCATCTCAGGGATAAGTCAGGTAGAGGGGTCTTGGTATGTATGAAATCAATAGGGACTAGTCATAGCATGATCCATAATCATACTCCTATGAGGATCTTCATAAACTAAAGGTGTGTGCACCATCTATACCCTATGATTAAGAGGAAAATGATAAAATTAGGAATGATAGAAGATATAATGAAAGATTAAAGTAAAGAGGAATGATAATAAATAATTTTAACATCTTAGGCCTGAACAAGACCTCTTAATAATGGATCATCTATGGTATATCCATCATCATAATCAGGTTTATGAAGATCATTAACATATATAGGGTTGACCTTGTCATCTAATCTGGTGTGATGAATGGAATATCAAGTCTTAGTTAAGACAATGGGTATATCATCATAAGGTGGTTTATGGGATTGAGGTTGTAAATAAGGAAGAAGCTAAGAAATGAGATGAGGTGAGAGATCTAAGGTTTTAATCTTGATATTTATCTCATTAAGCTCATTGTCATTGAAATCTAAGAGGTTAGGGGGTATATTCTAGATGATTTTGGGGTGACCATTATAACCTCAAGTGGAATTGACAGGAGAGTGAAATCATTGAGATTCAGGATATAAAATGCTTGGCAAGATTTCAAGGGTAGAAATATTGAATACACTATGGTCTTGGAATTATTCAAAATTTCAAGGATTGGTGTCAATTTGAATCTTATAGATGTCTCCATTGTGAGGAAATTTGATGCATTGGCAAATAAAAGAGGAAACTACCCTCATACGATGAGTTTATGGCCTACAAATAAAAATGTTATAGGATAGAGGAAATTTAAATATCATCACCTTCATGTGAATGATGACAGGTGGGATGGTAATAGGGAACCACACATAACCTAAAGAAGGCATTTTCCTTTGATCATAGCCTTGACATGTACTACATGTGGATTTAATATTACATTTGGAACATTCAAGGGTTTTGATAAAATTGAGAGAGGAAGCACAAGTTCCTGAAACCTCATCAATCAAAGCATTTTTGAATTTGATAACACCAATTTAGACACTGATAAAAAGAGGAGGACCATTTTCATGAAGTAAAATCTCATCTAGGCTCATAGAAGTAATGGGGAATTTTAAGGAAAGAGAAGTGTTGATTGTTTCATCAGCATGTATAGATATCTCTTTGCATTAATATAAAATGCTATCTTTTGATCCGAATAAGGTGGCTTCATATCCTATTAGGGGAGGATGAGTGATGTTCATATCAAACAAAAGTTACATAAGATAATTATGATGTTGTAGATAGGTCCAATTAATTTAGAGAAATAAGATTTGAGATGGGATAATAGGATTCCATTCATCATAACCCATAAGATGATTTTTAGAAAGAGGTGCATAGTGTTGAAGGAGGTATTTATAAGGAGGAGATGAAGTGTATGTGAATTTATGTTAATAAGATGTAGGAGGTTTAATTGGAGGATAAGTTTGTTGATTGTATTGAGAAGATGGGTTAGTTGATGCAGGTTGGTTTGGGAGAGATTAGAAGAAGTGTTGATAGAATTTTTAAAATCATTAATGATGGGTAAAGAGGGTGGAGGAATGGTAGAAATGGTATGAGAAGTGCTATCCAAGGGAGGTGTTGGAATTAGTTCATCAAAAGATAAAAAGTCTTATTGCCCCAACTCTGTTAAGTGAGTTGAAGAAGAGTCTTAGATAACATGAAATGTTTAAGATAATTGATGGGTGTCAATAGGATGAGGATCAATGAAAGAAACCACCCTTCATATATTATTCATATTGACCACATTCTCTTCAATATTTTGGTCAAAAATACTATCAACATTATTGGTAGAAGGGGTAGGTTTATCTTTGTCATCTTGGTGATTTGGAAGAGGATATTTATGTATGGCCAAATGAGCATTAGCCTAGTTTTAATATTGAGATTTAGTTTTTGTTTCATGGGATTTGAAGGCAATGTCATAGGCTTGTTGGAATTTAAAAATTATAAAATCATTATCAAAATTGGGACAAAAAATTAAATACATAGCCAAATTATGAAGTTGTCTGCAAGTCTCATGATAATGACCCCAACTAGCGTGAAACCAACCAAATTTATTGGGATCATACCAAGATTTCATGGGATGAGTGGGATCAATTTCTCACAAAATATTCCTTCATATAAATTTTTTTAATTATACTAAGGATAAAGGTTTGTGAAAATTAATGTTATTTTTTGAAGGTAAATGAGGATTAGTGATGTGGTTAGGAGGTGAGGCTTGTTCTAGAGTCTGGTTGATAACAACAACATGAATAATATTAATGGTATAATAAGATTTAGTGACATCATCATTAGTAACATGATGATGGTTATTATTAATTAAATTAAAAGTACCCATACAAGGTTGGGATGGCTTGAATTGATGTTTAAGTAAATCTTGATGCTTGGCTTGGTCAATAGCCTCTTCCAAAGTACGTGGAGAGAGAGTTTAGACCTAATATTACAACTTGGAAAAAATAGCATTCATAAATAGATGAAAGAGGTTATAATATACCATATTATGTTCCCATTTATTAGAAAATGTCTTCCATCTTTTGATAAAATCTTGTGTAGTTTTGGTCTCAAGTTGCTTATAATTGATAAAATGGGCCAAGGTATTCTTAGGGAGATCACTAGTTTGGAGCTCTTGAACTAGAGCATTAACTAAATATTCCAAACTAGTGATGAAATGAGATTTTAGTTGGTTGTACCAATATAAATCATCACCCATGAGATTATTTACTAATATCTTAGTATCAACAAATGCATTTAACTTGAACTAGTCTTTATATATATTTCTAAATGTTTTTAAGTGGAGAGTAGGATCAATTGACCCATTGTAAGTAATGCTAGGGGTGGTACTTCCTATATAGATATTATAAATTTGAGATGTAATAGGATCATTTTAAATATGAGTGATTATATTATTAATAAGGGGAGGTTGAGGGATAATATTACCATAGCAATCTTGAAGAGGAGGTGGGAGAACATTTTGGTTATGCATGCCCCATGGCATCTATTGAGGGTGGTTTTGAAGATGGATAAGATGATTTTACATTTTCATCATTTGATTTGAATTTTTATATTGGAAATAATTCATTTGATTAAGATTTTTTAATATGATTTGATGGGTTTAAGTTGTATTAATGGCATTGTTTGAATCATTAGAATTGGTAGTAGTGGCTTGAGTACCCCTATGGGTGTTAGTAGGAGCTTGAGAAGAATTGTTGGTAAGTGAGGAACTAGTGGCATAATTTTATTATGTGGAAAAAAATGGAATAGTAGAGGGATGAGAAGAAGTATCACTAAAGGTATGATTACTACGGGTAGAAAATGATGCACTAGTGGAAGAATTGAGAAGAACATGTCTAGGAAGAGGCCTGTTAGATGTAGAACCTACCATGTTAGTAGAGATACTAGGCATGGAGGTAGAGGAAATAAAATAATAAGATGTCATGGTATGATAAGGGGTAAAAATATAGGGAATAATCTGAGAAACAAGTAAGGTAGTGTCCTAAAATCCATATGAGAATGTGGGAGGTGAATGGGGATCCTCAACTTGACCACTTATCATGAGATGGTAAATAGTAGAAGGATAATTTCCTCAATGTTGAGGAAACTCATTGATGAAGAAGAGTATTTATGGTGTATAATATAATTTATGTTGATATTCAAATGAGAAAAGAGGATTATGAATCAAAGAGGAATGAGGAGGGATCCCATAGTTTGTAGTTCAACTGGCTATATGCACATTACTTACATTTAGGGTAAGATTCACAAGTTACTTATAAGAAAAAAATTAAAGAGAAAGAAGTAAAATCAAAATTAAATACTAAGTGGTCTTCTTGATTGTTTTTAGATTATTATAAATTTTTATTTTAAGCGTGATAGAGAAGTTGGCTGAAAAAAGGGAACTAGAAAGCAATCTATGGATGGTTTTAGGATGTTTAGGCTAAAATGGATCTGTGTTAGTAATGGTATTAGATTGGTATTGTGGCATACCCCATTGCTTCACAATCTCATAGTGATAAGGGTTTAATGTGTTTTGATAATATATACCATTAAACATGTGTATATACTTGGCCCGAAAACCAAGTCATCTTCCCCCTTGGTGATGAAATCCAAGTAGGTAGGCCTTGGGTAGACAAATGTTTAGATTCATTTTGAAATTATGTGATTTGGTAGTATGTGAAAAAAGATAAAAATAGTGAAACTAAATGGTATATTTAAAAACCACCTAATTAGACTATGTTATCTACTCTAAACATGCAAACAATTGAAAATGAAAGTGTGAATTAATTACTAACATATAGTTGTTAATTCCCAATTTAAGCATGGTATAGAGTTAATTCAGATGACATTGTATGCAAACATTACATAACATAGTTGACAAGGTCTCTACTATACTTTATAAGTAAGATTCCTTAAGAACTAAGTTGATTAGGTTGACTTAGTCTTTTAGATAAATGATAGACTACAAAACTAGGTTGACCAGGTTGACCTAGTTTGCTGTAGGATTATAGTTTTGAAGACTAAAAAATTCCAAAAAATATAAATGTAATGAAGTAATGAATTAGAGGAGAGAGAAACAAGGAACCTTGGTGGGTTAAAAGATACTGAGTATTCCAAATTTTTTATTGAAGTGCCTTGAATGCTACTTGCAAGTTCTACCAACTGTATCGACTAGGTTGACCTAGTTTTGTTGAATCCTATCAAGATGATTAAGTTAACTTAGTTAAACTAGTTTTTTATATTGATATTGACCGTAATACTAAGTTAACCTACATGACTTAGTTTGATATTCTATATATTGTCTGAGAGACTAAGTGGACCTGTTCAACATAGTTTATTATCTTATACTAAATAAGAGTATTGTGTCACCTTGTTCGATCCATTAACCTATATATGATGATTAACTACACAAAAAAATAGATTCATTTTGATATGACTATGTGTTAAACATATGCACATAAGTTAGAACTATACTGGCTTGGTCAACCTAGTATCATAAATATAAAAAAATAATAAAATGATAGAAATGAAAAGCATGAAAGAAAATATGCAAAGGTTAGATTCATATTGGGTTCACCAAAATGTATGAAATGATAAATGTATCAGATCTACAAATTAATCTTAGCTCATAGAAGATAGATCCTACTTACACTTTTGATTAGGGATACATTAGATAATTAGGGTCATGACCAATATGGATCTACTAGACCTAATCAAGGGATCTCTTACCACAATAATATTACTAGGGAGGGTTCCAAAGTCTCTAATAAAGAAAAAATATGAAATAACCCTAAATAGGTCCTATGTTTTCATATTCACTAAATTAATAACAAGTATATTAAAAGTCTAATCTAGTGCTCTCCAAAACTTGTGGTACAAAGTGGGGGTAATAAACACTAAATGTAAACATACAATAGAAGAAACATATTCATGTCAATGTATATGAAATCCTAATGCATGGAAGCAAAGTGAAAATGTATATCTATCTACTCTTTTAAAGGAGGAACAATTTTAGGAAAACTTACTTTTGAAGATGAACTCGCCAAGCCTCAATCTCTCCCTTGGCCAAGGTGCTTTGCAAGAGGTTATTGTGGTATGTAAGAATGACAAGGATGAATCAGCTCTAGGCTATATAACCTATCAATGCATCCAAAATACTTCTCCACAATACAATATTTTTATCTCTAAAGAAATTATGAAACCTTAAGCTTGCTTCTCAAGTAGAATGGTGGATAATTAGATATGAAATATATCTTACTTATTCTTCTCTTCTTTTAGAAATGGAAAAATGATTATGTTTATATAGGTGGGTCTAACCCTAAACCCTTCCAAAAGTTTTAGACAAGTCTGAGCCAGTTGACCTAGTATCATAATAGACAAAAAATCCCTAGGTCATAGACTAGGTTGGCTAGGGGCCGACCTATACCCTTAATAAGTTTCATCAATAAGAATACAAGGTCAACATAGCTGACATAGCCATGTAAACTATAAAAAAGAGGTTTATGTTAGAAAAAAGGTTACTGAAGGTGGTAAAATACTAGAAGAGTGTGCAAAAGAGGAGGCCAAACTTAGGGGAATGGTTTTTAGGAGACAAATTTGTAGATAACAAGTGGTAAAAGGGACAAAAATATTATGAAACACTAATGGTATGCCCACCCCTTTCCTGGTGCACTCCTTAAGGCATGCAATTAGAGATATTGAGACTTGATGGGTTTCGTCAAGATAAAGAGCATCAATAATTGATAAAAAGATAGAAAATATAATTTGTATATAGATGTAATCAATGTGTATAAATTTTTTTTTGAGTAACTACCTAGGGGGATGTGGCATGATGTCCATCAGGGCACCCAAGTAGGAAATCAAAAATTGATGTGTGTAACAAAAAAATAAAAGTGTCATGGTGTAGAAACATATAAGGAAGCAAACATATAAAAACATGAGGCACACAAAATGTAGGCTAAGGGGCCAAAATACAAGGGACATGGGCACATATCACTAAATCTAATAATTAATACATAAAAGGATATTTTTAAATGTCCACATATGTAAGCAACAAACAATTTGGCATAGATCCACATTGGAGGACATTTTCAAATGTCTGCATATAGAAGAAAAAAAGATCACACAAGGAACATGAGCACATGTTCAAGGAATATAAATAAATAAGTGGAATAGAGCCAAAGAAAAATGGCATATTCAAATTCCATTTAAGATGGAAGAAGCATAGGAAACACAATCAAGTCTAATCTAGGAAAACTAGAAATGAAAGCATGTATAACTATGTAGTATAAATATATATAGATACTAGGATGCATATATACTGAGTTTAACTAGTGATAACTAGTAAAAAATATGAGAAACAAAGATAAATGATCAATATAAATACAAATCAATATGTAACTAGAATGTATATTATGTAAAGATAAAACATGGTTATAACAACTATGTATGATATGCCCATGATTGGGTAGATGTATCAAATATATAAAAGTGGATCAGTGCAAATGCCCCCAATGGGTAGATGATAGCTAGTTTAGATTAGTGTATTGGAATAGAGTCCTATCTATAATATAAAATCACTTGATAAGAACAAGTGAAGCATATGTGTATGATGAAACCAACTATATTAGGATAACTAGAAATATGCAATATCTAGAAAATAGTAGGAATGTAAACATAATAATTCATATAATCTATAAAATTTATGTTTTTGAAATATTTTAATGATTCTATATTTTGACATGTTATATTATTTGTTTTTTCTAAGTATAAGCTATGTACAAGAAAATGAAAATAAACTATGTACAAGGAGTGAGAGAGAGAGAAGGAATTATGAAGAAGGGTAGGAACCATACTAACCAATGAGTCTCAAGGGAGACTCACTATCACTATGACATGTGTCAAAAATAATAATGATAATCTATCATGTATTTTGATTGCTATGTTGTAGCTAACTGTTGTTATAGTAAGAATCTGAGTATTATTCATCATCAAAGTTATAATAACCTAGTGTGCTAGAGGGAATTTTTGGATGCTGTGGAGTTGAACTTTATAAATTGTGCTTTGTAAGATTGATTGTGATTTTCCACTTTGAAACTATGATTATAGTAGATATATTATGTTATAGAGGCTCTTTGGCTAGAAAGCCTTGTTTGAGAATGCTTGTTGGATGAGCATGATTTTGACTTTACAACTTAAATTCTTAATATTTTTATAATATTTCCTATGTATTTGGATGTTTTTCATTGATAAAAGATATATGTAAATGATGTGCATTAGGATTTTCAATGAACCCCAAACCTTGTTGACCAATATTATCAATTGCAAGAATAGAAGAAGTGTTGCCTTGGGCCTGTTTGCCCAAACCTTGACCATGATAATCATATTATTGTAGATAATTTTGACCAAAACCATACCATATTGAATGTTTAGCCTCATTTTAGAGAGGTATAATTTATTGATTTATCTATTCTTATACTATTTCTTATTGTGATCATGCTTTTGAAACATTTTGTTGTTCTTATTTGTGCTTTGGTAACCATTTTTGTATTTTTTATGTTGACCACTTTCTACCCTTAGGCCTAGAAAGGGGTCAAACTAATCCCTATGAACCCCATTTCACCATTAGGCCTCATGGTTGTCACATATATTGGTAAATTAGGGTAGTTCAAAGTAGATCATTAGTTGTCATTTGTGATGTAGTAAGTCCACTATCTATTCATGTTATCAAACACATAGTGGTCATCCCTACCTCATGTCTTAGTTTTTGTCAAGTATCATCAAAATGTTTGAACATATATGAAGGTCCTTAGTAAGTTTTGAAGAGGCCTCAATAATCCAAAAGTGCCATAGTGGAGGTGATTTGATAATGCATCTAATGAGTCATCATGAACATATCTAGTGTACTCAAATTATGTAAGGTATGGATCATATCTAAGCTTTTTGAGAATGTTATAAATGTTGGTGTTCTAGATTTGCACCCAAGCTAAGAAGGGGATTATTCAAATATTCCTACTCAAATCTAGTCCAACACAGGATTGATCCTAGGTTGTGGGTATCCTAATAATGGATTAAACCTATAGAGAAGGCTAGATTCCTTCTGGATATATCACTTAAACTAGAATTTATCTAATACTCACTTGGAAAAGGGGAGAGAGAATAAAAATAATATATAAAAACATGTAAATGGGGTGATGCACTAGTAATTGAGACACTTATACCTTGCACAAAAACCACTATAAGACACATTCAAGACTAAATAATATCAATCTCACATAAATATTTCATAATAAGGCATGAATCAATTATTAAACTAGCATGAGAGGGAAGATATCCACTTTCAAGATAAACAAAAAATTGTAAATTGCACTTATAATGACTTATGAGAACTATCAATCACTTCATGAAGGTGAGAAAAACTTAGACATAGATAAGGAAAATAAACTCACTTAACTACAGTACATGAATTCATGGAACTCACTTTAATCTAGTTTAAAAAATGGTGGAATTCAGTCTTTATTGCATCAAAAGGTGTCACAGTATAAATTTTGGCATAGCCTAAGTAAGCTAAAGCATAAGAGTCTATTTATCTAAAAAATTTCAGATTTTTCCTTCTAATTTTTTTTTAGAGTAAGCATGTGATAGAAGTTGGAACATATATATATATATATATATATATGTATATATATATATATATATATATATATATATATATATATGTATATAAGATGAGAGAGAAGTAACTGTGATGTATTAGCATAAGTTTGAGGATGATGACTCATGACCTTATCAATGAGGAACAAATTTTTCAAAATAATTAAATGTCTAATGCCCTTATCCAACCATTAGGTCTCCTTATAACTCCATGTCATTATCTATCTGATTTACTGATGAGGACCATGTTTTGGAATTATGCCACATCTGCTTTGGGTGGCCAAATGTAACTATTTATCAAAAAAGTGATCTTAAATATAGGTGAGACACCTCTCCATGGTCTGTATTTTCTTTAATATAGAACACAGGTCTATTTATAGGTGAAAACCAATCTAATTATTAGTTTTCACATAGTCATAATATCTATGGAAACCTATAAATTGCTTGATTTTATTTTGCAATCACTAGTCTATCTTTAACCTCTTTATTAGGCCCAAAATACCTATTTTACCTATATGGATCTCTAGTGACAATGATTAGTCTCTCTAGTTCCACCTAGATCTTGCTCAAGCTCTGGCTCCTTCATCTTAACCTTACCTGGGTCTAAAATTGCCTTATCAACTTTCACCAAAATTTTGTAGCCTCACCCTTTACTTATTGGCTATCAACCATGACCTAGACTATTAACATATTGATCTTTACTCACATCATCAATTTTGATTTTTATGATCAAGTGAGATCCATCAATCCTACCCTTGACTTATCAACACTATCCAAGCTAGTGCCATGTGTCAAACATGTGTTGAATCTCAAGATTCATTATTTATCTGAAGCCACTCATGCTTATGGCATGTGCCAATCTCTCAAGATCCTTTACTATTTAACTCATTTTACATTGGCAATCTTGATCTATATGATGCAATGTAGACCATTAGATCTACTTTTGTTTGAAAATAAATGGCTATTTATCAGGTCTTAAATCTGACATCTATGTAACCATCATTTGAAGTCTGCACATATGTACTTGATGTCCCATAGACCATCAAATTTAAGATCTAATGGATTTTTTCAATGGCTTAAATTTGATGTCTGCATGAATGTATCCCATTATTTGACCAACTTTGAAGATTTATATCTTGAAGTGCAAAAATCATGGAGGGACCAAATTTATTAGAGATATTCTTGAGACCAAAAACATTATGCCCACTTGATCCATTGGCTCTAGGAGCTTTCTAATGAGAGATAAACAATTATCAAACAAGTTTATCTATGTGTCTTTATATGATGTTTGCATGATAGTCTGATTCCTCTAATTTTCATAGTCTATCTTTTACTTAATATTTCAAGGCTTTGATGATCTCCTAAATCTTTTGTAACCTGGTTCATGTTCCTAGACACCATGAAAACTGCTTGGACACTTCACCTATAACTATATATCTATTCCTTAAAGATCAATTAGATCACACTTTAAGGTTTCTTAAAGATTTACAAAAGATATATGATCTCCACCATAGGTCTATCTACTCCTTGTAACATCAGGTCACTTCTTTAATTAGGATACTACTCCTTTTATTGGACTCTTAGACTAGGCACTTTTTGGTATTAGACCAAATTTGGTCAACATATTTGATGAATTGGTTGGGTAGTATGCCTATTATGCTTGAGAACTCAGACCAGATACATGACTCTTGGATCATTTACATGATATATGGACCATTTAGATTGACTACAAGACAACCTTTTGACTTAAAAGGACAAAGAAATCCAACATAAAGGGAAAGAAATAAACTTGAAAGGGAAACTAACATAATAAATCAAAATAAACTAATCTACTAAATAATTGTGAAAACAAAGCACTTATTTGGGACAAGACAGAAATAAACTATTGTGTTAGAATAACACTTAGAGAAAAAACAAGAACAACTATGTATAGGGAACTTAGCTTCCTTAATAGCAGTGCTTAAGATGTATCCCATTAACTAGGATAAGAAGCTATTCCCTATTCATCCTTTTGAGTTGGAAATCATTGTGGGATTTGTAGCTAAATACTATGTATATACCACTACACAGAGAATCAAATTTTGTGTGCTTTCCTGGCTTAGCTCTAGCCTCATCCCACTTGAGGACCAAATCTCCTTTAAAACTTCTTGAAGAATTTATTTTGTCAAAATATCTCTATCCCATTTCTTGATGGGCCTCCATAGCCAAAATTAACTAATGCCTTATCTCTTCTAGATACATGATCTCAACATATTTTTTTTCCATTGGCTCATTCTCTAAAAGCTCAAGTTGATGCATCAATTCCAAAGTAGGGAATTTAAGAGAAATAGGCATTCTTTCTTCCTTAACATATATTATCTTGTATGGAGAATTTACAATTGACCTCTTATAGGTGATCCTATCAGACCACATAGCTGACTTCAATTTGAGATGCCATGATCTTTGATTATCTTCAATAGTCTTCATGATGATCTTCAATAAATTCTTGTTAGTGGACTCAACAATTCCATTACCTTGTGGATAATAGTTTGATGAGGTACTGATACAAAAACTATGTTTAACTACCCATTGGATGATCTTATGCCCTATAAAAACCATAACATTATGATAAATTATGGTTGAAGGGACCCCAAATCTGGTAAGCAAACCTTTGTAGAAGTCCAAAACATTGGTTTCATTGGCTTATTTTAATGCCACTACCTCTATCCATCTAGTAAAATAATTTGTGGTAGTTAGGATAAACTTATGTCCTAATATTAAATGGGGGTTAATAAGACCAATAAAGTATAATCCACATTATACAAAGGGTTTATTTACTAAAATTGGTTGGATAGGTAAGGCTATAAGCTTTGCCTTTCTAATAAATATGGCACACTATCTACATTTATTGACCCATGTATGACAATCACCAAATAAATTTGGCCAATAATACCCACATCTCATTATGTTATGGGATATGATCCTTGATGAATAATGTCCTCCACCATGTCCATCATGGAATTACTAAAGCAACATCTATGTTTGACCTGGTTCTATGCACCTTAACTACATGCCATTGATATCTTTTTTAAACAACACATTATCAATAAGAAGAAAAGGAATTGATTGTAATCTAAAATATCTCCTTTTTGAAAGAGTGAGATGAGAAGGATAAACACCATCTTATAATTATCTCACCATATCTTAAAACTATCTAGAATATGAGGTCTAATTAATTGTAACTTCTTCGTCATTTGACTACATAACCACCCCATTAGTCTATTGCAAGTCTTGGACTAGATGTTCACAAATTACTTTGCTTCTTACCAACTTTATGACCTTAATATCAACATTATATTAAATGACCTTGGTTATTAAATCATCTATTTTGTCATTTATATCCTTGTTTAAGAGGAAATCATTAACACTTGGATGTGCAACCATAATATATATCTTATTATTGGATAGCAAGTACCTAAACTTTTTAAGAGACCTTATGACCAAAAGTACATGGTTATCAACAAAATAATGCCTTGTTTCATACTATTATAAGCATTGACTGAAGAAGGCTATTGGATGCTCTAAAGTCTCTTTATTTTTCTACATGAGAATACCTAAAATTTTGTCAATGTTAACATAGGTGTATAAGAATAAATCCTTTGTGAAGTCAGGGTTAAGGAGTTTAGGATCACTGGCTATATCTTTCTTGATCTCTTCAAAAATTCTTACTACTTTGGATAAATTGAAACTCTAACCCTTATTTAGCATGGCTATGAGTTTCCTAGTTCAATTAGAAAAATTTAAAATGTATCTCCTTATGAGATTGATCTTACCTAAAAAAGCTTTGCAAGGTTTTCTTGTGCTTAGGCAAGGAAAGTAAAAGAATTGACTCTATCCTATGAAGATATATGCTTGTACTATGTTTTGAAATTACATGTCTAATAATCTTACCTTCATGAATAAAAGAACACACTTTTTTGGATTCAAAGACACTTAAAATTCCATGTACCTTTAAAACACTTATCTGAGGTGAATCATATGCTCATCTGCATTATTATAGAATACTTTTATATCATCTAGATAAACAAGTATAAACTTATTAAAGATACCTCAAAATTCCATATCCATAGTTTTCTATAAAGTTGATCCATCATTGGATAAACTAAAAGGAATTTTTTTGTATGCAAAAATCCCCCACTTTGTGGTGAAGGCTATTTTGAATTGGTCTTCTTCTTTGACCAAAATCTAGTTATGACCATCCAACAAGAAGAACCTTTCTGAACCTACAACTAGCTATAAAATCTATTCCATTGATGGTAATGGGTAGTGGTGTTTAAGATAGCCCTTATTCAAGGCATATAAGTCAATGCATAGTCTTATTTCACCATTCTTTTTCTATACTGGAACAAGGTTTACCACCCAAATTGAGTGCTTAATTAGAAATATTATCGCTGACTCAATGAGCTTATGTAGTTCAACTATCATCAAAGGTTCAAGATTTGGGTTAATATGCCTTTGTCTTTTTTTGACTAGCCTAGTCTCATATTATAACTCAATGGTATGCTTATCTAGACTTGGATCAAATACTTTAAGGTCACTATACTACTATGCAAAGACATCTATAAAACTTGAACATAACTCAATAAAAGTTTCCTTTTTTGAAGATGTGAAAACTTTGCCAAACTTTAAGATCTTACCATTTGTAATCTCTAAATTTGTATAGTGTTATTACTTGGTTGACAAAGTAAACTTTTCTTTTCTTAATTCATCATCTCTGATGAATATATTTTCAATGGTGACCAACCTTTAAGGCAACTTTTTTTGTCTTCAATTGGACAATTTGGTTATCATATTGCTATAAATGCTTGTCTTAGTTCCTTGAGGAGAACTCAACTTCCTCTTATAAGAATTTTACAATCTAACTATGATCTTCAAATCTTTCTAATTATCATGGTTGTTTGGGATAAAACGTATCACAATTACCTTGATGTGTGATTGAACTTTTTAATTTTTTATATCATTTGGGATATTGAATTGTGATCCAATGGCAGCCATCCTATTTGCATGCTTGTTCTTATTTCTTGATATGTCCTTAATATTTAAAGCTCAAAAGTCTTCAACTAGGTCCCATACTCTATGATTATAGGACCTAAGTAGTGGATTCTTACATATATTAAGTCTCCTTACTTGGTGAACTACCGGTTCACTATCTCCAAAAACTTGTAAAGAATTGACCTTTATCTTTCTTGACTATTACAAACCATGTACTAATGCTTCATATTTAGTAACATTGTTGGAAAAAATAACTTTAGAGAATATAAATACCTTTGATCATCTAGATAAATAAACATCATTCCAGCTCTAATTCCATGTTTGTTCTTGGATCCATCAAAATATAGTTACCACAATCCATCACTAGGCTGATCATCTTTCATCAATGTTAGAATTGGTGCATCATTTTCATAAATAAAATAGACACCAAGTCCTTCTTATTTAATTAAATTTTAGGGATTATGTCCATGAAAATTAGAGGCACATTCATCAAAGAAAAGATATGGGACTCTAGCTAGAGGTGATTTAGTTTCCACCTCACTATTTTCTAGTACCTTGTCTAAGATAACACAATTAGTGTTTGCCATACTTGGCATAAATGGATACAAATGAAATATTGAAATAGGTTCAAAATGTATTGTTAAATTATTACCATACCTAGTCCTTAACATTAAATAGGTCTAATTAGCTAACAAATATCCACCCATATTTGAAGTGAAGTCTCTTGATAAATACATGGAAAAGTAGGGAGGCAAGTCCACTGCAACTACATGATCATCCAATTGCCAATTAACATTGATAACATTAGGCTAACATAGAAATTGTTGAGCTTCTCCTTGTAATGCCATATTGATGTCTTGATACTAACCACCTTGAAGAGAGAAATCTTCCTATGTCATTTGTGGCATAGTAATATCTTGTGATACCAAGGTTTGATTTTGAGTGTCATTTAGATTAGAAGGGTACCAACCTAAATCTTACATCAAGTCATTTTGAGGAACAATAGCTTTTGAATTTGAAGGTACATTAGGATCAAGGGCTGCATATGGTTTAGTTTGGGTTATGGCTCCTTGATTTTGATAAGGTTGCCTATTGTCCTTGAAACCTTTATAAAGGGGTCATTGGTTATTTACAGACTGATAAGTGTTCTAGTTTTATTGTTGATAAGGTCTACCTTGGTACTATTGTTTGTTGAGTTGAAATATCTCATTTCCAAAAGCTTTTAACATGCTTTTTAGATCACCAATCTCATTATCTTGATTAGGAGGGGACACAACTTGGACTTTTGGAGATGGAATAAGGGTTATAGATGGAATATAGGGAACTTGAGGAGGAGGAACAAGTTGTAATTATAGGAATATGGGCATTAGAGGCCTTGGAGTAAGTTTACCAACTTGTATTAAGCTATTTTATACTCTTACTATAATTTCATAAGCATTTGACAAGGTATTACCATGCATAAATTGTACCATGACACTTATATCAAAATTAAGGGCCATAATCTAGTATAAAAATGCATACTTTGGAGATGGTCTAACCAATGCATGGATCCTAGTCCATGTCTTTTGGAATCTGAGGTTAAAATCAGACATGAAATCATGGGGGTACCTTTGTATGGTAGTCACTTTTTCAACCAAATATAGATGATCAAACTTGTATTCAAATTTCCTAACTAAGGCTACACCTAAATCATACCAAGTAGAAATAAAAGTCAATGAAATATTCCTATACCATTCCAATTATTTTCCCTTGAGGGAAGCAAAAAGCAATCCAATAGCCACATTATCTTGAGTAACATTATGAACAAAACATAGATTGGAAACATCTTGGATATGCTCAATAGTAGTAGTTTTATCCCATTCTCCTAATAAGAAAGGGATACACTTTAGGGAAAACACAAGAATGTCATCATATTTAGCTAAGTTTAGGGGACTACGCTTATTAAATAAAACAAATACTTGGTTCTTGATAACCATTTGGATAAAAGGGATTTGGCTTATGGGGACAATAGATTGGACTAAAATTATAGAATGACTAGGAGATGAAAGTTATTTTGGAGGATAAGGTTTGTAATATTGAATCTTGATCTTTTATAATAAGTAGAAGGCAATTCAATGTGTTTAAAAGGAATACCTTTACTTGATGATCTTGTTGTAACCTTTAGCATGAAAATAGTGTCTTAAAGATGTTATGAACTCTGCAACTTAAAGGATATTCAACTTTTGATGATGGTAGATCTCTCTTGCTATTGTAATTTATTCTTCTCAATATTCAAACATCAATTATACCCAAGAAACTTGGTCCCACTAGGCATGCCAAAACTATTGGTGTTCTAGATTTGCATCCTATCTAATAAGAGGATTGTTTAAATATTCCTACTTAGATCTATTCCAACACGGGACTAATCCTAGGCTATGGGTATCCTAATAATGGATCAGACCACTAGAGAAGGCCAATTTCCTTTTGGATCTATCACCTAAACTAGACTTAATCTAATACTCACTTATAAAAGGGGAGAGAGAATAAAAATAATATATGAAAGCATGTAAATAAGGTGATGCACCAACAATTGGGACACTTATACTCTACATAAAACAACCTATGAGACATATTAAATACCAAAGAATATCAATCTCACATAAATATTTCACAATAAGGCATGAATCAATTATTAAACTAGCATGCGAGGGTAGATATCCATATTTAAGTTAAACAACAAACTAAAAATTGCACTTATATTAACTTGTGAGAACTATGAAGCACCACATGAAGGTGGGAAAAAATTAGACATAGACAAGGAAAATACATTCACTTAACTACAGTACATGAATTCATGGAAATCACTTCAATCTAGCTTGTAAAATGGTGGAATTCAGTCTTTATTATATCTAAAGGTGTCACAGTACAAATTTTAGCATAGCTTGAGCAAGCCAAAGCATAAGAGTCTATTTCTCTAAAAAATGTCAAATATTTCCTTTTAAAATTTTCTAAGAGTAAGCATACGGTAGAAGTTGGAACATATATAGAAAAAAGAATGGAGAGAGGGAATTGTGATGTATTATCACAAGTTCAAGGATGTTGAATCATGAATTTATCAATAAGGAACAAATTATGTAAAAAAATTAAATGCCCATTTCCCTTATCCAACCATTAAGTCTCCTTATTGAAACTCCATGTCATTATCTATCTAATTTTTTGATGAGGACCATGCCTTAGAATTATGTCACATCTATTTTGGGTGGCCAACTATACCTGTTTATTGAAAATGTGATCCTAAAGATAGGTGACATGCCTCTCCATGGTTTGTATTTTCTCTAATATTAAACATAGGTCCATTTATAGGTGAAAACCAATCAAATTATTGGTTTTCACATAGTCACAATATCCATAAAAACCTACAAACTACTTGACTTTGCTTTGCAATCACTAGTTTATCTTTGACCTCTATATTAGGATTAAAAGACCTATTTTACCTATATGGAGCTTTGTTGGCAAATTCTTGGTCCCATCATTTCCACCTGGATCTTTCTCAAGCTCTAATTCCTTCATCTTTACCTTACCCAAGTCTAAAATTGCCTTATTGACTTTTGTCAAAATATCCTAAGCTCTCCCTTTGCTTATTGGCTGTTGACCATGACTTAGATTATTGACATATTTTCCTTTTCTCATACCATTAATATTGATGTATATGATTGAGTGAGATCCATCGATCATGCCCTTGACTTGTAAACTCTTTCCAATCTAGTGCTATATGTCAAACACTTATTGATTCTTAAGATTCATTATTAGTCTGTAGACTCACATGCTTATGCCACATACTAATATCTCAAGATCCTTGAATATTTGACTCATCTCACATCTTTGATATTGATCTATATAATGCAACATAGACTATTATATCTGATTTGGTTTGAAAACAAATGGGTATTTACTGGGTCTTAAATTTGATATCTATGCAATCATCATTTGACGTCTGTGTGGATGTATTTGATGTCCCACAAACTTTCAAATTTAAGCTCCAATGGATTTTTGATTTGGATTAAAGTCAACATCTACATGAATTTATCCTATTATTTGATCAACTTTTAAGTTTTATATCATGAAGTGCATAAAACATGGAGGGACAAAATTTTCTAGAGATGTTCTCAAGACCAAAAACATTATGCCCACTTGATCACTAGATTTGGGAGCTTTCTAAGTGGAGATAGAAAATGATAAAAAAAAGTTGGTCTATGTTTCTTCACATGACATCTGCATGATGGTTTAGTTCTTTAAATTTTCATAGTCTATCTTTTGCTCAATCTTTCAAGGCTTTGATGATCTCCTAAAGCTTGTGTAACCTAGTCCATGTTCCTAGACACCATGAAAACTACTTGGACCATTCACCTGAAACTGTATCTCTATTCCTTGAAGATCAATTATATCACACTTTAGGGTTGCTTAAAGTGTCTCAAAATATTTACAAAGCTATATGATCTACACCTAAGGTCTATCTGCTCCTTGTGACATTGGGTCATTTATTTAATCAGGATCATACTCCTTCCATTGGACTCTTGGACTAGGTAAATTTTGGTATGTAGATAAAATTTGGTCAACAATAAAGATGTATGTGGACCTATTTTAAGTCTTTAATATTTTTGAAGGTATTTTCATGTGTTAAAATGATATTCATTTGATATCCCTCCTTAAGGTCATGTATATGTTTTGAAAGTGAGATATTTGACCTTAATGTGACCCCATTTAACCCTAAAAGGCCATTAGAGCCACTATTCATGCCTTTAAAATCCTTCATGAGTCCCCCCCATCAAGCCATACCCAAGGAATTACATACATCCTTAACCCCATTTCCATAAAATTTAATACCAAATTGACACTAATGGGCTAGACACATGCTAAAATATGACCTTTCAACTTCTCTAATTTGTATCATGGGATTTAATTCATCACCTAACTCTTATTTTCCCTCCTCCTACCCACTAACATTGGCTTATGTTTTTCAACATGAGAAAATACAAGAAATATGTAGGTTTTAAGATTTTTTTGAGTGGTATTGATCTGTACAATAGAGACTAACTCAAGTGGAGTCAGGGTATGTAAGAGGAGTTCACTACTAGCATGTGTTGAGGAAATAAAGCTATTTCAATGATTGAGGAGCCTAAAACTGATCCATCTTCATCATCAAGCTCATTAGTAGGCCTTGAGAGTACTTCAGGGTTGTGCTCAGTCTATATAGAGGAGAGAGAAAGAGACCCCAAGTTCTTGGCTAGAGAAATTAAATTTGGTCACCTTTCAATCATGGGCATTGGTTTTAGGATTTATTCCCTGATCTCTATGAACATTCACTAAGAAGTTAAGTGATTTGATCATCATCTTCATCCACATATGGCAAAAGGAGGAGGATGGTTTTATTGTATTTATGGTCTATTTGATCAAAATGGCCATTATTCCTAGTTATTCAAGTATTTCATAGACTTTTCATGGTATCCTTAGTATTTGGTACACACTTGTGGGCATATGGATGTGGGAGATGTCCAAACTACCAGTGTCTATAGTCTACAATAAATTTTCATTGGTGAAGAGAATGATCTAGTGTGTGCATCTAAAAGTGAATGGTGTTTGAAGTACTAATCATGGTGTTTTGAGGACATTTTTGTCTCTTCACTCAAATTTGAATGTTCAAGATGGTCTCCAATATTATAAATTAATGTTTCTAAGTGATATAACATATAGATGTGGTTTCCATTACATCAAAGGTAGTGTATTGTATAATGGTGTCCTGAGGGTTCTAAAAACATAGTGTAAACATAGACTAGGTGTTGTAATCACACCATTACATCATTCTATGTAGGTTCACAAGCTTACTATATCCCTCACAGGCATTTAAACCACTAACCTACCTTCAAGCCTCTTCACAGTCACTTTAGTAGAGGTTAAGGTTAATTAGCAAATTTTAAGGTTCTTCAAAAAGTCCTAGGTTACATTATTCACCTTGTATACCTCATTAATGACATCCAAAGTGTTAGATCCTATTAGGTATATGCATAAGGGTTTCCAAAGTTCTCATAGACTATTTAAGATATGTGTTTATATTTCATTTTAGGACACAAAATAACCTCCACCATTTAGTGACCTATGCACTATCATTTTACTTCAGTTTAGGTCCTGTCTCCAAGTTTCAAACCCCATATCATCTCACTATCATCACCCATAGGCCATCCCCCCTACTCGATTTAAATTCAAGGATTCAATAACTAAAAAATATTTAAGTTTTTCAAGAACCATTAGATCATGAAAATTTATCCACATAGCTATACACCCTATAGAGAGAGTAAATATCCATATACATGAAATCATCTAGACCTATTGTGTAAAAGCCTTTCAAGATCACCATGTACAGACCACCCCTTATCATAAATAGTGATATGAACATTCAGGTGGATATCTAAAGGAGGTGTATGAGAACTTTAAATTCATATAGGTTTCAAGTACCTACAAAACACTCTCTTCTATTAGAGGTTTATTCCATAGACCCCTGCAAATAGTCAACATATGCAAATTAGTGCCTACAACACTATTGCCATGTCTTGAGATCTACATCCTACCTAGAGTAGAAGAAAATATTTTTAAATAAATATGGAATATTCAAAATACTAAGGGAGGGGGGATTAAATCATGGTGGTCACCCCACTAAAGGAAAAAAGGATATTGAACCCAGACCTATGGGTTACACAGGTCTAACTATGCATAAAACCCAGTCTAAAGAGATGAAGATATGTAGAGAAAAGGGGTAGTTAAATAATTATAAATAAGGGTGTTACTAACCATGAATCATATTATAAACATTTTAAATCCATAAAAATTTCAACAAATAGAGACAAAGGTTTACTTAGACCCCTTACTATTACCAAACATCCAGACTAGCAGGTAGACCTATAGGCAAACCATGGACGAGAGTAAAAGTTGATAAGTGGCCTAAGCTCAAGGAAATATATTAAAAAATTAGAGAGGGTATTATGAAATCATAAAATACCTATATATCATTTTAACCTATGAAACTCAGTTGAGGCTTGCTAGGCTTAAAAACTAATCTTAGGCCTAGAAGGCCCACACCACCTTGGTGCATACTCAGACCTTCCCAAACAATATTAATGACCATGAAAGGTATGGGAGGATGTTTAAATTACTATAAAATTATTTTCAAGAAAAGGAAAATATAAAGGGAGTAAATTGGTCTTAATACCCTACTTGAGTCACAAAGTCGCAGGCAGTCAACTTGAGTCATCACTTTAGATGCTCATACTCTTCACCATAAAAGGACCTAAGATCAGGGATATTGGTGAATTTAATCTCCCCTATGAAATTAAAATACATAAAATAATGAAATACAATGAGGGGATCAATTTTCTAAATGATCCCTAAGAGTTAATTTACTTGAATTGGTCAATAAAGAGCTCAAGAGTCACATTCTAGCACTCTTATCTCTACACACATTCTGTATAGGATCATGAGTTGTTTAGGGGAGATGGAGGTGTCAATGGGATCAAGGTTGAAGACAATTAGTTTTGGTTTAGAGTTTCATATTGTATGAACCATTTTTAAGATGGTGGACCTCTAAAACCCTTCCTAAACCCTAGATGGTACATGATGATAGTTTTTTTCCCTAAAATGCATTTATATGGAGTTATTTTGATATGAAATGGTCCTAAATGTATTAAAATCACTCAAAGGACCTATTAATTAGCATGTTCAAGACACATACTATATGGATTAGGCTTGAGAGAGTTAGCTTAAGCCCACAAGTAAGGAATTTTTAAAGGTTTGTGTAAACCATTAGTTTCTAAGGTGAGAAGGGGTCCCAAAATCCCCAAATAACCTTATAATAGTCACCAATAACAACCTCTACAACTAGTTACCCATGCAAACAAAATCAGGTGTCTAAGTGAGAGGCATTATTTTATGTGATAAAAGGAAAATGGCTTGATTATACCATCATTAATAATCTAAGGACTCTCAGAGATGGTTTTCATGATGAGAATAGTATAGAGATACCTCACAACCCCAAGTTAATGCCAAAACCTAGAGACCTTATGATCAGACATCTTGTTATAACACCTCCATTGAGATAATATCACCTAAAGGTATATTATAGGGTAAATTGAGATTTAAGGGCACTTAAAACCTATATAGGAGTGATCATTAGATTATTTAGGAGGTATATATCACTTTAGATTGTAGGAGAGTTGTTAAAGTTGGCAATTTTGGCTTGCAAATAGATAGAGACCATAAAAAAGTATGTTTCTCACTTGAGAGACATTTTCACATGATCATAACTATACAAAAAAATTTCATGGGAGTATAATTACTTTAGGAGAGGTGAAAGGGTTTGTATAAATGCATTTAGTATAATTGGTTAAGAGGTTTAGGCCCTAACCTCTATGAATCATCGTTAAGAGTCTTAGACACTCTTCAAACCCCTTAAAACCCTAAAAATAACATAAATGGAGAGATTTAAGGAAAAATTCACCCAAAAATATGGGAACCACTCAAAAAATACTTGGATCATGTTGTCCACTCGAAGGAGGCCATGTTTATGGTACTTAGTTATATGTATAATATATGTACACCTATGTAAATTGTAAGTTCTTAGGATTTTAAACAAGAAGTAAAGTGAAAAAATTTGTCATAAGTTCCCAATCATGGGTGGTGTTTTTTTATAACTTTTTCCACCTCCTAGAATCTATAAATGTTCACTTACTTGCCTAAAAGTGCCTCTATTAAACTTCACTAGTCAACCAATCTACAAGGCTACTCTAGATGGCCTAATGATGTAAATAAGGTGAGTTTTCAAGTGTGATATATTTTAAAGGTATAAATACTAATGAAAAGGGTTATTTCAGGTGTAATTAAAACCTTATTAGATAAATTTAAGGTATGGTTCAACTATCACAATCATCCAAATAGTAAATGGATAAAAGACTAGGCTACTAGCTCATGAAGCCTACTTAACGAACAAGGTGGAAGAACTAATGGGCATAGAAGACCATCATGGAGTTAATGAGACACCTAAAGACATATATAACTACCTATTGAGGTGAGCATAAATCATATTGATGAGCATTATGAAGGTTTTGGGTGGTTTCTTAATCAAAGTCAATCTATAAGAGTGGGTAGCCACTTAATGACTCATATAAAAGAGCTCAATTAAACCACTTTCAATGTTTGTAACTAATGAGAAGATAAAGAGTTTATTTAATATGTCATACATGGTCTCTTCACAAGTCAAAATTTTCAAAAATTAGACATTAATGCCTCAAATAACCCATTCAAGGCACCTATCCACTCAAACAACACATAAGGTGAATAAGAGAGATTGCTTTAATTGGTACATAGCCACTATGTCCCCTTCATGGTTTATTATAAACCTATATTGTTCTCTATCTCTCTAATGAATAACTCTATATATTTATGGATTGAGATCTTTGTTCTCATCCCTTGATTTGGTGTAATAAAGCTCTACCAAAATTATATCTTGCACCTTAAATCAATAGAGAAAGAATAGTTGCAAACTTTTGTATGAGAATTAGTATGGGTTATGATTAATTAATTTGAAAAAATTATGAGTTTTATATTATTTTTAAAGTCATCTCTTTCACCTAATATCATACTATCATCCTATGAAGGTTATATGAAGTGTTGATAGGTAGTAGTGGTGTTGAAGAATGAATTGGTTAGTAGTGTCTTATACAAATCTATATTCTTTGTCTTCATGTTGTAGAATTTATGCATAACCTATATATGAAATATTCATGTTTAAGATTGTGTCAATTATCTTGGTTAGCTTCTTATCTTCCATTTGATTCAAAATTGTGTTCAAGGAGCAATCAAGAGAGGATAAGTAAACATTGGTGCATCACCACCCATAGTATAGGTTTTCTTTCCAAGTTTTCATCTTAACCCTTTTTATCCCAATATAAATAATTCTTAGAAGAAAAGTGTAAGTTGGTATATCAGGGGATGTATCCCCATAAACTAGAGGTTTCATCTAGACTATAGGTAACCCAAAACCTTTAGGCCAATCTCTTGTTAGTCCAAGTTTGAAGAAAAATTGAACAATCTCCTTTAAAGGGTGCAACTTGGGTTGCTAATAGTTTTTGAATTTGTCCATTTTTGAATTTGTAGACGTGCTAATGTATGTTATTTGGATGAAGTGTCACTGTGTGATTCATTTGTATCCATATTCTGTTGTATTTTCCTTTTCAATGCTAAACTTGAATCAATGTGGTGCCCATGCATTATATGACATTTATAGAAATATTTGGATCTCCTTATTAGGTGTAGAGGAGGTAGGTTGATCAACTTAGATTTAATCATTTCCTTTAGTGTTTAAATTAAAATATTTTTTGAAATTTGAATGATTTTTGAATCACTAGTTATAGATGTACTTTATTATGATTTTTGGTTTGATATGTAACATTATTTGCCACAAATTGACTAGTTGAAAATGTATAAACATGATTTACATTATTGTGCCCTAGAGGCCTTTGTCTTATAAATTGTTTTTACAATGTTGTAATATTTTCATGTAGTAGTTTATTTTGATTTCTTAAACCTATATTATCTTGATCATACATATAAGTTAATAACATAGAGTTTCATAAGTGCAAAGCCTAACTGTTTCTATTTGAACATGTAGGCACACACCTTGTAGGGAAGAGGTGTGAAAAGGTTGAGTAGGGGGATTAGTGATAGTGTTATATGATGCTTCATCTCATATAGGAATGATAGAATGGACTTGGTTAGAGGGAAATTAACTATCACTCTCTTGGATATGATGAGGAGAAGGAGATTCTTTCCTATGCATAAGATATGACATTGAAATTTGTAACATAGTTGTTAGATTATGTGCTTAGTTTTCTATGTGTGTTTAGGTTTAATTTCTAATGGAATTACACATAGGAGAAAGATAACATGCTATGAGATGTGAAATATATTTTAATTGATATAAAGCATCATTTATACATGTGCTTATGACGTTTATGAGTTCATTCTGAATTAAAGGGAACACACATGTAAATGAAAGTATAACAATTTGTAACAAGAAGTGATTAATTTATTTTGTCATTATGATAATAATTTGTATAAAATTATAAGATATGTGAATCTAAAATATGAGAATAAATATAAAAAAGATAAAAAACATAAGTGTGGCTCGGGTTTATTTTAACACCAATTTAAATTATATGTAAAATAAATTTAAACCCTAATGTGAAATTGATTTTAATTATCTAGGTTATCTAAAAAATCAAAAAATCAGAAGTATGTGTAGACACCTAAAATTGGCCACCAATGGCTTCATACATGACTTTAGATCAATTATTACCAACCTTTGCACATTTAGCCTAAGAATCAATTAAACATCTTGAATTTGGCTTCATAACATGTAATTTAGCCTAAAAATCAATTAAAAAGAGAAAATGCACACATGAATTAAATAAAAAATCTTCAAATATGTCAAAAAGTGTAAAAAAGGATTAATCAAATGAAAAAATCAAATCAAATTCCTAAATTGAATTATCCATGAGAAATTAAATGAATTATCAAAAAGGAAATTAAAAAATTAGTGAATATCATAGGTTTTCATCATTAGATTTTGTGAGTTGTTCAAAATCCAAAATATCTCAAATCACACCTATTCCATGCTAATCATGAGGTTTGGACACCTTTTAACTCTACTAGGGTTAATTAAGTAAACCTATGTTAGGATTTATACTCATCCAAACCCTTTGATAAGCCTAGAAATATAATAATTTACCTCTTCATTTGAAGAGCTTGAACATAGTAGTGTTATAATGCAAGTTTTTGAGCAAGTTTTCATGACCATAGTGTTATAATTCCAAAATCACAAGCCAAGCCATGAAGCTAACATATGATCTAACCATCCTTGTTGGATTATTTGATCACAAATGGCATGCTCAGTGGGATCATGAACACCCCACTTACCAAGGAGATGAAGATGCAAGTCAAAAACTAAGAAATGGATGCTTGAATCTCTTTAAAATTTAATTACTAACCTTGTTTTGGTCATATTTTGATTTATTTATATTTATTAGATCTACAAAGAGATCGATGATAGTCAGGCATAACCAACATCAATTTGGCCTAAATTGACCATGGTTTTGCTCAACTGACCTTGATTTTATGTAAACCATTAACGTTTGGATTTGAAGGGGAAAATGTTCATAAAGATTTAATTTTTATTCTTTATATTAGTGATTTTCATGATTTCTTTGTTTTTATAGCATTTAAAATCTTTGACTAAAATTTGACTTATAGTTTTTCTTATATTTTTCATCTAAGGCATAACTTAACATGTTTATCTTTTGTGGTTTTGCCTTCGAGTCCACAGGTGATAAATGCTGGTAATAATCAACTGATGTCAATTCTTACTATTGGAATCAGCTCTCTCATAGACTGACCAATGATGATTGCCTTGAACCAACATCGGTCATCTCTGATTGGTCGTAGTCACTATGTTTCCAAAAATAAAACTTGAGAGCTAAATTTTAAACATCATATACCCATCCAAAAAAGTGATTCAAATCAAGAAATTATTATCTAACAATTATAGGTCATGGATGTGATTTGGAACACCAATTTTCTTCTTTATACTAATCAAACATTTCATTTTGGGTTTTTAAAAGGAATTAGTCAAATCTTGTACATTTCAATTTGGGTAATAAAATAAACATGTTAAAAATTACACATTTGGAAATTGGTTTTTAAAATGAATTTAGAAGGATAAGTCTTAAAAACACTTCAATTTTAGTGCTTAAAATAAATTACTAAATCATGAACCTTTCAAGTTGGTGTTTTAAAACAAACTTTTGGTTAAATATTAAACACTTAGATTTTGGGATTAAAAAGAACCTAGGTGTCTTTGATTAATTTGGTTTTATGAAATCCTTTCAAAATTTTACACTTAAGCTAAGGGATAAATTAAATAACATCGTCACATTTCAATTTGGTGTCTAAAAATCAAACTTCACTCACAATTGATTGTAAATTGTTTGTTGTGTGTGTGTGTTTGGCTTTTGCAAAAATAATAGTGTGTGTATGCTTTCCCCCATCCCTTATAAGAAAGTATTAGTATCAAAAGCACCTTTTCATTAAATTTAGTGCCTATTACAAGGCAAAGAAATAAAGTTTCTTAGGCTCTCCTCAAAACCCTCATGGTATTGGGTGATCTAAAAGTAACCCTAAAGTTTTTCTACTTAGTCTTTATTCTCATACATTTTGTCTTGTGAAGGGGATGCCATTACCTATCATATGTTCTCTAGTGAATTATTGAACTAGAGCTTCATCTCTCGATAGTGTTTCAACCATGCTACATGATAGGGTATACAAAGTTGTGAATGCATATTACTAGAGCTAGGGGTTGAACAACTAACCTCTCCTTTAATAATGAAGGTCTGAGTTAGGTTTGGTCAACCAAGTGATACTACTGAGAAGTTCAATGATGGTATCATCATGGAAAGGAATCAACCCTTGCATGATAAGTTGATTGGTATGAGATCAAGTGACATGATGATTCTTTTGTGTTAGGCACACATGGGATCAATCTAGATGGTCGTAACTTGTAAGTTTTAGTCAACCCCACTTTGCCACACCTTAATAAGATTTAGTATGATATACTTAGTTATGTTTTTATCATTTATTATTTTATTAATTGGTATGTTCTATCTAATTTTTTTAAATTTATACCACATCATTAATCCATTATTTGAGGAGGCATTATGCCATCCGTTTGACACCTTACTTTAAATTAGAAGACTTTCATGTCAAGAATGTTATGTGAGGAACTTGATTGAAATATGTATCATTATGCTACCCAAATAAATTCAAGTTTTGAGACTTAGAAGTCTTTGAAACAAAACATTGTTACATCTTTTAAGAGCACTAATGCTGTTAGGCTGCTCAAATTATTTTAATTGACTTGTCTTATCTTGTGTCCAAATTATCATTGTTTGAACCAATAATTTATGCTTTGTTGGATATTTTTTTAGCACAATCATGCTATTAAAATTTACTTAGATTTTTTGTCAATAAATCATATGTTTTCTTAAGTTGAATCTTTGATTAACTTTTCCAAGTTTAGATCTAAACATTGACTGATTTTTGTTTAGGCCTCGACACATAGGGGCTGATAACATATCTTTATATTTTAGGTTATGTAACTTAGGTTAATTTTTGACCCAAAATAAGAAAAATATTTTGTTTATGCCTTTGTTTGATAGAATCAGTCTATCTTCAATTTTTTATTTATTTATTGTTCTATATTGATTTGATAATGTTTATGTCTAAAATCAAGTGCCTAGTCTTTACCAAACTCTTCCAATTTTTTAAGATTAATCTTCATCCCTTGTTTTAAGTATATATTCTAATGCCATGTTTGGATAAAATTCCTAACAAAACCTATTTGAGCCTAGATTTTAACTCCATGTTTGGAAAAAATGCCTAGAGACTCTTTTCCCTTTCCTAGTTTAGACCTATTTGGAATATCTTTGAACTTAGACTTTGGCATCTTGTCTTTAGTGCATTTTAATTAACATTGTTTATGTCAAACATATAACACTAGACATTTGACATTATACTATATTTTTACCAAGTCTTTACATATAGTTTTTGGAGATATAGATCCACCCTTGATGAGGTTAGATCAAGTTTGAACAATTTATCCTTTGGACATGATTTTTACAAGTTTTTAAAACATTAAGACATTTTGCTATGGATCTTTCTTCATTGATGCATATATCTTAGTATAACAACTCCATTGAGATAATATCACTTAAAGGTAGAGTAGAGGGTAAAATGAGATTGAAGGGAACTATAAACCTATATAGGAGTGATCATCAGATTATTTTGGAGGTCCAGATCACTTTGGATTTTTGGAGAGTTATTACAGTTGGCAATTTTGGCTTGAAAATAGCTAGAGACTATAAAAAAGTATGTTTGTCACCTAAGAGACATTTTCACATGCTTATAACTGTAAAAAAATTCTTCATGGGAGGATAAGCACTTTAGGAGAGGTGAAAGGGTTTGTATAAACACATTTAGTAGAATTTGTTAAGAGCTTTAGGCCCTAACTCTATGAATCATCGTTAAGAGTCTTAGACACTCTTAAAACCCCTTAAAACCCTAAAAGGAACATAAATGGAGAGATTTAAGGAAAAGTGCACCCAAAAATATGGGAACCACTTGAAAAATACTTGGATAATGTTGTTCACTCAAAGGAGGCCATGTTTATAGTACTTAGTTATATGTATAATGTATGTACACCTATAGAAATTGTAAATTTTTAGGATTTTAAATAAGAAGTAAAGTGAAAAACTTTGTCATAAGTTCCAAACAATGGGTGGTGTTCGTTTATAAATTTTTTCACCTCCTTAAAGATATAAATTTTCACTTATTTTCCTAGAAGTGCCTCTGCTAAACTTCACTAATCAACCAATCTACAAGGCTAGTCTATATGGCCCAATCACGTAAATAAGGTGAGTTTTCAAGTGTGATATATTTTAAAGGTATAAATAATAATTCAAAGGGTTATTTTAGGTGTAACTAAAACCTAATTAGATAACTTTAAGGTATGGTTAAACTATCACAATCATCCAAATAGTATATGGATAAAAGACTAGGATACTAGCTCATGAAGCCTACTTAACCAACAAGGTGGAAGAGCCAATGGGTATAGAAGACCATCATAGAGTTAATGAGACACATCAAGACATTTGTAACTACCTCTTGAGGTGAGAATACCTCATATTGATGAACATTATGAAGGTTTTTGGTGGTTTCTTCATCAAATTTAATCTGTAAGAGTGGGTAGCCACTTAATGACTCATATAAAAGGGCTCAATTAAACCACTTTCAATATTTGTAACCAATGAGAAGATAAATATTTTGTTTAATGTGGAATACATGGTCTCTCCATAGGTTAAAATTTTCCAAAATTAGACATTAATTCCTAAAATAGCCCATTCAAGGCACCTATCCACTCAAGCAACACATAAGGAGAATAAGAGAGATTGTTTTAACTATTACATAGCCACTATGTCCCCTTCATGGATTATTATACACCTATATTATTCTATGTATCTCTAATGAATAACTATATATATTTAGGCATTGAGATATTTATTCTCATCCCTTGATTTGGTTAAATAAAGCTTTTCTAAAATTATATCTTGCACCTTGAATCAATAGAGAAAAAATAGTTACAAAATTTTGTACAAGTATTAATATTGGTTATGATTAATTAATTTGAAAAAATTATGAGGTTTATATTATTTTTTGATTCATATCTTTCACCCAATTTCATACTATCATCCTATGCAGGTCATATGAAGTGTTGATAGGTAGTAGTGGTGTTGAAGAGTGAATTGGTTAGTAGTGTCTTATACAAACCTATATTCTTTGTCTTCATGTTGTAGACTTTATATCTAACCTATATATGAAATATTCATGTTTAATATTGTGTCAAGTATCTTGGTTAGTTTATTTTCTTCCATTGGATTCAAAAGTGTGTTTAAGGTGTAGTCAAGAGAGGGTAAGTAAACATTAGTGCATCACCACCCATAGTATAGGTTTTCTTTCCAAGTTTTTATCTTAACCCTTTTCATCCTAATATAAATAGTTATTAGAAGAATATTTTAATTTGGTATATTAGGGGAACTATCCCCATAAAATAGAGTTTTGGTCTAGACTATAGGTAACCCAAAACATTCAGTCCAATCTACTGTTAGTCCAAGTTTGAAGAAAATTTGAACAATCTCCTTTAGAGGGTGCAACTTGGGTTGCTAATAGTTTTTGAATATGACCCTTTTTGAATTTGTAGATGTGAAAATGTATGTTTTTTGGATGAAGTGTCATTGTGTGAGTCATTTGTATCCATGATCTATTGTATTTTCCTTTTCAATGCTAAACATGAATTAGTGTGGTGCCCATGCATTATATGACATGTATAAAAATATTTGGATCTCCTTATTGAGTGTAGAGGAGGTAGGTTGATCAACTTAGATTTAATCATTTCCCTTAGTGTCTCAATTAAATTCTTATTTTAGCTTTGAATTATTTTTGAATCACTAGTTATAGATGTACTTTACTATGATTTGTGGTTTGATATGTAACAGTATTTGCCACAAATTGACTAGTTGAAAATGTATAAAAATGATTTAAACTATTGTGCCCTAGAGGCCTTTGTCTTAAAAATTGTTTTTCCAATGTAATATTTTCATGTAGTACTTAATTTTTATTTTTTTAACCTATAATTATATTGATCATACATATAAGTTAATCACATAGAGTTTCATAAGTGAAAAGCCTAACTATTTCTATTTGAACATGTAGGCACACACCTTGTAGGGAAGAGGTGTGAAAAGGTTGAGTAGGGGGATTAGTGATAGTTTTATATGATGCTTCATCTCATAGAGGAATGATATAATGGACTTGGTTAGAGGGAAATTAACTATCACTCTCTTGAATATGATGAGGAGAAGGAGATTCTTTCCTATGCATAAGATATGACATTGAAACTTGTAACATAATTGTTATCTTATGTGCTAAGTTTTCTATGTGTGTATAGGTTTACTTGTTAATGGAATTACACATAGGAGAAAGATAACATGTTATGAGATATGAAATATATTTTAATTGGTATAAATCATCATCTATACATGTGCTTATGTCTTTTATGAGTTCATTTTGAATTAAAGGAAATAAGCATATAAATGAAAGTATTATAATTTATAACAAGAAGTGATTAATTTATTTTGTCATTAGGATAATTATTTGTATAAAATTAGAAGATATGTGAATCTAAAGTATGAAAATAAATATAAAAAAGATAAAAAACCTAAGTGTGGCTCAGGTTTATTTTTAAACTAATTTAAATTATATGTAAAATAAATTTAAACCCTAATGTGAAAATGATTTTAATTATCTAGGTTATCTAAAAAATAAAAAAATCAGAAGTATGTGTAGACACCTAAAATTGGCCACCAATGGCTTCATACATGACTTTAGATCAATTATTACCAACCTTTGCACATTTAGCCTAAGAATCAATTAAACATCTTGAATTTGGCTTCATAACATGTAATTTAGCCTAAAAATCAATTAAAAAGAGAAAATGCACACATGAATTAAATAAAAAATCTTCAAATACGTCAAAAAGTGTAAAAAAGGATTAATCAAATGAAAAAATCAAATCAAATTCCTAAATTGAATTATCCATGAGAAATTAAATGAATTATCAAAAAGGAAATTAAAAAATTAGTGAATATCATAGGTTTTCATCATTAGATTTTGTGAGTTGTTCAAAATCCAAAATATCTCAAATCACACCTATTCCATGCTAATAATGAGGTTTGGACACCTTTTAACTCTACTAGGGTTAATTAAGTAAACTTAGGTTAGGATTTAACTCATTGCAAACCCTTTGATAAGCCTAGAAATACAAGCATTTACCTCTTCATCTGAAGAGCTTGAACATAGTAGTGTTATAATGCAAGTTTTTGAGCAAGTTTGCATGTACATAGTGTTATAATGCCAAAATAAGAAGCCAAGAAATGAAGCTAACATATGATCTAACCATCCTTCTTGAATTATTTGATCACAAATGGCATGCTCAGTGGGATCATGAACACCCCACTTACCAAGGAGATGAAGATGCAAGTCAAAAACTAAGAAATGGATGCTTGAATCTCTTTAAAAATTAATTTCTAACCTTATTTTGGTCATATTTTGATTTATTTATATTTCTCAGATCTACATAGAGATCGATGATGGTCAGGCATACCAACATCAATTTGGCCTAAATTGACCATGGTTTTGCTCAACTGACCTTGATTCTATGTAAACCATCGACGGTTGGATTTTAGGGAAAAAATGTTCATAAGTATTGAATTTTTATTCTTTCTATTAGTCCTTTTCATGATTTCTTGGTTTTTATAGCATTTGAAATCTTTGACTAAAACTTTCCTTGTAGGTTTTCTTAAATTTTCATCTAAGGTGTAAATTAACATGTTTATCTTTTGTGGTTTTACCTTCGGGTCCACAGGTGATCATCAATGGTCTTAATCAACTAATGTAAATTCTTACTATTGGCATCAGTTCTCTCATAGATCGACCAATGATGGTTGCCTTGAACCAACATCGATCATCTCTAACTGGTTGTAGTCACTATGTTTTCAAAAATAAAACTTGAGAGCTAAATTTTAAACATCATTTTCCCATCCAAGAAAGTGACTCAAATTAGGACAGTATTATCTAACAATTATAGGTCATGGATGTGATTTGGAACACCAATTTTATTATTTATACTATTCAAACATTTCATTTTGGGTTTTTATAAGGAATTAGTCAAATCTTGTACATTTCAATTTGGGTAATAAAATAAACATGTTAAAAATTACACATTTATAAATTGGTTTTTAAAATTAATTTAGAAGGATAAGTCTTAAAAACGTCATGAACCTTTCAAGTTGGTGTTTTAAAACAAACTTTTGGTTAAATATTAAACACTTAGATTTTGGGCTTAAAAAGAACCTAGGTCTCTTTGATTAATTTGGTTTTGTGAAATCCTTTATAAATTTTACACTTAAGCTAAGGGGTAAAGTAAAGAACATCGTCACATTTCAATTTGGTGTCTAAAAATCAAACTTCACTCATAATTGCTTGCAAATTGTTTGTTGTGTGTGTGTGTGTGTTTGTTTTTTGAAAAAATAATAGCATGTGTATGCTTTCTCCCATCCCTTATAGGAAAATATTGGGATCAAAAGCACCTTTTCATTAAATTTAGTGCCTATTCCAAGGCATGGAAATAAAGTTTCTTAGGCTTTCCTTAATACCCTCATGGTATTGGGTGATCTAAAAGGAAACCTAAAGTTCTTCTACTTAGTATTTATTTTCATACATTTTTTCTTGTGAAGGGGATGTCATTACCTCTCATAGGTTCTATAGGGAAGCATTGACCTAGGGATTCATCTCTCGATAGTATTTCAACCATGCTACATGATAGGGTATAAAAATATGTGAATGCATATTACTAGAGCTAGGGGGTTGAATGACTAACCTTTCCTTTAGTAATGAAGGTCTGAGTTAGGTTTGGTCAACCAAGTGATACTACTAAGAAGTTCAATGATGGTATCATCATGGAAAGGAATGAACCCTTGCATGATAAGTTTATTGGTATGAAATCAAGTGACATGATGATTCTTTTGTGTTAGCCACACAAGGGATCAATCTAGATGGTCGTAACTTGTAAGTTTTAGTCAATATCACTTTGCCACACCTTAATAAGATTTAGGATGATTACTTAGTTATGTTTTTATTGTTTATTCCTTTATTGATTGGTATGTTTTATCTAAAACTTTATTGTTTATACCACATCTTGAATGAGTTTGTTTGTCTACATTAATCCATTATTTGAAGAGGCATTATGCCATCCATTTGACACCTTACTTTAAATTAGAATACTTTCATGCCAAAGATGTTATGTGATGAACTTGATTGAAATAGGTATCATTGTGCTACCCAAATCAATTAAAGTTTTAACATTTACAAGTCTTTGAAAAAAATATTGTTACATCTTTGAAGAGTACTAATGTTGTTAGGCTGCTCAAAATATTTTAATTGACTTGTCTTATCTTGTGTCTAAATTATCATTGTTTGAACCAATAATTTATTCTTTGTTGGATATTTTTTTAGCACAATCATGATATTAAAATTTTCCTAGCTTTTTTTTCAATAAAGCATAATTTTTCTTAAGTTGAATCTTTGATTAACTTTTCCAAGTTCAGATCCAAACATTGACTGATTTTTGTTTAGGCCTCGACACATAGGGGCTGATAACATATCTTTATATTTTAGGTTATGTAACTTAGGTTAATTTTTGACCCAAAATTAGAAAAATATTTTTTTTATGCCTTTGTTTGATAGAATCAGTCTATCTTCAATTATTTTATGTTTATTATTTTATACTGATTTGATCATGTTTATGTCTAAAATCAAGTGCCTAGTCTTTACCAAACTCTTCCATGTTTGTTAGATTAATCCTCATCCTTTGTTTCAAGTATAGAGTTTGATTCCATGTTTGGCCAAAATTCCTAGAATAACCTATTTGAGCCTATATTTTAACTCCATGTTTGGACAAAATGCCTAGAGACTCTTTTCCCTTTCCTAGTTTAGACCTATTTAGAATATATTTGGACCTAGACTTTGGCATCTTGTCTTTAATGAATTTTATTTGACCTTATTTGTATAAAAAATTTAACACTAGACATTTGACATTATACTATTTTTTTACCAAGTCTTTGCATATAATTTTTGGAGATATAGATCCAACCTTAACCAATTTAGATCAAGTTTGAACAATTTATCCTTTGGACATGATTTTTACAAGTTTGTAAAACTTTAATACATTTTGATATGGATCTTTCTTAATTGATACAGATATGTCTATCTACACTTATGGTGGAGTCATGTAAAATCCAATTTATGATGGAATGGCCACATAAAGTTCAACTAGAGACCCTTACTAGGATGATATGGTTTGTGAGGATGACTTGGGTGAAAACCTCTTTGAAGATGATGTTGTTTTAAATATGTATTCATATCCACCTTACAACAATCAATATAAGGAAAAAATTCAAGAACCTACTTATGACCTAAGCCAAAACCCCTACGATGACAAGGATGATGTTATTAGGGAGGAGGATTCATACCCTTATTTCAATCCTAAATTTGGAGAGCAAAGCCAAAGTGCTCAAGTGCAAGGTGCATTGATCCATTATTTAGGAAAGTTTGGGTATTATACTCACCCTTATATGACCACCCAATCCCTCACTTATAATGTTAACCCTCCTTTAGATTATGCAAGATACCAAGCTCCACAATGTGTAAGGAATACCATTACCATTCCAAGACCTCATCATTTGGATTATGTGAGTAACCTAGCTTCATAATTACCTATCCATATCATTCTAGGACTTCATACTTTGGCTCATGATAGCAACCAAGCTTCATAATGCCCTGTACATATCATTTGAGGACTCCATCTTTTGGCTTATGTGAGCAATCAAGCTCCATAATACCTTAACATTTATATATCAGGGCCTTATCCTTTGGCTTATGAGAGCAACCAATCTTCACAATTCCCTCTCATTATCTAACCATAAGTCATTATTGAATTATTTCCAACCATTCCTCACTTTATAAAACCCCTATCAATCATCTAGTCCCAACCAATCCAATCAGTACCTCAATCGAGCCAATCATTTGAGGACCAAGTTGTATTCAAAACTAGTATTTTACAACTAATTATAAACCAAGACCAAGACAAAAAACCAATCCATAATGTTTTTGTTGAACCAACCATTTGTGATAAGTAAACCTATGATGAATCACCTTATATTCTTAGGCCTATTTTTCAATAGCCTCCCCTTGACAAGCCAGTCTTTAAAGAGTTGTATCTTGACCTTTTTCCCATTAAAAAGGAGTCTCACTTTGAAATAATAGTCTTTGGGGAGCCCATTATGTCATAATAGGCCATTACTTATCCAAAACTATCCATTAAACAAAACATCATTATAGAAACATCCACACTTGATGAAGAATAAAAATTGAAGTTAGTTTTTATTCTTGAACTGACATCGGATTTAGCATTAGAATCAAAATCAACATCAATATTGACATTGGATTCAGAGTCCCTTGAGTTAACTAAAATTTAGAATTAGAATACATTCATGGATATGAAAACATTGGTTATGCATGCCTTACAAATCAATTTGAATACATTTGTGATCCTTTTATGGTTTTTGAGGATGATTACTTCAGATTCAACATAAGTTCCCCTAATATCTTCTACAAGGATTATGCAACCTCTCCCCATTCCATTACCATTACACATTCCATTACCACCAACCAACATATCCATTTTATTGACATTCCATCTCCCATAAGTGTCGATTGGGATTGATAAAATCACACCTTATTAAACTGCATCCATGGTGGCATATCAATTGAAGAACATCAAGGAGGCCAAGACCAAATTCACGTAGGAGAAGAACAATCTCCTAGTGAAACTTTTTGTGAGGTGCTAGGGGAAAATAAAATTTCAAACTCAACATATTTTATTAAAACCTTTTTGAAGGTGTTGGATGACAATAAAATTCAAAAGTCAACATTCTTTAGTGAAACCTTTTCAGAGGTGTTATGGGACAATCAAGATAACTTCATTGGTGAAAAAATATTTGAAGAATCAATAGCTAAGCATAAAATTACTTCACTACTTGATAAAGACAAAATCAAAGATGAAATCAAAATAACTTCCACTCTACAACATAGTTAGATGGTAGCTACTTTGAGGCCCAAACCATAAAAAAATTTGGTGGTCCTATCAAGAGCATATTCAAAAGTCTTCAGCCCTGCCACATCCAAAGTTATGTCAAATATGGAATCACCAAAATTATGTGTGCCTAAAAATATTGATCTTAATTTATTTCCCAACCATTATACATTCCATTATCATCCACCATTCCATTTCCCTATCAAACCTATCAGCCAACATTTATCCCTATCTACCATCCCTAGTAGCACTTTCCTTTATAGAGGTTAAAAAGATAAATTATCTTGGCATTTGAAGGAAATAAAATCAAAGACTAAATAATATCACAAAAACATTCTTGGCATATAAATATATATCCAATTCTTGATAGAACAACTATTCAAATGGTGTGTGGGCTAGCAATTTACATGATTGACTATTTTGTTTGTATCATTTACTGATCAGGATCTGCATCTCCACTTCAAAAAAAATAATAGAATCATTTACCCAGACCAAAAAAATTAAAACCATAAACCATACCTAGGCCAAAAACATGTACCATACCATTTTTATTTTCCATATATTGGCCATTTATCATATACCTTGTCATTTTCTTTTGCCATCATTTCATACCTGGATCATTTTGTCTCATCACTTGGGGGAAAATATCCTATCATTTCATTATATCTTCATATCATCATTGACCTAAAAAATTCCATGTCATATGCCATCCTATCATGCCATCTTAGACCAAATCTTAATTTTAGTCATCTTACCTAGCCTGTTTTAACCTTGGTTCATCCATTGGTTCCACTTTCAGCACAAAGAATCCAATTAGTTTCAATAGTTGTTTTAAGTATTCTAGATAGAGGCCATATTTTTATACATTAAGATATAAGTTTTAGTAGTTGAATCCTTCATTTCTTATTACATTCTATATTATGTTTGTTTGTGTGGCCCTTATTATAATTGCCTATGGGCAAATCAATGTCTTACTATTCTTGCCACTAATTATAACTTCCTATGGATAAATTAGTATCATTGATATAAGCCATTATATACTAGTTATAACGACCTATGGGAAAACTAGGGGAAACATTTTTTTTACTAAGCCTTGATACACTAATTTTCCATTCCTATGCCATATTATGACATTATGAGAACTATGCCTATTTTGTTTGCATTGGTTTCTACACTAGTCATATTCCTTCATTGTAAGGTGGAAATATTATAACTTGAGGCCATTTTGGGACTATGTTGGCCATGCTTAATACTTTTTGAGGTTTGCTCAACCCCTTTTGCTATTAAACTCTCTTTATTTTATGAGCATCCATTCAAGTTAGCCATGCTCTCATCATTTTGTGAGCTTAGACCATTTAGTGTCTTGTCATTCTCAATTGAGTTGAGATACTCTAAAAATCCAAAAACATTTGAAAACCATTTATAAAAACTAAAAACATTGACCAATTCTTTGCCTTACAGATTCTGGGAACCCTTACTAAGTTACAAGAAATCACTTGTCATTTAGTTTCCCTATCCTTTTTGGCCTTTTTATCCCATGCTCTCATCATTTTATGAGCTCATTACCATATTATTATATCAAATTCATCATTTTTATTTCTTATCATGTTTATTCTACCCCATATCCTAGGAAAAGTACATTTGGCCTAAATTTTTTGTTAGATATCATGCCCATGCAACTATGCAGGCAATGTCCACTTACCTAGTGCATATGGAGATAGTTGTACCACCCCCTTCCTTTTCTTATATTCCCCCATATTGTTTTTTTGTTAAGTTGTCACCTATTTTCTAGGGGAAATGCTCATTTCCTTATTATGTCATATTGTTCATACTAACATAGTGAGTAACCATTGTTTGTTTATTTCTCTTTATTTGGTTTGTTTTTCTTCATGTTTTGTTTTTTTATTTATTTATTTGCTTGTTTTTTTGATTTTAGTATTGTTGCCTTGATTTATTCTATGTGAATTCATTGGGTGGTTCCTTATGCACTATTCTTGAATCAATACATATTCATATGCCAACATTGTCATCATGGTTTTTATCATTGGTGCATTATTTTCCATTGAGTATTATATCAAGAGTCAATCCTTATGCATATTTTGGCCAAGTCCTCATGGTGTTCTATCATGATGCCTACCATCATGTTCTATAGAAAAAAATAGCTTCAAGAAGTCTACATGAAAAATGCAGTGATAATATCTCCTTGGCATTAGATTCAACAACAATCCTAACCTAAGCCAAATCATATCCCAATTAGAGTAATTAAACAGTGAAATAATTATCCTCCTTGCTAGTTCAAATGAGTATCTCCCTACTAGCATGTTGCCTAATTCATCTTTATCCTCTGTATCAATTTGACATCATCATGTTTTTAATCATCATATTCTATAACTTATTTGACACTATTGGGGTCCAATGATTATAACCACCTTTGGAAAACTCATTTCACACCATCCCACTTGCATTTCTAGTGATTATATCTACCTTTTGGAAAATCATTACATTTCCACTAATTTGAGGGTTAATGATTATAACTTCATTTGGGAAAATCATTCACTTTGTTCTACCTAATAGGGGCTTATTTTACATAATCCAAATACTAATTATTATAATTGCCTATGGGAAAATCATTATATACCATCCCACTTGCATATTTCATATCATATTTTCCACTATCAGGGTATAATTCTTATAACCACCTATGGGCAAATCATTATACACCATCCCACTTGCATTATTAATAAGTCTACCCACCTTTGGGGTAAATCTTTGTGTTATCATCTATTTAGTCCACTCATTTCCTTATTTTGAGGGATCATTTTCAACCCATTTTACTAATCGCTCCTTCGAGGGGGCACCCTATAGTTCATCCATTATCATTGAAGTCATAATCACATAATTTTTTTTTATTCTTTGAGAACACATTACTATGTTTAAAGGTCATAATTATTTCCTAAACAAGGGTAAACTGTAGACACCTAAAATTGGCCACCAATGGCTTCATACCTAATTTTAGATCAATTCTTACCAACCTTTGCACATCTAGCCTAAGAATTTATTAACATCTTGAATTTAACTTCATAACATACGATTTGACCTAAAAATAAATTAAATAGAGAAAATGCACACATGAATTAAATAAAAAATATTTAAATATGTCAAAAATCCTAAAAATAATTAATTAAATACAAAAATCAAATCAAATTCCTAAATTGAATTATCCATGAGTAATTAAATGAATTATCAAAAAGGAAATTAAAAAATCAATGAATATCCTAGGTTTTCATCATTAGCTTTTGTGAGTTGTCCAAAATCCAAAATTCTCAAAGCATACCTATTCCATATTAATCATGAGGTTTGGACACATTTTAACTCTATTGGGTTTAATTAAGCAAACATTGTTTAGGATTTAACTCTTTCTAAGCCCTTTACTAAACCTATAAATACAAGAATTTACCTCTTCATTTGAAGAGCTTGATCATAATAGTGTTATGATGCAATTTTTTGAGAAAGTTTGCATGACCATAGTGCTATAATGCCAAAATCATAAGCCAAGCCATGAAGCTAACATATGATGAATGCAAGCTAGGGTTTGAAACAATATTTAAAGTATGTCAGGTTTACCAAATGATTTAACTTTTTAGGGTTTAACTAAATAAAACCTATGTTTAGATTAAAGGGTTAAGATGTCTAAATTAGTTAAATAAATTGAACTAATTAATCATTGATTTTTTATAGAATTTGAATTCTTTTAAATTTATAAAAATAGAAATAAATAGGCATAAATAAATAATTATTTAGAAAATGACTGTAGTGGATAAGTTAGGTTTTGAAAATTGGGGTTTGGACAGTTTTGAGTGTTGTTAACAACATTATGGAGTTTGTTTCCTCACTATACAATATTACCCCAAATGGATAGTATTACCATTATTATGTAGTGTCTTTTAGGTGGTGGTTGTGTCTCATTTATGAGATTAGGAACACTTGCACCTATGTTTTTATGTCTTTTTACTATGTGGATGAAACTTGGAGCTTTGTATTGTGCCTAGAAAACCTAATTTAGTATGCAAACCTTTATCCTCCTTATAAGTATGGCATGAGAAATAATTATTTGGTTTTTAGTATGATAAGATAGACATCCTCAACACCGCATTATGAAGAGAGTTGCCTATATATTAATACTTTGAAGAGGGATAAATCTTGATGTAGTTCTTCCACCTATTGTTTGATGCAAGTGTAAGTGAATGCTATAAAGAGAGTGGAATTGGATGCCTTGAGTGTGCTTGAGCTTTGAAATATTTGAAAATTGGGCTTAGGTCTGATGTAGATGGTATTATGCATAAGGAGGGTAGAATAAGGTCAAATACTTTAATTTTGCTCATCATTGGTTTGAATGTGCTTTTTACATCTATTTTCCATCTCATGAATAGAGGTCAATTAAACTTGTATTTATAGAGATTTGTAGCTTGTACAGATAAGAAAATATCCTTAGTCTAACCTTAATAAGGGCACACATTTGAAAAAGTATCTATTGAGAAGAATTAGGGCTAAGGAAAGTAGTACCCAATTGGGGACATTAGTGCCATGTGGATATAGTGTCTTGAATGTGGTGCTAATGTTTAATTGGTAGATTGCTGAGCAATTTGGATTATGGTTAAAGAAGATAGTTTTGGGACTATGTTTTGATTGATTATAGGTGATTATGGTCTAATCAATGAATATAAAAGTGTGTCTAAGTCTCTAGGATAAGTGTAGATAAAATCTAGGAATATGATAGCTTAAGAAAAACTCTTAGCATCGAGTTACCACTTTTAGGTGATTACACTATCAAATGAAGACAAAATTTTTTTTTTTACCTTATATGAGAGTAGGAGTTGTATATTGGAAATGAATTGATGTGATCAGTTGTGTGATAAAAAATTATTTGGAAATGGAACTTCTTGTACCACCTCTTCTTTTCACCTTGGTAATGTTGGATTTGGCTTGGCTTGGATTAACAATTTAGCATCATAACATTACACAAAATAAGCTTGTTGAATAATGGGGGAAGCCTTATATTTATATCCTTCCAAACTAACTCTAACCCAAGTGTAGTTAGGTTAGATTTAACTATAATTGAGTTTTGAATAACCCTAGTTGAGTTAAGGAGGGGACAAAAAATTAATATTTGGGATAGATATCCCATTTATTAAGAATATCTATCTATTTTTAAATTTAAGGCTTTAGGGAAGATATTTTCAATTCCTTGACTTTGAGGATGATGATATCATCATGACCTCATTTTTATTTAAAATTCCTTTTTATAAAATTCATTTTCACTAATTACACATAGAAATTTCAATTAAACATTTAATTTGATTTGCTTATTTAATTCATTTTTCTTAGAAATTTTGTACTTTAGGAATTGTTTAAGTGCCTTGAATTAATGGGTCCAAAGGCCAAGCTATCAATTTGATAGGTCACAAGCTGATTAGAGATGAACCGTGAGATTTTACTATTACATATATGATAATACCCTAAATAGGGATGCCTCAACATTATTTTGAGAACTAATGTCTGATGTGTAAATGAAATTTGGGCATTAAATGATTACTAGGATTAATTTACATTGTTTGGTAAAAATCAATTTGAATTCTAATTAGAACATAGTTGTTGCCAAAATGGGGTGTCTAAAAATAGTAAGAGTGATGACTCTAGGGTCAAATACATTAAGGTCTCCATAGGACAAGGAAATTACATCTTTATATTTTAGTAATAGTTTTCACAACTACTCCAACTTATATTCTATCCAATTAGGGCCCACATTGACCATTTAGGGGGTTTCTACCAAATGGAGGTTGATGAAATGACATTTTTGGTCTTCTAACTTAGGCCTCCTTGTTTGGAATGTGGGGTCTAAAATGTCAAAATATTTCTCCAATGAAATCATCCCCTTTGGGATCTAATTCTCATCAATATTAAGGAACTCATCCTTGTTTATCTCATTACCATGAATATCCCTATCTACCTCATCAATGATATCATTTTTAAATACCCTATGCTATTAAAAAATTAGATAATTTGATGGTCATATTTAAAGACTTGAAATTTTGTCACATTATCAGGGACAAAGGTGCAAGGGAAAAGTTCCATAGAGAAACCCTATAAATTTATATCATCTAGGGGGTTAAGCTTGTTGTTACAGATGTGATTAAGACATCAACATAGTTTTATTCCCTAGGGATAGGGATGATGTTGAATGCACTAAACATTTTGATTAAGTCCTAAGATCAATGTTTATACATTCTAAGGTATGATAGTTTGTATTGAAATTTACTCATGATTTAGTTGAATACCAACTCAAAGTTGATGAATACTCTAAGTTCATTTACCTTGTATTTAAATGTAAACTATAATCCTAAGATTAACACTTTGTAATCTATTAGATTATTTGTGCATAAGGACTATAACCTATATGACATTAAACACTCATTCCCATGGAGGTATATTAATAAAACACTGACCCCACTACCTTATTTAGAATGCACCCCATCTAAATAGAGAGACCATAGTCTTAACAAGTTTGGCTAGTTATCAATTGTATCTCTGTATAATTTCACACTTAATGTATAGATTCCTAAGTCTAAGGATGTTAGGTTAATTTTTTCATTGAGGATACTATACTCAATTATCATTTGCTTCATGTGGGGATATTTATCTAACCTAATTTTATTAGACACCCCTCTCTAAGGTAACCACTTATGAGATAATGTTGTGGTCATATACCCATTTAGGGCTTTAGACCAATCTCTATTGAGGAACATTCCATAGGCCTTGGGAATCTCTACCACTTAGATGTCTATGAAGTGTTTCATCTTATGTTCTGATTCTAGTTATATGTGGACATTCAAAATATTCTATACCACTTTGACCTCAGACTTATCTATTTAAACTACTACCATATCCAACATGATAAAGACCAACCCTAACTTTTCACAGATGCCTACTAACATTATGTTGGTTCAAGATCCTAAATCTACTATGTAATTATGTAGGTTTTCTTGAATAGTCTGATGGTCAAAAATAAGGGAGGTAAATACATCTTATTCTTATGAAAAAGCACATTGGTATGGGCCACTTTATATTTTTCATGGGTGGGTTGAGCTAGCTTCTTGGTTAAGGACTTTAGCATAAGATCTCATTAATCTATGATCTAAGAAAGTTCATGGATCATGATGTTGGATTTGATCTTCTTCATGTCATCTAATATATTATAACCTCCTTTTCCCTATATATGTAGGGGATTTACATGGGATCTTTAGGTTCTTGAGGTTTTAGAGGTAATAGGTCATTCTAAACATTATGGTTAGGATGGGTTGTGCCATTATTTGAGAGAGTTAAGGTAGTGAAGGGTTATTATGGTTCAATATTTCTAAGTGTGTAGTTGATCCTTTTAAACTATTTAAATACATGAACTTCACTAATACCCTCCTCTAGCTCATTTTATTCCTATCCTGAGAATTCCATGGTTTTTAGTACCATGGTAGTGTTAGGGGATTTTCCCATACTAGAGGATTTTGGGTGGTTAGGAACCACCTCATATTCTTCCATTTCCTTATATAAGATATCAAAGGCATAATTGAAATCTATGTAGTCAATTTCCCCATGGGATGCCATGTTATGCACTCAACACTAGTTAAGAAAGGCTATTTGGAAGACATTAATTTTTGGTAACTTATTGGGTGAGGGTTCTATGGGATTATGGGGATGCTTGTAGTTATTATTTATTATTTTACATGTGATGTTTTTTATGTAAATATCTACATTGGAGTTGCTCATTTGCCTTTCTATCCCAAAGAATTCATTGCTAAGTTTTTGTACCATTCATTGAATGACATCCAACTCATTTTTTGATGAGTCTTTAGGTATAGGCTGGGTATTATTAGTTGCTATGAAAATTACTTGGTGTTGAAAATGAGATTACTTCTCATGGTTCCATGGGTTAATAAAACCTAGGTGTTATTTTAGTATAGGATGACATAATGGGAGTGGATGTGTTATAGGGAATCATTGAAGCATTAGGATTTCTGGTTATCATTGGGCATGAGACTCAATGTGGGAATTTATGGTAACACATTAGGAATGGGGACCATCATCTAACCTTATAGGTTAAGTTGCCTATCTACCTTGATGGATCTTACATAAGCTAGGGGTAGGTCCACTCTTACTAGATCACTTCTAAAAAACATATCCATCTAAGGGTCGAAGGTATTCTTATACATTTTGAGTGGTAGTTAGGGGTTGGGTTGGTAAAAAATGGTAACTTGATTTTACATATTTTAAAACCTAATATTAATTTTTAGATAGGCTCATTAGACTCCTATTTAATACTAGTAAATTATTGGTAAAGGACACTGAGGTCTATAAATTGCCTGAAATGGGTGAGGAAAGTAGTATTGGAATGGTCCCAACTAGGGATCGATTCCTCGAGGAGGTTGAGGAACCAATCATATGTTGAGTTCATCAACATGAATGGGAAAATATTTCATTACATGTCCTCATGTTCTACACTCAAGATCATTAAATTATTTTTATAAGAGGTCACATACTCTCTGAAAAATCTTCCTATACCAAGAGTGAAATAGGTAAGATACCTCTCAAGGTTTTGAGGTGAGTCATGGATAACTCATGGGATGTTAATGGCCAAGCCAACCAATCAAGCCATTCTAGGTGGTTTGTTTAGGATAGGTTGAGGAGATAAACTAGTTATAATCATAGTAGGTATAGGTCTTTTCATCCTAGTTCTTCTATGGTATAGTAAGGGGGAAACCGACAACCTATTGTGAAGGGTCCTATCTCTAGTGATAAGTGAACTAGTCTTAGAGATACTTCACAAATAAGTAATAGTTAATACATTATTACCAACACACATGATTTCAAATAAGTCAGTACTCAACATATAAATTATTTGTGACTTACCTTTAATCCACTACTATTGGGTGTGTTTGAAGCACACAAAAATGGAGAGAGCTTAAAGGAGTGTAAATAAGATTCAATCAAAAAAATACTATTTTAGGGTTTGGGTTCTTAATAATAATTATCCTTAAAAGAAAAGGGCCCTCCTTCTAACACAAACTATTATTTGGTAAAATATCCCATTCCAAAAATATTCATGATATTGGGTATTTTAAAAGAGAATAATGGGGAAAATTGATGTACTTTCATCCTCTATTTTAGGAATGATTTGAAATCAACTTAGGACACAACTGCAAAGATTTGGATTCATAATGGAGCATGTGTGGAATAATTTCTAAAAGATGCAACATCACCACTAGTGGTTCAATCTTGATGACTGAGAGTGAATGAGTGAATTATTTAAATCTATTAATGGTATTTAGGTACTTTGCTCTAATATTTCCTAAGAAAAAAGGAAAGGGTAATTCAATTTATAAAACAAACATAAAAAGAGGGAAAGGTAAGGTAGTAAAGAAAGTTTTTAGATCCATGTGAAAATAATTATTTAATAACTGAGATAAGCACATCCACCATAGTTATACCATTGTGTGTTGAGTCTCACCAAAGGATTTAACCCAATGATACACAATGGGAAGAGTATATGGAAGTAGACAAGAATGATTAATTTATAATTCCTCACTAAATAACAATACTAGGAGTCTACAATAAATCACACATAAAATTACAAAATAAATTGTAGGCTATCACACTCATTATCAATATTATGAAGAAAATTAGAGGAATTCACAAAGATTTTATGACAGGCATGTACATCTTAATCATTACATTCATAAATTAATAAAATTTTAAAATAATTATCTAAGCATTAATATTCACTTAGAACTAAAATGAAATGTTCTTTGATAAACATAACATGTGTCACTTCAAAGAGATAATATAACATTCATTAGTATGGCTAATTATATTACAAAGATCGATCTTGGCCAACTCTTTAAAATTCAAAAGGAGGTGAAGGAAATCATGGGAATAATCCTAGCTTGATTCCAACAATACTTCTGAGCTAAAAATTATTGACCTTTAAATTAAAACATGGTTTTATTTTTATTTTAAAGATGGGATTCAACCACAAGTAGCATGAGATTACCATCCTGGGTCATGATAACCACTCTTGGTGGTTACAACTAGATAATTCAAAAAATAGATAAAATCCTCTTAATCTTACCCCAAAAATATCCATTGGGGACCACTAAACTAATAAAAGGTCACATGGAAGAGTTGGATCCCAACTAATTTGAATTTACCTACATAGATTCTATTGCATCTACCATGAGGTCAAAGTCTTGATCCAACTTTATCAGGTTCATCAAGGGCTCTCTAAAGATCATCTTGGCTTGGGTTGCTAGTATTTGATACACCTAGAGGGGGGCCTCCATTAACACCTTATTGATGTTCATTTTAGATTGCATTAAAATCTCAAAAACCACCTGATCTCCCTCCTTGTTTACCTTGGCCACCATTTCCCTCATTACCTAGTTGAAGTGACCCATATGGACCCAAAATTTTCCCCTATCCAATATATTTTCATCCATATATAGCAACCCCAAGATATTAAATTCTTTAAAATAAACCAATATCTTCCTTTTGCCATCTTCTTAGGGTCCCATCACCATTTGGTAAAGGCAAGCCACTCCTCCATTACATTATTCATGGTTCTGACGTAGGTCTAATACAATCCCAAATCTAAAATGGGCATAAATTTTATCTCTAATAACATGTCTTTAATAATCACAATAGTCAACTTCTGACCCTTCCCATGGGGGCACCAATAAAGTTCCAAGTTGGGGAATGGAAGGGGTGGATGAAATGATGAAGGAAAGATTCTAGGAATGGTGGAGGTCATGAAAATTTGGGTGAAGAGAAGAGGTGGTGTAATTGTGAAAAGGGGTGGTGTTGTATAAGGCAACTAGAAAGAGGACTGAGTGATGGGAGGAACTTGTACTAGTGTCTATTATTGATCCTAATTTGGGCTCATTTTTAGGTTGTTGCTGACATTAAACCTTAGAGCTTCGGTACCCTAAGGTTGAGGTGTCTATTGTGGAGCTACCTATGTTTGGGTTACTTTTCATTGAGTCACACAAGGTTGACTTCATTGAGGCCAAGGTTCTTGTGCTGCTAGAGGTGGAGGCAGCAGAGCCATGGTGGGGGAAGCCATTGGTCACAAGGGAGAAGGTGGTAAAATCCCTTATAGTATTATTTTAGAAATTATAGGGGGAGTTAGTATGATATACCCTAAATATTGAGAAAATATATATGGGGTTTGGGAGAGGCCAAAAAATTGAGCCTTATTACCCTTCTCCTTCTTATGGCTTTGAACCTTGTGAGAACCTCTTGGTCATCCAAAACATTTAGATATAACTCATCATCATATTATATCTAGTGGCTATAATTGAGGTTGAGGCAAGCCAAGTACCTATCCAAATGGGTTTAGATTATGCCCTTTGGGTCCCAGTCCCATGGCTCAGATATACCCAATGCCAAAGAGTCTTGATCAATCACCATTTATAAGGGAGGGAAAGCGTGGTACATATGATGCCTAATGATGATTGGGAAAGGTGGGAAGGCCTTCTACTGGTGGCATATACATCATATAAAAAATCCTTTCATAAATTGGTAAGTGATTTTGATCTCTGCAAGATGATTTAGGACATGATATGGTAAGTAGAGGGGATCCTTAAGGATGTCTATGACCTAGATAACTATGTCCTCTAAAATATATCACTAATATCTGATGGGAGCTAGTGAATCTCTAATTTATTATGATAGATAAGGCATAGGTTCCTCATTGATAATGTTATATACCATCAAGTATAAATACTCATAAATGTTCTAGATGTTATTTCTATATTGGTGACCATATAATTTATAGAAAACACATGGATCATAGGGCCATTGGGAACCTATGTAGGAAAGGTAGAGGACTCAAAAAATTTGGTGTCTAATAGACTACATCTATGAGATAACTCATCATGTAAAAATTCCCCCTTGCTTATGAACATGTTATGGATCTAACCATGTTGAAATTAACCACTCCTCCTAAGTAGGACACATGGGAGCCATTCAGGATCATATGAAGTAGTGTCACACAATGTTTATTGACATGAAGGCAATCTAGGGACCTTAAAAACTAGTTTAGTAGGATCATACCAATACTAAACCCATCATTCAAAGTGTAGATCATGTATGCATTGAAATATTCTTTATTTACTTATTTAGCACATAATTCTCCACCTAAGCCTTAAATATGTCATAGATTTAGAAGGTGTCAATACAAGTCTTCACCATCATCGAGTCATATGAAAAAGTGGGGTTTGAGATATTTTAGTAAGCTTTGTAGGTCATGCCTGATATGTTGGTAATCTAGTGTTGGGAGTTGGCTGAGTAGAACTTATCATGAACACCATCCTATACCTATATAACAGTGAAGAGTAGCTTGTGGAATAATTTAGTATAGGGGATGACTTCAAATTTGGCTATAACTCAATGCAGGCCACACTTCTAGTATGCTCCCAAGACATATTCAAACTCAACCTCATAATCATCAATAATTAACTCTTTGGGAACTATTTATTATAGTGTTTAAATTAAGTAAAACCATCTAATAATAATGTCCTTGTACTCAGGCTTAGCCTTGAGGTTTGAAGAGGAGGTGACCATTGCTATAGGATGAAATTTGGTGAAAAGTTCAGGTTGAAAGAAATGGAAAATAAAGTAGTGGGTGGGAGCAAAAAGTAAGGAGGATAAATTTGGTAGATTAAAAATATAATGGTTAATGAGTGTAGACATTGGAAAACTACATAAAATAGTTTTAGATGTTACAACACCCCTGGATCAGACCATTACCCAATATCTGACCATGACCCTGAGTCATTTTAGCTAACTAAATAAAACCAAACTCACTAACCCACCATTTTACCCCACTTAACCTTCAACCCTCGATCATCGATGGTCACCTTGACCACCTATAGTTACCCTGACCATCGATGATCAAGTTTTCCCCATCTAAATAAAGACAACTCAAGCTATGTGTAAGCTAACACATTAAAATTTAATATAGATGGAAAGATAATGCATCACAATGACCAACCAAACCTCCTATGGAACCTTCTACCTCCATCTCTCTTTGCCTATAAAAGGAGGGGAGTAGGACGTAAAAGAAGATCCAAGGATTAAGAAATTAGTAATCAAGTTATCAACCAATAATAATCAAGAGATTCTAGCATCATGAACTTCTCTACATGTCTTCCCTTCAACAAGTCAGTATCCACGATAGAGACCCAAACCTCTACCAAAATTATTCTTTAGGAAAAGTACCATTACTCTACCAAAATTACTCCTCAATCTACCATCAGCCATCAAGTAATGAGCTAAATATATTTTTTGTTTCAAGTATTGATTATTTAGTTTTTGACATCTTTACCTAGACCACATCCTTATAATTATTACCCTCTGACCCCTTGACCCTAAATAGACCTTCATCACCTTGTTTTATCCATTCTACAACCATTTTTGAAAATACCCAAAATCCACAAGAATCGTCAATGGTTACCCTATCCATTGATGGTCACCTTAAACTGCTTACGGTCACCCAACTACTAACAGTTACCTTCAACCATTGATGATCACCCTAACTACCGATGGTCACTATGGTAGGAAATAATAATAATTTATTTCCACCTACTTACTCCAACCCAAAATCCACTTTCTACCTTTTTGTTTATTCACGGAGTCCCCACCTATTTTTTGAACCCAACCTAACCTATTTAGTATTAGTATTGACCCACTTATTACTATAATTAGTTTATTTCTTTTATCAAGTATTTATTTATTTTTGCATTTCCTTTTATTCTTTGATATCATTTGATGCAAGTACTTTATCTTTATTTCTTTCAACTTAACTATTTTAAGAGTGTAGATTGACAACCTCCTAGTAAGATCACACTTTTTGGATCTAGTTCACACTAGGAATTCCACATTTATATCCATATAATAACCCCTTTTCTTTAGTGATTTATTATCTACAGGTCACTCTTCCCAAGATATGTTAGGGTGTGGAGCTAAAAGCTACACCTTAAGGCAAACATGAGGGTTTCTAGCGTATGCAGTCGCTGGCGTCGGCAGGCCACACCGACGTCGGTCAGGGGACACAGAAGGGAAATCAGCATCGGTAGGAGATCAGCCGGCGTTAGTCACCTCCAGTCAGGCAGGGACCGAGGTCAGACACCTGTAGTGGTCTGAACTGCTATTGACAAATAGTCAGTTAAGTGAACACAGAGTTTACATGTTAAAGGCTTGTTCGAAGTCTTGAGCCGCAAGTCTAATCAGTGTATGCATGAGATCTATATAATAGACTCATGGGCTGTATTGTTCAGTGGAGAATTTGGAGAAGAGCTATGTGAAGCTTGGAGAGTTCTTCCCATGGTGGAATCAAGTAGGATTACCCATGTATGGATAAGTAAGATTAGGTTTGATATGCAGGGATGTGTGGATGCGAGGGTCAGAAAGGAGATCAGCGGGGTAGCTAGATCCAAGGTGACAACAATACATCAACAGGATCATGGAGAGATCTACTTGGAGTACAGTTGTGTACTCAATTGTATAGATGTACAATGAGGTGAACAATAGCTTGTGTTAGCTGTGTGTTGTGACCTATGAGAGAAGACTACTCTGGAGGGAAGTTTACTGTAAGCCCACGAAGTGGAAGAAAGAGTGCCACCTCTTTTGTTGTAAATTCTTTTGTAATGAGTTGAATATAATTGTATATTGCCTCTCATATTCTGTGTGCTTTCTCATTGATAGTTATTTGTTCTTCTGGATTCTACATGTTTAGTTGCTTATACATTGGTAATCATGTGTGCTCTTAAATTTGACAAGTTGTGTCAGAGCTTTGGGGAGTTTCGGTCCTATCAATTGGTATTAGAGCGAGGTTGGACGTTCTCAGAGTGAGTTTGACTAACAGATGTCCTAGATCTGTTAAGTGTTTATTGATTACAGGTTACTCACAGGGGTTGCTGTTTGAGTGGGAGTATAGCAAGGCAGAAGATGGTACAATGAGAATGAAGGAAATCAGGCACAGGATTATCACCACAAGGAGTGTGGTGGGCTGTCTTCAAGTGGGAGCTTGAAGAGGAATACAAGCCAAGATGCAGATTGGACAGAGTACTAGTTTTGGGTATAGGTGCAGCTCTTTATCTCCAAGTGGGAGATTGTTAGGGTGTGGAGCTAAAAGCTACACCTTAAGGCAAACAGGAGGGTTTCTGGCGTATGCAGTCGCTGGCGTCGGCAGGCCACACCGACGTCAATCAGGGGATGTAGAAGGGAAACCAGCATCGGTAGGAGATCGGCCGGCGTCGGTCACCTCCAGTCAGGCAGGGACCAATGTCGGTCACCTGTAGTGGTCTGAACTGCTATTGATGAATAGTCAGTTAAGTGAACATGGAGTTTGCATGTTAAAGGCTTGTTCGAAGTCTTGAGCCGCAAGTCTAATCAGTGTATGCATGAGATCTATATAATAGACTCATGGGCTGTATTGTTCAGTGGAGAATTTGGAGAAGAGCTATGTGAAGCTTGGAGAGTTCTTCTCATGGTGGAATCAAGTAGGATTCCCCATGTATGGATAAGTAAGATCAGGTTTGATATGCAGGGATGTGTGGATGCGAGGGTCAGAAAGGAGATCAGCGGGGTAGCTAGATCCAAGGTGACAACAATACATCAGCAGGATCATGGAGAGATCTACTTGGAGTATGGTTGTGTACTCAATTGTACAGATGTACAATGAGGTGAACAACAACTTGTGTTAGCTGTGTGTTGTGACCTATGAGAGAAGACTACTCTGGAGGGAAGTTTACTGTAAGCCCACGAAGTGGAAGAAAGAGTGCCACCTCTTTTGTTGTAAATTCCTTTGTAATGAGTTGAATATAATTGTATATTGCCTCTCATATTCTGTGTGCTTTCTCATTGATAGTTATTTGTTCTTCTAGATTCTACATGTTTAGTTGCTTATACATTGGTAATCATGTGTGCTCTTAAATCTGACAAGTTGTGTCAGAGCTTTGGGGAGTTTCGGTCCTATCAAGATAAAGAGGATCTCTTCACAATTTTTTGGATCATGTGTGCACAAACAAATAGGTTCTTCCACCATACCCACATTTAGTTTCTTACTTATTTAAACTAGAAAATAAAATGAAATTAAGAGAAAGATTTTGGCATGCTCAGTGGGAACTAGAAGCATCTAGGTGAAATTTTTTTATAAATCAAAATTTATTTTGGGTATAAAATAAGCCTTGTATAAATTGATTGCTTATATGTTTAGCTCATGTAGTTAAAATTAAAGGCAAATTAATTCAATCATAGCTTCACTTATTTATCACACACCATACCAAAACACTTAAATCAATCAAAAAATCATAAAAAATTGACATAAGGCCTAACTAAGGTTTTATCTCCTAGCAGATCACCTTCACCCTTTAGCTATCTTACTTGGTCATTATCAAAAAAAGAAACCAAAACTCAGCTCTCGAGTTGAGATAAACTTTAGAAACTAGTTTATACTAGTTAAGCACCTGAAACCCTTATCCTTGTAGTGTGTGAAGTGAGCGGGTAGGCCCCAATACCAAGCCATGTATTTATTTCCAACATAGATCCTTTTGACAACCTTAAACACATAAAACTAACCATAGAATTTTTCCCTAGTACCTTTTCTACAAACCAAGTTCTTTTTCACACTTTCCAACCAAGGCATAATCCAAAAACAAGATAAAAGGTACCCTAAGATTTTAAAATGCACTCTAGTGTATGTTTTTTATTGCTTTGAGATATTTTTCTTCTATTTGCTTTGTGTTTGAGTTGTGAACTTTCCTTTATTTCTTTCTATTCCTCATATGGTTTTTACTAGAAAATAGTTGATGAATCAAACCAACTAGGAGCCACCTTCCTCTTCTTATTACTCTATGGAGTATACCTCAGATGTTGAGGGTTTTCCCCATCCTTCCACCCCCTACCATGCCTCAAATAGTTGTCTAATGTGATGTGTATTTTGCCACTTTCCTTAATAATAATCCTATAAGCATCCAACATTACCTCAAACCCTATCTTACTGCACCCTTGCTTTGGTTCCTACTATTGATCCACCTTATGGGATGAATCCCCATCTTATGGTTTCCACTACATCTACCCAACCTATGATCACCCAAACATCTTCCTCCACTAATAAACCATCCATTTCCTCCACCCAAACTCAATCAAACAACCCAACCAATAACCAAGCACCCCCTACATTAACCAATAACTACTCCAACATAGGGACAACCTCGAATTTTGTTACCTATACTCCACCCACCATTGTGATATCTTCTACCCATATTGACACTATCCCCCTTATCACTACTAACCCACCAATCTCCACCCCATTTCAAAATGTGGTGCTTTCTATACCTTTTACCCTTCCACCTATCAGTACCATAATCACCACTCAACTCCAACCAATTAACCCATCCATACCTCTAACCCAATCCATAAAAATTACACAATATAACAATATTATCATACCTCTAAACCAATCCACACCATCTCCTCAATAAATACCTATGACACCCTACCCGTGTTATGTTTCTAATCTACAAGGGTATTGCTATCATTTTGGAGTGCACCCTGTTTGAATATGTGTAAAACACACCCTCCCTCTAGTTGATACAATGGGAAATTATCAGTGTGGGTGAATCTATATTGAGAAGAACCTCCAGAGAGCGCTGGTTTCCTTAAGATTTATCTCTAAAAACTAAACTATTTTGATTTTTGGGGATGAAAAGGGAGAAAGAAATGGAAATGGGAAATCCTATCTAAATGGGGTGATACACTTAAATGATTGGTATTATTTGAAATATATTTAAATTAAGTCACACATATAAATAAATATAAAGTCTTCAAATTTCCCCTAAATATTAATATTTCAGATGAAGGATTGAGAGGATTTTGGATTGCAAAATTCTATTCCTATCTCTTCGAATGGCCTATAGAGGGTGAGATTTTCACTGTAGGTGTGGAAAGGACATATATAAAGGGAAATTAAATGAAACTTGTAGGCTGGTACACATTAAAAATACACTCTATTCTGATATCAAACTCATATGCAAAAAAAATCTTTTTTATTTGATAAAAATGGTGTTATTACAATTTCTTCTTTGCTTCCTGGAATTCTTAAATTTGGCTTCAAAAAGCTAATATATAAGTATAAAAACTTAAATAAAACCAAATTAAAGTGTAAAATATAAGTATTAGTCTTCTTTTATTTAAAATAATACTAAAATCCTTTTACAAAATTAAATAAAGGCTTTAAAATCTTCCAATTCTTCAAAATTTTCATGTTCTTCATTTTTGGCATAGAATTGAGAAGTGGCAGGCTTATATTGACTTTCCAACCTTAATTTCATGAAAATAATGTCATAAATTAGAATATAAATCCATATTTAAGTATTTTAAGTTCTTTAAAGTCTTTATCTTGTATGAAAAGCATGGGAGATGCATGAAACTAGTCAAACTAGTCAACCAAAGAGATTTGCCCCTTAAGGACTAGTTAACTCAACTTGAGCTCAACTTTCATGAATTGAAACTTGTAGATTGAATTTATAATGATATATAGACTTAAAAAAATATATTATATGTGGTAACTCCAAAATTAATTCATTTGATAGATTTTCAATGCCATTCTTTACTTGCTTGATTGACCAATTAGGCCTAATAGCCTATCTTTTGGCATTTGGACTCCATTAAACCTAAAAATATATGCCATGAAACCTAAAATAATAATTAAATATACCTGGAAAAATTTTTATCATCACAATATATTTTATTTTGATGAAAAAACACTCATCATTCAGTCAATAGGGTTGACTAGGTCTATTTTGCTCCATTTTCCTATAGACTAGTCATTTAATTGAGCTGGTTTGGACACTTATGGTATTATTTCTGACAAAAATAAAATTTTAGGATGAATAAAAAGTCTTAATATTTTATCTTAATTTATTATATTTCATTGAAGTATCCTTTATTTCATTTTACATGCCTTTTTCCATAAAAACATGATTTATGCCCTCATCAGTACATATCCATGCATAAAATTGAAATTTATATAATCCTATATAAGTTTAATTGAAATTTTAAGAGGTTTTAGGTTGATACAATATTATTTTATAACAATAAAATCAACTTTTTACAAAACTAATTTTTTGAGGGTTTAGGCGGGCTTTGAAGTTGAATTTTCAAAATGATGGTTTCATGAAGTACAAACATCCAAATCCAAATTTTTTGCCATTTATGTGTATAAAACTTACCCCCCCCCCCCCCCCCCCCCCCAACATACATGAAAATATTGGGTTTCCATTTAAAAAATATAAAAATTTACCATGTGGAGAAATCTACCTGTGGGGTTTTGACTGCGTTCTAAGCTACCTACACTCTTAATGACTATCCATAAATTAAAAACACTCAAAAGGTATTAATTTTTAATTAATTATAATAAAATAATATTACTCAAAACATATTAAGATATTTCATCCAAACTCTACACGCGGTGAAAGATATGAGCATCTGAATAGGAGGTTAAGAAGGGTGTTTAGAACTGCAAAAAGTAAAAATTTCATCAAAATAAAAATAAATCTTAACCTAATTATAAATACATTAAAAAAATATCATGGGGTCTATAACATGATATAAAAATACTTTGAAATCACATTTTGCTTGAAAAGTCAAAAAACCCTTTTTGGCCTATATGCCAATTTGCTTGCATAAGCCTGCATGAGCATGGTTTGATTGAAATTTAGAGTTTTTAAACTATTTTAAGGTCTGATTATGATGTAAAAACATCATCCCATAATTTTAAATTTTTTACCTAGAATTAGAAACCTGTGTGGCACTCTAGAATGATGCCTATTCCAATGGTGATCTCCAACAAACATGCTAAGGACTGTCACAAAACAACAAGTATATCCACTCATACAATGGCCAATATTTTTTTTAAAAATGTTATCCAACTCATGATGACCTTGTGTACAAAATTTTAGGTCTTGAAACCACCTGGAACTCCTAGAAAATTGATTTTATTTGTAAAATTGACCCTTGTGTATGGATTGTCTGCATATTTTTACTTGAAAATGCTCTTTTTTGAAATGAAAATGACCCATTTACAATCCATTTTTGAAATTTTTTTACCAAAATTATTTATTTTAGGCCAAAATTGATCGATTTGACCTATTGCAAAGGGATATTGGCTAGATTTAGGAAAATTTCAAATGATACGGGTAGTAATTTGGACTTGATAGGTCATATTACTAATAGGTACATAGATCCATATTCCACCCAACCCCTTGTACCTATTAACCATTATGTGGCATCATCATAACCCTTAATGACCACATACCAACATGTGGAATCCTCTCAACCTTTTACCAGTTATCCATATATTGCATCCACCCAACCTTAGAAAAACTTACCATAAAATTATAGAACTCCCCAACCCCAAATATATTTGGTCAAATTATTGATGGAAAAAATGACCAACCTAGAGTCATCTATTTCTGGGGATCATAACCTTTTTTCTTTTGACCAAATCTATAATGAACCTATTCACCCACACGCCCCTATCCAACCTGACCCTCCTCAATGGGATTTATCCAAATTTTCTAAATTCCAAAGCAAGGAGGATCCCCAACAAAACCTAAGAGAATTTTGACATTATTACTACTTGATTGCCTATGATGATGCTCTTCTCCTTTATACCTTTCTTATGTCTTTATCTAGACTAGCATTAGATTATTATAGTACTATCACTAAGCACTCCATCTTTTCCTTTTCCCAACTCACCCAAACCTTTTTAGACTACTTTTCAATCAACATATCTAAAAAATTCTCCATTATCTACCTCTAAACCATCAATAAATTTGATTATGAGTCAATTATCACTTTTGTAGCTTGATGGAGAGGTCTTATCAACTAGATCTATTTATCTTTTCCCAAACCCAAGTTGATTGAACTTTTCTCTCAAGCTTGTGCCAAACACATCTCCCCCACTCTACAGGTTCAAACCTTTAGAAAATTTTATGAGGCTTTCACCATGGCACGTAAACTAGAAATCTAATCCATCAATGAGGGGAAGTTGAAACTAAGAAATAAAAACTCTAGCTTTAAATCCAATGACCCTTGCCCATCCAAAACTAACAACCAATCTAACTACCCTAATACCAAACCAAAGGTAGTTGCAAACATGATTGTCCTTAAAACCACTCCACCTCCAATTTTCAAACAACTCAACCACACCAACTCCTCTAAATCCTCAAATCAACAAACCCAAAATCAAAACTAGGCTACCCCAAAATAATACACTCCACTAGGGGATTCATATGCTTTAATTTTGGACAAGTTAGTCAAAGCCAACATCATACAGTTTCCCCCTATCAAACCTCCCCAACAATTCAATGACTCTTACCTTGTGACCAATTTCTAAGATGAGAATGATCCATGTGCTTTCCAACATGTCATTGGACATGATGTTAGTAGGTGTAACACCTTCAAAACCATTATCCAAAACTTGATTGATAAAGAATAAATTGCATTGGATAATCCCAATGCATCCTTGAATCAGTCACTCGACATCTTTTGACAACCTTTTCCCAATCATGCCCCTTCTACAAACCATGATGATAACAAACCATAATCATATCATGCTTGTGAGGTCCATATGGTTAATGTAATTATTAGTGAACCTATCATTTAGAAAACTATTGCCTTAACTACCTCTTTCTCCACTCCACTTATTAAAGTGGTGGAATCACCCTCCATTCCTTTAGATACCTAGAAAAAGGAAGAAACCACCCCCTTTTCTTTACTTGATGAGATAATAGACTTACCAACCTCTCCTTTGATAGAAATACCCAAGGAGGAAACCATTACCATCACACCTTCCTCCCCCATCATGGAATCACCCACTCTCTCTTTGGAAACCATTCCATAAAGAGAGATCACCTTATCTACTCCTTCCATGGAGGAAACATCTTCCCAAATCTTGGAAACTTTCATCAAGGACAAGGGTGAATAAACCATTTCCTTACCTCAACCTATGGGCCTAATCTTTGAATCTGATGCCCAAGGAACCAAACCAATTTACAAACCCTTCTCTAGATTGGTCCAAATCCTAGAATTCTCTTCTCAACTCGATTTGGATTGAGCCACCTTTTGGAACCATCTTGGGTTCTAGTATCAAAACAAGCATGAACCTCAACCTCACTTTCATCCACCATTAAACCTATCATCACATCAATCCCTTCATCAAACACCTCACCCTCAAAAATTATGGAAGAACCATCTAAACCATCTCCATCCAAAATTATCAAATCACCTTACATTTCTTTAATCAAACCCATCAATAACCTAGGAATACTTTCTACTTCTAGCCTTATCCACCCATATTTGAAGTTGGAATAAACCCCATCTATTCCACCAAATAAAACCTTAACCAAACTGACCAAGAAGGTGTAGCCACCCAAACTCCCACCTAGAATCAAAACCATATTAACCCTTCCCTCTTACCTTCTATTTTGGGACCCCATCCTTCTTCCATCCTAGGATCTCATCCTTCTATCAAGAATAAAAATCCCCCCAAAACTACCCAAGTTAAACTTCTTCCTTTTATTATACCTTTACCTACCCCCTCCAAAATGTCAAAGTCCCCATCATTTTTAGTCAAACTATCTACCTCCTCCTACCCACCTATTTCTAAACCTTTATCATCCCAATCATACACATATAAATATTTCACCTTTAAACCTTCCACCCTAAAACCATCAAACACCAAACAACCCCAATCAAGCCCACCTACCAAAACCATTCTACCACCCACAACTCCTATGGTGAAGCCTAATTCTAAGAAAGCTCCCACCCCAAAAACCAAATACCCACTACCCTTAACACCTTTACTCAAATCTTATTTGACCATTTTATAAAGGTTATTAAAAACTTATTCCTTAAACCTACCACCAATCAAACCCTTTGACTCTTCAAGTCCTAAACCATCTTTGTTTAATGACAATTTAATCTACTCATACCACATCACACCTAGACATGACACAAAGAATTGTAAAGCTCTCCAAGCCCTTGTCCATAACTTATGGGATGAGGATGATCTATTATAAGATGAACCTCTCTTAAACCCATCATCAACCCAACCCCTAAATGAACCTATCCAACCCTTATCCACTCCTACACTCTCATACAAGAGTGAGGAGGAATTGAAGTAGCTTTCTATCCCAACACTTCCCCTCATCCACACTATCCATATGGTTACTTGATATAGGGCCCAATAAAAGGATAAGAGAAAGGCCAAAGTGTCCATTTCATAGACATATCCTTCCACCCCTAAACCTTCCAATTGGACTCAAGCACCTTCACCATCACCAAAACCCAAAATATCCATTTTGGGTGCCTCTCCCTTCAACCCTTCTAAATCTATCTAGCAAGTTATTCTAAAATAGCTTCACTAGACATTGTGAAAATGAGCCTATAAAAATTGATCAACACATTTACCCATTAATTCTAAGCATTGATAGAGGCCCTTCAATCCATAGAGGCTCAACCCAAAGACCCTCAACCTCTTGCAGCCTTTGTCATAGCTCTTTGTCTTTCCATCCTTGTCATATTGAAGGATTCAAAAATACCTTCTATTCATCTTGAGGATCTAGATCCACCTCTCTTCATCACTGCATACATCAATCAAGACCACATCAAAATGGTGATGATTTATGGGGAAGCTATTATTAATATTATTTCCTCCCATGATTATGACCAACTTTAAGTGCCAAATAATATCATGTCAAAAACCACAACATTCCTCTATTCTTTTAATGATACTATGGACACAACCTTGGGGACAGTCATCCTCTACATTTTCTTGGGGACTCACACACTATGAGATTTTATACATTGTAGAAGGTAACTTATAATAAAAAATCTTACTTGGATTCCCTTGGATCATATCTATGAGTTATGTCCCATCCACCTTGTATCGATGTGATAATTTTGAACATGAGGGTTAGGTCATCACCATACAAGCAGACTCTAGTCCTTTCATATCTTGTAACATGACATATTGACCCAATGATGTTCTTCTTCCTCACTCATCCACCTCACCACCAACCAACACCAACTCCACCCCTACTATTGATGAAGCTTCAACTAGCTCATCTATCCCTTCTTCTCAGATCCCCATAAAGGACCCATTATAATTGATGTTCTAACATATCTCATTGGGCGAATATCATATTTTGGCCTTGGATGCCTTCCCCACTCCTCAAGAGTATGGTAACCTTGACCATAATCCTAGTTACAATCCCAATATCAGAACCATCATTCCTTTTAAGCTTCCTAACCATCAAACTAATTTAATCTATGGTGGACTTGATCATTTGCTTCCCACTTCCTCCACCACCTCTTCTATCTAACCATTTACCTTTGATTTATCCTATTTTTACAAACTAGAATTTTCCAAATTATACCTTCACTAGTGTGCCTAGAATGGATTTAGCCTTAGCCATTATAAACACAGATCCCATGAGTTACCTTTGATCAAGACCTATAAGCCTCATGAGTTATTTGACCTTGGATTCATTTGACTAGAAGAACCCACTAATTTACCCAAACTAATAATCACCATGGAAGAGGATGTCCCATCTTCACCATCTCCATCTCTTTCAAAGTCTAAGGATTTAAAAACCATCCCTTCTAACTTTTTTTAGTCAATATCATTAGTTTGGGCCCCTGACTTATCAAAAGGGTGGCTGAACTAAAACCTTTCCTCTGATTCATCCTAAAATGGTAGGAAATAATTCTTGTACCATCCACACCATCCAACATCAAGATGATGATTCCATTCTAACCTATCTTGGTGTGGGGGATTATTCTATCCACAAATCCCTTCCTCCTAAGAACTAAACCATGTTAAATGAATCCACTATCGATGTCAAATTAGGTATTCAGGATAACTCTCACATTATAAAGATTGGTTAATCCTTAGATTCATTGAAATAACATGTTTACCCTTCCTTCATGACTGAAGCATAGCATTTGCTTGGTCCTATCAAGATATGCCCAAAATTGATCCTTTTATAGCTCTCCACAACATTATCATCCACCCTGATGCTAAGCTTGTTAGACAAAAACTTTGTAGGATGTACCCTTGCATCACCCTTCTAGTCAAATAAGAACTTCAACACCTCTTATCTGTCAATTTAATTCAACCCATTGACTATCCCTTATGGGTTTCCAATATCATCCCCATCACCAAAATCGTAAGGGGACTTCACCTTTGTATTGACTATCGAGACCTCAACCTTGCATGTCCAAAGGATGACTTCTATTTGCCTGGCATCAACCAACTTGTTGATCTTACAATTAGACACAAGATGTTATCTCTCATGGATGGTTTCTCAGGATATAATCAGATCTTGATTGACCCTAAGGATCAACATAAGACTTCTTTCATCACCCCTTAGGGAACCTTTTGCTATAAGGTCATGCCATTTGGTCTGAAGAATGCTAGAACAACTTACCAATGTGCGATGACCTACATATTCCATGATACCATCTATAAAATTGTAGAGGACTATGTTTTCACTTTCTATCCTCTATGCTTTTAGGGTTTTCTCTTGACCACTAATGGTCAGGGTGATCACTGATGGTTGATTTTGAGACCCTTGACCATCAATGGTTAAGATCTCCTTTTTAAATTTTGGGTACCTACATACCTTAGTGCCTACCTTTGGAGCTTACCTTCTTTGCCTACCCAACCAACCATGTCTACCTTGACATTGGCCATTTTGGCCCAAACTATTGCATATTTTATGATGACCTTGCCTTGTTCCTTTTGACCAAACCAACCAACATTTCCATGTTGAACATTTGAATTTACACCACCTAGTGCACACTAGACCATTTCTTTTTTCTTTAGAGCACTTATTACCTTAGATACCTATGAAAACATTGACCCTATCTAGGAAACTTGATAGGAATAACCTGATCAACTATGCCTAATGTTGTGGCCTAGTTATCCCATCACCAATCCTTCTAGAATAAACATTTTATTTTTACCAACCATGTCAACTTATTCTATGCATAATCTCAGATATCACACTTAGTCACAAGTTATGTTAATATTTTCACTTCCAATACCCAACCACCATTGTCACTAACCTCATGACTCACCATAAACCACTTTTCAAACCTATAATTGATTCAATTTCACCTCATCAACTCCTAGTTTGAGGGGGAACACCTCCTCTCATACTTGAGGAAACTAAATCCTCAAATCACAATTCTTTTTTGTTTTACAACTTGATAACATAACCTACATAACAAAAGGGGTAAAATGTAGACACTAAAAAACCACACATGATGGTTCTAGATGTCAAAACACCAGTAGATCAGACCATTACCCAACCTCTAACCATGACCCTGAGTTAGTTTAGCTAACTAACTAAAACCTAACTCACTAACCTACCATTTTTCCCCACTTAACCTTCAACCCTCAATTTTTGATGGTCACCTTGACCATTGATGGTCACACTAACCATGAATAGTCAGGTCTTCCCCATCTTAACAAAGACAACTTGAGCTATGTGCAAGCCAACACATCAAAATTTAATATGGATGGTAAGATAATGAATCACAAAAACCAACTAAACCTCCTATGGAACCTTCTACCTCCATCTCGCTTTGCCTATAAAAAGAGGAGAATAAGAGGTGAAAGAGGATCTAGGAATTAATCAATCATTAATCAAGTTATCAACCAACATTCATCAAGAGCTTCTAGCATCAAGAACTTCTCTATATGTCTTCCCTTTAGCAAGTCAGTAGCCATGCCAAAGACTTAAACCTCTATCAAAATTATTCTTTAAGAAAAGTACCATTACTCTTCCTAAATTGATCCTCAATTTTCCATCAAGAAATGAGCTAAGTTCATTTCTTATTTCAATTTTTGATTATTTAGTTTCTAACATCTTTACCTAGATCACACCCTTTTACTTATTACCCTATGACCCCCTAACCCTAAATATACCTTCAACACCTTGTTGTATCCATTATACAACCCTTTTTTTAACATACTTAGAACCCATAATAAGTGTCGATGGTCACTATGACTATAAATAGTCACCTTAAACCATCAATAGACACCTAATTACCAATGGTTACCCTCAACTATCGATGGTCACCTTAACCACCGATGGTCACCCTGACCACCGATGGTCACTATGGTAAGAAATAATAAGAAGTTATTTTCACCTACTTACCCTCACCCAAAATCTACTTTCTACCTTTCTTTCTATTCATGGATTCCCCACTTATTTTTTGAACCCAACCTGATCTATTTAGCATTATTATTGACCTGCTTATTGCTATAATTAGTTTATTTCCTTAATCAAGCATTTATTTCTTCTTGCATTTTCTTTCAATCTTTTTTGTCATTTGATGCAAGTAATTTATTTTTATTTCATTCAATTTAACTATTTTAAGAGTGTGGATTGATATCCTCCTAGTAAACTCACGCTTCTTGGATTTAGCTCATGCTAGGTAATCCACCTTGTTATCCATCTAATAACCTCTTTGCTTTAGTGTTTTCTTATTTACAGGTAATTATTCTTAAGACAAAGAGGAAATATTTACAATTATCTATATCACATGTGCACAAATAAATAGGTTCTTCCACCATACCCACATTTACTTTCTTACTTCTTTAAACTAGAAAATAAACAGAAATTGAGAGAAATAATGAGATTTCCTTAGGACACTTATATAAACTTACATTCATCCCCCATACATTAATGGAATTCGGTAGCTCATCCATCCTAAATTCAAATTTGAGTGGGTCGTTCAATCCTTGAATTAATTTCCTAATCCATAGTTAATTTTCGAGTATAGGATTACACATCATTTACCAGATTTAATAAAGGTGATGTGACATTTTTAACTTTTGTAATTAGTGTTTAGTTACCCACTTCATCAATGTCTTGAGTGGGGTGGGTACATGACCACCTCATCTTTAAATCCTCTTAGGGGTTTAGTTCATACCATTTGTGACATCCAGATTGATCTTCACATTAACAATTGAGACCCAAACATAACTTATCACTTCATGTTATATCTTAGGGGGAAGATGAGATGTCATTTGGTGACATGAGGCATCCTCTAATTATCCCCCCATAGTTATATCTATGCTTCATTCTGGCCATCCTAGGGCCTTTAAGGGGCCCTACCTATTAAAATATTTAGTTACCCATATATTGTGCTATGATACATTGGGCTCTCTTAGAGTTTGATATATTTTTTAGACTAGGATATTGAATTTTATGACCACAAGTCACATGGCACTACCTTATTACATCAGGCTCTCTAGGGTTCTAACACCTCTATCAGATCAAGGGATTGACAAGTTTGATAATGATGAGAGATTCATTGGTCAAATTTGGTCACTATTGACCTTTAAGGAATGTGGTATATCTTAAATTAGTTAGTCTCTCTAAAAATATATCGTCACTATTAGGACTAAGAGATTGACTGATCTTTCACTAATTAACATGGCATTTTTTTTGGGTTAGGATCTCTTGGGATCTGACATCTTTGTCAGGTCCAAGAGACTAGACATTATAATTTTAGCATGGGATGTTTAGCTAGATAATTGAAGGTGTCTAACTTGGGACCATGTGGTTCCTCTTTATTACCTTAGGATTTTCCTAGTTTTGACATCTCTGTTAGGACTAGGAGACTGACATGTCTAACAAAAAAGTTTATGGTACTCATTTATTGCATCTGGATCTACTAGAATTTGAGATCCTTTTTATACCAAGAGACTAACATGTTTGACACCAACTGTATGACATTTTATTATTAAAATTTTTTTGAATACCCCCTAGCCAAATATCCTAAGACTATGTAGTGTTGAGACTTTGACATGTGGAAGACCCTACAGAAAATAGAAAATGACTAAGTGAAAGTGAAAGGAAGAATTATCAATTAATTACTCACCTAATTATTAGTGAGGATATAGAATTCCATGTAGGACTCTGAGATTAGATACATTGGGAATATGGCTGAGACTCCAAGAACCTTCGAGTAAGGGAAATCCTATAAAATCAACATGTTAAACATTCAAGGCAAGAGTGTCCATCCTAATCATGGAATATAGACATGATTTACCTTGGTACTTTTCATAAACTAATGAGGCCTACTAGTTGGATCAATTGGTCATTATCCACATCATTTTCTTGGGAAAAATAAAAAAATAGAGTGACCTAGGATTTTAGAGACTTAGTGTAGATGGAGCCAACCAAAATATGAGAACAGGTCTGAGAACTTTGGTTACAAGTTTTTCGAAAGAGAGGTCCCCCATTTCTTACAAAAGGGGGTGTGTTGGACACAAAATATTTCATAAAGAATAATTATAAAGGGAATAATTAGATAAACAAACACTATAAAAATAACAATTTGATGGCTACCCACTTCAAACAAAAATTAATCAAACAAAGTCCAAATAGTGTGCCACTTACATTTTCAAGCTTACTCATCCCAATTATCACAAAGTATTTTCAATGGTTTTCATATGGAGTGGGTAGTCATTGAATCCCATTCAATGAGAAAGTCTTGTTATTTATTGTTAATATAATTTCAAGGCTAGTGTCATTTACATGTCAATGTATATTGTTGTGAGGCCACCCATAATTGGAGATGAGAGATATTTCAATGACATTGGACTTTCTTAGAATGGACAACCACCCACTTCTAATAAAATTGAATCAAATAAAGTCCAAATATTTTATCACTTGCAATTTCAAGCATACTAATCTAAATGATCACAAAATCCTTTCAATTTTTTTTCATTTAGAGTACACAACCACCCCCTATATGCTCTTTATCTCCATATACACTCTTGAGATTCATTATGGTGATATAATGAGGGCATATTGATTGGTTTGACTTTCTCCATGTAGGCATGCTATCAAATCAAGTACACACTATGACTTAACATATGTTGTGAATTAGTCGAGTCCATGTCATTATTTTATTTTTAGACTATTACCATTTGGTGTTACTTGATAAGTTTAAAATATTCTAAAAATATAAAAAATTTAAAAATTATAAAATATCTAAATTATTAAAAAAATTAAAATAAGGACCTAAGAAAGACATGATTACTATAATACATTATTTACATATGTTATTTTTCACATATTTGGTAGATGGCATAATTTTTATATACACAAATTCATTTCATGATATTTTAGTGTTATGTTAGATTTATAGGTTACACATGGACATACAGATGTTAGACCCTCTCTACCCAATAGCCATGTTGATATTGGGGGCATCTTATTCTATGGGTTTTATTATTATGGGTTATATATTTTTATTACCTTTATATCATGTTGAGTTACCTATATTTCTTACACATGCCTTGATAGTTATTAATATATTACATAGTGATACAAGATATGACATTATACTTTGACGTGACATTAATATTTATGGATGGTGTAGACTAGTTCATTATTTTATGTTTCATTGATGTTGTCACTCTTTTACATGATAGGATACTTTGTGTTTGATGATTTTGTGTGGCCCTTGGCCTTGCTTGATGTGACATCCTTGATGTCCCTTGTTTATGACATTATTATTTCCCTTTATGTGTGGCCCTTGACATTGATTGTTGCAACATTTTATGTCGCTTATATGCATCCCTTGGCCTTATGTTTGACACCAAAATTGAGCTTGTTAAGACTAAGTGGTGTCATGATATATATCATGAACTTGTTATTAAAAAGTCTTATTCAGTTACACTTTTACTATGTGCTTCATTGATACATATATCTAGACACGACACTTACATGCCATGCAATACATATGTTATAAACATGCCTTGAGCGATACATACATTACTATTATAACATATTATCCCCATAATTAAATGATATTACATGATAATATTTATATACATGACATCATAAAGTTGAATCTTATTTTTAGATGTGTTATTTACATGACATGTCCCTCTTCTCAAAAAAGGGGAATTATAGTGGGCTTATCATAGAGATATAAGCCTTCATGAGCATAAAATTAATGATAAGTACAAATTTTAAATATTATAGAGATTCATATGGTTAAAATATCATATTATTTTATATACATGATAATTATGGGTACATTAATTCATATTACAAAGGCATAATCCATATACATGCATTCACTTTACATACATTTGAGTACAAATTCATACACACTTGGGTGCATATACATGGATATATGCATAACAGTTTATAGGATCATGATTAAATGTTTTCACATACACATAAATTTAATATAAAATTTCTCAAATTCAACATATGAATTCATAACATACAATATCAATTGGTTTAGATTCATGGGGCATGATACTGGTTCATGCACACATACACAACAACATAATTTACACTTGAATGGAAATTAGTTGTCATACAACTTCAAAATTGTTAGATATGTAATCATGATGGATGCATAAACATGGTATATTATATTTTTATCATGAATTCTATTCTACATAGAGTGAAATAACATAATAAAACTTTCATATACGATGGGGGCACGAACATTGTTCATTGCCTTTTGACCATGCATTTTAGTTTTACATGAAGTGAACTTGATTGAACTAGAGAAAAAAATTGTAATTGAATATATATGCAACTTATAGTGATTGATTCATATTATTTCAGTGAAATTTCAATAATTATTCTCTCATTTACCTATGTAGTAATTTATTTGAGGGAACCTGGCCTCATGGTTCTCTTTTTTTCCTACATAGTTATTTGGTTTAGTAAATTATGTACTTTTTTCCACATACATGAGGTTTGGGGTATGTTTCCTTCCCAATTTATAATTCAAAATAGTTAAACAAATCTGGGTTATGGTCTACCTAGATCTTAATGTGATTTAACAAGGAAACAAGGTTCCCCAATGCATTTACAATGAAGCATAATCTTGAACAAGCTACAAGTCAACATGGTTTACTCACTCTTAATTTTTTTTCAATTTTCAATTTTTAATTTTTAATTTTATATTTTATATTTCATATATGGACATTTAATAATTCATTTTAATTATAGGTTTGCATGGATCAAAGATATACATTTGGAAGCATATCCAAAATAAAAAGTGTGTTGTACACACTCAAGTACATTTTATCTTTTTACTCTAGCAATTCCATTACTAGAATAAAAAGTGAAAATTTGTAGATAAAAAAAATTGGTATTCAATACTTGACAATTAAAATATTGAAGGAACTTTACCACACATGGCTTGAGTACTCAAACAAGGTCCTAATTCACCATCCTCTCACAATTGCGTGTTATCTTATGAGTCAACCCTTGTGTTTTATTACTATACACCTACATGAATCTAATTATATATTTAAGACCTAATAAATATTATGCATATACATATCTAGACTCTTAGATTAGTTCACTTATATAAATGTTAGTTTTGTTAGATAGGGTCAGTATCATTAGTTGATACTAACATGATCTGGTTGGTACCAACCCGCTCCCAATAATGACTATATTATAAAATTAAACTCATCTTTAGGGTTAAACCATAAAATTAACATGTTAGTGGCATGAATATTTATTTAATTAGATCCATATATAAAAAAATTAAGCTCTCATTCAAAAGGGGACTGGGCACTTATATGATATACATCTATACACTACTATACACTTGATAAATATACCCTTTTCTTCCCAAAATTTCTAACCTATCAGTAGGAGTAATCATAATCCAAGTATAAAACACTATAAATATAAGTGAGAGTAAAAATTATATAGTATTAAAGCCACATTATTAGGTACATACATATAACAAAGGAAAATAATTACACAATCACACAAGGTGGGAGAACTAAACATGGATTGATTTTCCTCTTTGGAGTATTAGATATGTAGGTAGTGGTAGATCATTAGATGAGGGTGATTAGGGTTAGATTAACCCATTATAATTCCCCCATTTTTTTAGGTTCCTAAACCTCACAAGCACACTAGGTGTCAATTTAAAGGAAATTGATTTTTGGAGTTACATGCATCATCAGGGTTTAGAATCACAAACACAAAGCAAGCAAAAGAGAGTTTTAGGTGGTCATATAGTCAGTGTTTTTAATTTCATGATGTTTAAACTATAATTAATTATAATAAATAATTAAATCTAATTGGTAATGTAAAATATTAAAATCTTATCTAAGAATTTAAATAATACATAATATAATAAATACATAGATCTATATAATTTATATTAGTTTTAAATTTCCAAAAATGGAAATTAGGGTTAGGGTTAAAGAGATGTCATTAAATCTAATTTATTTCAAACTATGCTATTCATTCACTAACTATGATTGTTTGTAGCTGTCTATTAGAACTAAAAACATAATCAATTGGAAGTAAAGGTATACTGTATATAAGGACAATGATGTAGAAGACAGACAAGGTCATAATGCATCACTATCTATTAATGTAGATTTGTTAATATTATTGGAGAGTTTTAAATGAGGTCATGATGATGTCATGGAGGTTTCCTAGTGAGTGGATGAAGTGCTTTGATAGTCTAAGTGACAATGTGCTTATTTTAGTATGCTTGAAGTATGATTGGTTGATCTTTTGTTTTGGTATGGTTAGAGATGTTCATGGATGAGTATGATGTTTTGAGGATGTGAAATATATCTCTAAGATGTTTTATATTCTTTGAGTGATTATGTGCATAAGTGTAATTCATCTAGTTGTCCATAGTTTTCATATAGACACTTTGGGTTTAGTGGTAGAAAATCTAAGTAGGTAGTTTGATGACATAACCATTGCCACATATGGATGAGTCAAGGGGAGTTGGTCATATGGTTGTGATAAAATTAGTCCATACTTATTATCCACTAAATCTCAAGTTATGTTCCTGAGTGTGTCAAAATATATGTAAGTACAAAGTTGGGCTCCTAAGCATTTTGATAGTGTTTTCCCATACTTAGCCAAATTTACATGAGGCAAGAAAGAGTTGAGTAAACAATTTGATGGTAGCATATCTTGTACATGTGGATGTTTTAGGAGAAGGTGATCATATGGGTTTGTGTAGTTTTGTACCTATTTTATCTGTGCTAACTTTCAAGTCAAACACCAAAGCACAATAAAAGATATGCATGTTCAAAATTGGCCTTCCAAACAAGTTTTTGACATAGTTGGCTTTATGGTAAAAAAAATGAGTGATCATTTTAATGTCATTATATATCACACGTGTCAGGGTTCTCATATTAGTTTGATACATGGTTGGATTATGCTATGTGAGGAGATCATATGGTCCAAATTCTAGATCATATGTCCAAGCATAAAGAATTTATTGTCGTCCAAAGTTCACCTTCCAAGAAAATTACAATGGTCCCCATACTTAGTCTGTCTTGTACGAGTTAAATATCAAGACCAAATGAATATCCAATGATTCATTGGTGATCATATAGTTTTGATCTAATAGTGCATGTTGAGTGAGATGATAAGAAGTGCACGATTTTTAATAGTTAAAGTGATCATAAGGCACACAAAGGTACCAAGTGTCATGATTATGAGGGTTTTGAGAAAGATCAAATGGTGATTTATATAAGATAAAGACCTAAATGATCCATATAAATCAATGGAGTGCATTGAGTCAAAGTTTTCAAATTTCATGAGATGAGGTCAACATGTTCAAGGTTTAATGTTTGGCATTAGAAGACTATGTGTTAAAGGTAAAGATTCATACATTAAGAATACCAATGTGTATTTAATTTGAGTATCAAGGACTCAAAGAGTAAGCAAAGTGGTTGAGATTTAACTATGATCATTGACATTTAAATATTCAAATTTAACAAATGAAAAACCAATCTATGGTTTTTGGACCATATCTTTTGATCAAGGATGAATTTGCTCATGTTATAAAAAGAAAAGATGAAGAGGACTCGATGGAGTATCTAATGAGCCCAATTTAAATATTTTTAAGTGTGTAAAATCAAATATATTAAGATTTAATGTTTGTTCTTGTTTGAAAAGTTAACTAAGAAGAGTATTTAAGCTTATGTAGATGTTATTTTGATGTTTCATGATGAATTAGCTACTGGGGAATGCCGTAAACTCCATGAGGATGATATATGTTAATTATAAATGTTTTAACATTATTATGCAATATAAAAATGGTTTAAAAGGTGACTATGTGTTCATTCATAATGACTATGTATACATAATATTGTTTGAGAAAATTGTGTTTAAGCAAAAGGATACTATGTTGGTTGTTAATACTTAAGAAGGACATATAGATCATATGGAATGGTTCCATGCTTTTGATAGTGGTTATATTCTATTTTTTTATTATATGTAGTGATAAAGGAGTGAATGGGTTCACATGAGACCTATAAGGGCTACAAGGGCCTAATTGAAAGGTGTAGTTCCTTAAGGGTGACCCATAGATGCTATGGCCAACCTATGAAGATTGTTTTTGAGATATGTATTGATGTGAGAGATGCCTTAAATATTAAGGCATGCCTAATGGATGACCAAGGTAGTGGTTATCATGTATGATCTATAAATATTAGAACTAAAGATGGTTTATAGATTTGTGAGCGAGAGACTTGGGAGAGATTTGAGAGAGGTTTGGGTGTGTGAATTATGGAGTGAAGAAGAGGTATAGTGATCATTATATGAGTTGATGAGTATATTTTATTGAGGACTATTTGTATGACATATTGGTAATAATTCTATTGTTAGAATATTTCTCTTACTATTTGAGTATGAGTTAAGGTGAAGAGTGATAATAAGAGGTCCATCATCAGGTGTTGAAGACATCAATTCATAGGTGGATGTGTTCATAGGTGTATTGTGGTATCTCAACATCTAAGGGGATTATATCCTCCTTTCAAGGTGAAACTTGCTAAAAGTCTAGTTGTTGTTATAGATCAACTAAAAAAGTGTTGTAACACCTTGTGGGATTATAGTATCAATAAATATGGATTGTAGTTCCTTGATTGGTTATATCTGGTCTAAATTGGTTCTTATTATTATAGGATACTAGTCCCATTATAGGTTTTAGTGGGTTTTCTTCCCCAAGAGGGTTTCCCACATATGTCAAGTGTTATATGTTTGATCTTACATTGTCTTTATTATTCATTTCTATGAATGATGTGTATGCATCATATATGTATTATGTATTGATTAAGAGTTTGAAAGGATTGGAACTGAAGTTGAAATATCTAGGCTCATTGATTCACCCCACCTCTCAGTGATTGTATCTCTTATAATTGGTATCAGAGTAGGTCCTTCGGTAAAGGCTTGAAATCTTGAAGGTGATCCAAGGTATAATATGGGTAGTCATCAAGGACGTTTTTCTACTAAGAAAGAACTAATGTTTAATGGATCTAATTATGATTTTTGGAGTGCAAGGATGAGGACATACATTATGTCCCTAGGGTTTGATTTATGACAATATATTTTGGATAGTTATGTTACCCCTATTACTACTCAATATAGTGCTATAGACAAGAAGTTATTTGAGAACAATTCAAAGGCAATGAATGCTATCACTTATGGTCTTTCAAAGACTGAGTGCACCAAGGTAATCCATTGTAAATATTCTAAAGAGATATGATATAAAATGTAGATAATTTTTGAAGGACATTAAAAGGTCAATCTTGCTAAGTTATAGACTCACAAAAGGTAATTTTAAAGTCTCGATATGAAGGAAGAATATTCTATGGCATCCTTTTTATAGAGAGTTAATGAAACTGTGAACATCATTAGAGGTCTTGGAGAGAATATTGAAGAGGCTATTGTAGTCCAAGAGGTATTAAGGTCTCTATCTCTCAAGTTTTATCTAAAAGTATTTGTTATAGAATAAATTAATGATCTTACTTATTTGAATATGGATCAATTTCATGGCACCCTTATTGCATATGAGATAAGAGTAATGATGATATACCACCAAAGAAGGAAGTTACATTCAAGATAGAGATGAAGCCTAAAAATAAGTTCCAAGGTAAGAAATCCAAAGAGGATGACATATTTGATATTTATGAGGATTAAATAATTAATTTTATTACTAGGAAATTGAACACATACTTAGGAAAGTATACGAGTAAACTACCCTTCAAAACTATTAATGGTGATGGCCAAGATGAAGATAAGAAGACATACAAGAAGAAAGGATTCAAAAAGTATAAAAATAAGAAGTACTTCAAGAACAAGAAGAGTCTATACACCAAATAATATTACATCTCATCAGATGAGAGTGAAGATAGTGATTCAAAATATGATCATGAAAATGATGGTCCTGCTGAATATGAAGCTTTATTTATGGCTAAGGAAGGAATTTGATCACATCAAAAGGAGTCTACATGGAGTGATTTAGATGATGATGAAGATGAGGTGGATTGTGATATTGTATTGATGAATGCTCTTTAAGAGCTAAATATTGAGAATAAGATCAATAAGAAGATGAATATAAATTCAAGGACTATGAAGAGCAATTCAATGTGTATGAGGAAAGATGGGTCGAAGACTCTAGGGAGCATGAAGGTGTTGTCATGTTTCTTAATTATAAATTGAAATCTATGTCTAAAATTTTAAGAGATAAAGAAGAAGAATGTTAAAGGTATGTTTATAAAAATGAGTCTTTGAAATCTAGGTTAGAGAAGACATCTAGTAAGGTGAAGTCATTTGTGAGATTTAAAAAGAGCTCATGTGATCTAGACAACATTTTGAGTGGTCAAAAGCATGCTAGTGATATAGCTAGTCTTGGATATGAGAAAGAATAAAAAAATGTTATTCAAGATAAGATGAATACTAATGTGAACTAGGAAAATCATACTTTATAGAAAAATCATCAGATAATGACTGAAGGTGCTGGTAGAATGAAGACAAATTAAATTAGATAGCCAAAAACCATGAGGTATGTAAGATTCAATGGCTACTATTACACATGTAATCATTTGGTCATAGGGATAGAGAATGCAAGAGACCTATTAGAAATGAGTTTACATGGAACTAAGATAGGGGACATTAGTCAAAAGGTATGAACAAAGTTAAGTGATTTAATTATTATGACATATGACATATTGTAAATTTATATCCAAATAAGGTAAGGCAAGATATGTTTCTTTTAAAAGGTATGGCATGCTACAATTATGAATAGAGAGGTCACATTGATAGGTTATGAAAGCAAAGGTATATAAGTCATAATAGGTTTAATCAGGATTTTAGAGTGCAAGAAAGAAGACATGTTAACAGATAGAATCCAAAGTTGAAAAGTGTGAGTCATGATGAGAGTATAGGTTATATTTGTTATGGTGGAGAATGCTTCAAAAGTTGAAAATTTCTAAGGGATCTCATTATTTTCTCATGTTATGAGTGAAGAGACCAATCTTAAAGAGAAGACCAAAGTGTTGGTTGAATCTAGTACTGAGGTATGTATGGATTCAGGGGAACATTATACTATTTTTGAGCATGTATCATCCAAAGAACATCAATTGTCTGTGCCTAATGATGAGGTTCCAAACTATAAGGTGGATTATTAAGATGAAAAGGTATGTCATGAATCTTTATTATCTTCATGTATTGTCAGTCCAATTCTAGAAAAAAGGAGAATGATGTAGTGGTTGATCATGTTTTTTCTCTTAATCTTAAGAAGAAGAACTATAAGTATTAGATAACCAAGGAGGAGAAGGAATATGAGAAGTTGTAGGCAACTCCTAATTTCACATTGTTATAAGACATTGTGAAGTAGGGTGTCTCTACCTATGCTTCCTAGGAGACATATTTTTCTTGTGAAGAAGCAAGTATATGTACTCAAGATGATAATTAAAATTAGATAAGGTCTTTTGTTAAGGTGGAGTAACAAGTTCATGAGCTTACTCTAGATATTTGTGAAGGAACTACTATATAGGGGGAAAATAGGTATATCTAGATGGAATAATGTAATATCCCCAACCAAATAGGGAATATAGCAATACAAAATCTCTGATACCACTATAATATCTCTAACCAAATAGGGAATATATCAATACAAAAGCTATGATACCACTGTAGTATCCCTTCGGATATCAAAACAAATCTCTGAATTGCTTATCTGTATTTCTGCAAAATATCTTCAAATAGATAAACAAATCATAGTATAATCTCTTATTTATTTGCTCATATGCTTACAATAGAGGTCCTCTATCAAGTATACAAAGAATATTGAAAGTATGGCCTTAATAGCCTAAGTATTCTACAAATTGGGAAAGAAATCTGGATCTGGTACGTCTCAGCCTGTTGTGTCAAAAAAATAGTCGCCAACGTCGATTATACTACCATCATCGATCGACTGGGGTCGTTAACCTACCAACGTCAGTGAGAGGTCAGCCAATGTCAGTCTTTATAGGTCTCTTCCTACTGATGTTGGTGTCTAATATTTCCACTGATGCATATAGATTTTCATGGATTTGTATGGACTTCATACAGCTGCCAATATAGCACAACCTGTATGCTTGATCCTGATCTGAAGAACTATGGGCTAATACAAAAGATCTATATCTAGATAATTCTTGAATCAAAAACCCAAAATAAATAAATACCTATGAACCCTTGTGATAGATTTTGTATGAAGTTATCTCTCAAACTTGTAAACCCCTATGATAACTTTTGTATGAAGTTATCTCTCAATTTGGCAATAGATCGATTGATCTCTCACAACCTCTGAATCGCACACAATGAAGAGTTGACGTTATTCAATGCAAATGGAATCCTGGAACCCTTGGCTTAGTCTTTACAGAAGAATTCTTAGCAAAATCAATATCAATAATCAATCATGAATACAAACTCTCTCCCATGAGAAACTCTTATACCCTCCAAAGGTGTGCTTGCTAAAATTAGATTTCCTTAAATTAGACTTAGGGGTTCTTAAATTAGAATTAGGGTTTTTAAAATTAGACCAAAATATTAATAATTAATAATTAATTAATATTTAATTTAAAATTAGACCAAATAATTAATATTTGATTAAATCAATCAAATATTAATATCTCCCTTAATTCATGTCCGAAAGAGCCCGAATGAAAGCCAAGCCCAACTCCATCAAGACCCTCTATCCATCCCATCAGCTTACGAAGGTCGCATAATAGGCTAATCCTCAACTCTGAACATGTCAACTAAAAATGGGACATGACAATCTGCCCCTCCTAAAATTGCTTTCCCTCAAGCAATCGTTGAATGACAAACCAATCAATCCACCTGGATCCCAAATGTAGTCATGATCTACTCTGCTGTCAATCAACACAAACTCCAGGCCATGTCTATAACAACTCTCATCTGATGGCATCACATCATCCCAAGTACCAAGATAAAAATCCCAACATCTAATCCAAGAATGGAAATCAATTGGCAACTAAAGTAAACTCCTCACCTGAATAATTTTTGAATCTAGAATGTGAATGCTAAACATACTCATATCATCAACAACATGTGACCCACCTGTAATAGAAAGCTGAGTACCTACCACATGTGCTAACTCCTGAACTAAACTCACCTCAAGACAAAGCTCATCCACATGTCTCTCCTGTGTTGGTGCCAATGTGCACTCGGCAGCGCACTCTCCCATATCGTGTGGTATGAGCCTCTCCATTTGATGAAAGAACATATTTTTGATGTTGTTTCCCCGTATTGCCTTAAGAATATGTGTCTTCCTACCAACATCAAAATGAAACTCCATGTCCTTAAGATGAAGAGTGACTTCCTCAAGGGAATGAAGCTACTTCATACCCAAGACTAAGTCTATGTCCCCCATGTTCACCACATAATAATAAGCGTTGAACTCATAGCTGTTTAATCGCAATGGGAGGCCTCTAATCATCTGCTCACACCTAAGAGTGTGAATGTCAACCAACTTAACTTTAATGCCCTCAAAATCTTTGGTAGTGAGTCCATGCTTCTCTAGAAATCTAACATCTATAAAATTATGTGTGGATCCTATATCAAGAAGGGTGATGACCTTCTGTCCTGCCAAAACTCCACAGATTCTAAATGAATCATCTGACTAAATGCTAGATAGGTGTGCCTCATGTATGTGTAGATCTAAATCTACCTCTGCCTTAGGCTCCTCAAGACTATCCTACTATTTAGAATCTTCTAATTCTGAATCCTCATAATACACCCACATCACATGATTTGCCTTGCCCTTAGGCCTCAAAGGACAGTTTTGGTTGGTATCATATGGACCTTTGCAGTAGAAGCAAAGCCTTTTCTTGCGTAGATTATTAAGAGCCTCTCGATCCAAAGGTGGTGCTGCTAGGTTGGCCTTTGAATCATTCTTAACACCTAATGTATCTTTGTTGAAATCTAATCCCTCTCTATCTCTGTTAGAGCACTTATGGTCCTTGGATGAAGAAGTACCTCTGGAGTTAAATCTACTAGATGGGGCTGCCATCTCCATGCTACGTGCCTTCTTCATAGCTACCTGTAATGAAGGAGGATCAAAGCCTTTGATCCAACCTCTCAATGGTTTTGTCAATCCCTTCATGAAGAGCACTACAAGTCACCTCTTTGAAATGTCAGGAACCATAACTGATAACTTCTAGAAGTCACCAATGTAAGACTCTAGGCTGCCACTTTGGCGTAACTATGCCAACTCTTGGAAATAGGATTCTGGATCCTTCCTATCAAAACACTCCACTAGCCTATCCACAAACTCCTAATAAGATGTGATCTGATCATGATGGAGTGTCACAATCCCATGGTGCCACCAATCGTGAGCTACTCCCTCAAGATGTAGTGTTGCATATCTGATAGCATCTCCCTCAGCCATTAGACGCAATGTGAGAAATGTGTCTAGCTTACTAATCCAAGCCTGCGCTGTGACCTTGCCACTACCATCAAACATCGCTAGTGTGAGCTTGCTCATAGCATGTTTTAGATCATTATTTTGGTGTCTGGGTCTCCCACCTTGTCTAACCAATCTATAGTGCTCTCTCCTTAGATTAATAAAATGATCAAAGGACATCTTGTCCTAAACTTGAGGATCTAATAAGTCCCACTCATCGCTTACACCCATGAGAACATTTTCAAATTGGGAATCCTCTGCCTCCTCCTCTGCTAGAACTTTTGGTTCCTCTTGAACAAATGTAGGACGTGTAGGTCTATCCGTTATTCTGGAGTGGGCCTGCTAGGGTCTCTGATTAATAATAGCACTCTTGTTATCTCCTTGTTCCCCATTCTATCTATTAGTTGGGTTCATCCTCCTTACCATAGTAGTAAGTTCCTGGAGTGCCTGTGTCATCTCACGAAAGACTTCTCTGGTACCCTAATCATCATTATGTCGGTGGCCCCTGAGTGGGCTATCCTCATGTCTATCACTCATGATAATTAGCTACTATTTTAACACCTGGGTACCTTCAAGCAAGGCTCTACTACGTGTGTTATACCTGTGTGGTCCCAACTCTTGTGGCTGCATAAGATTGTCAAACCCTCAAGATGGCAGGATTTAGCTCTGATACCACTGTAATATCCCCAACCAAATAGGGAATATAGCAATACAAAATATCTGATACCACTGTAATATCCCCAACCAAATAGGGAATATAGCAATACAAAAGCTCTGATACCGCTGTAGTATCCCTTTGGATATCAAAACAAAGCTTTGAATTGCTTATCTGTATTTCTACAAAATATCTTCAAATAGATAAATAAATCATAGTATAATCTATTATTTATTTGCTCATATTCTTATAATAGAGGTCCTTTGTCAAGTATATAAAGAATATTTAAAGTATGGCCTTAATAGCCTGAGTATTCTACAAACTGGGAAATAAATCTAGATTTGGTATGTCTCGGCCTGCTGTGTCAAAAACACAGTCACCAACGTCGGTTATACTGCCATCATCAGTCGACTGGGGTCGTTAACCTACTGACATTGGTGAGAGGTTAGCCAATGTCAGTCTCTGTAGGTCTCTTCCTGCCGATGTCGGTGTCTAATATTTTTGCTGATGCATATAGATTTTCACAGATCTGTATGAACTTCGTACGGCTGCCAATATAGCACAACCTGTATGCTTGATTCTGATCTGAAGAACTATGGGCTAATACAAAAGATCTATATCTGGATAATTCTTGAATAAAAAACCCACAATAAAGAAATACCTATGAACCCTTGTGATAGATTCTGTGTGAAGTTATCTCTCAAACTTGTAAACCCCTATGATAACTTTTGTATGAAGTTATCTCTCAATTTGGCAATAGATCGGCTGATCTCTCACAACCTCTGAATTGCACACAATGAAGAGTTGACGTTCTTCAATGTAAATGGAATCTTGGAACCCTTGGCTCAGTCTTCACAGAAGAATTCTTAGCAAAATCAATATCAATAATCAATCATGAATACAAACTCTCTCCCATGAGAAACTCTTATACCCTCCAAAGGTGTGCTTGCTAAAATTAGATTTCCTTAAATTAGACTTAGGGTTTCTTAAATTAGAATTAGGGTTTTTAAAATTAGACCAAAATATTAATAATTAATAATTAATTAATATTTAATTAAAATTAGACCAAATAATTAATATTTGATTAAATGAATCAAATATTAATATCTCCCTTAATTCATGTCTAAAAGAGCCCGAATGAAAGCCAAGCCTAGCTCCATCAAGACCCTCTATCCATCCCATCAGCCTACGAAGGTCGCATAATAGGCTAATCCTCAACTCTGAACATGTCAACTAAAAAGGGGACATGACAAATAATGAGATTGACAAAATGTCAAGAAGATTTTGGTGATCAAAAAGGTCTGTACATTTCTTTGTGATGTGTTTTAGGTGTTTTTGAGGTTTGAATGTATGTTTGTGCTAAATTGAAGATTTTTGAGTGCTCTTGGTTCTCTTAGTTTTAGCTTAAGGGCAAGTAGGCCTAAAATGGATTATATGAAGTCAAGACTCCTAAATGTGTGAAGGCTCAAATATTGGTCTAGTAGTGTGTGATGGGTGTCTTCAAGTGTGAAAGAATTTTTAGAGGTATGTGTTGACTAGAAGGAGGTATGTTGACTTTATTTGCTTTAAGATTCTTGGGTTTTGGGATATGATAGAAAATTGGTTTGCATTATGAGTTGAGGTCTAAGGATTATTAATAAGTTTAATGGGACAATTGGGTTTTCAAATCAAGATTCATAGAGATATAAAGGTTTGTCATTTTCAAATCATTCATGTCTTTGTCAAGATGAAGGCCTAATTAGTTAGTAGGTTTGTGAAGGAAGTATGTTTCAGAGGCTGATCTAGGTGATGAAAATTAGTGTGATTGAGGGGGAATATGAGATTAATCTAGATATAATGTTTCAGGTCTTGAAGATGTGTCTACTTAAAATTATGGGATTTTCAAGTTCAAAGTAGGGCTACAAGGAGAGTAAACAGGCCTAGTGTGAAGAAGAGTGACTTTTTATTAGTTTTTCCAAAAGAGAAAGGTATTTTTTTTCATGGAGATTTCTTAGGTTGGTTGAGATCATGTTTCCTATTTGGTGAGTGGCATGAAGTTCTATTGGTGGTCCTTATGCTATCTTGAGAGAGAAGGCAAGTAGGTTATGTGGTGGTTCTTAATGGTGTGTAGAGATCTGAAGATGCTCATGTGATGCAATGGGTCAAAAATATTAGGGGAATTCCATATTAGATGTTTCTTCGTAATTTCATTAGATTTCAATGGTTTTGTGTGTTCTTTCTTCATTAGTTGTAATGCTTGGTTAAAGAGAGTGTTGGCATGGAGCAAGAGGAAGTTGTCAAGGCAAGAAGAGGTAAGCTCAAGGTAAGGGGGAGTTTGTATCATATTTATAAGGTTTTCCTCTCTTATTTTTGGTGTTTAGGTCCTCAATATCAGATTTTTCCCACTTTGTCATTGTATCTTTCCTATTGTGAGATTGCTTGAAAAGATATAAGGAAGGTGAGATGCATATTGCTATATATAATGGTTGTTAACATTCATGATAAAGGGGGATATTTTTGGAGAGTTGTAAATGATGTCATGGAGGTGACCTAGTAAGTGGATGAAGTGATTTTATAGTCTAAGTGATAATGAGAAAGTATGTAATGTGTTTATTCTAGTATGCTTGAAGTATGATTGGTTGATCTTCTATTTTGGCATGGTTAGAGATGTTTAGGGATGAATAAGGTATTTTGAATATGTGAAATAGGTCCCTAAGATATTTTATATTCTTTGAGTGATTATGTGCATAAGTGGAATTCATTTAGTTGTACATATTTTTCATCTTGACACTTTGGGTCCAGTGGAAGAAAATCTAAGTAAGCGGTTTGATGATGTCACCATTACCACATGTGGATGAGTTAGGGGGAGTTGGTCATATGGTTTTGATCATATTAGTCCCTAGTTATTATGTGCTAAATATTAGGTCATGAAATTAAGTTTAACGTACAAATTTGGGCTCTTAGGCATTTTGACAGTGTTTTTTCATACTTAGCCAAATTTGCATGAGGCAAAAAAGAGCCAAGTAAGTATTTTGATGGTGGAATATATCACGCATGTGGATGTTTTAGGAAAAGTTGATCATATGGGTTTATTCAATTTTGTACCTGGTTTATTTGTGCTAACTTTTAGGTCAATCACCAAAGTGTAGAAAAAGATATGCATGATCAAAGTTGGCCTTCTAGATAAGTTTTTGACATAGTTGGATCGATGGTAGAAAAATATGAGAGAATTTTAATGTCATTATTTCTCACATGTGTGAGGGTTTTATAATTAGTTTGATACATGTTTGGATTCTCCTATGTGAATATATTATATGGTCCAAATTTTAGATAATGCATCCAAGCACAATAAAAGCTATTGTGGTCCAAAGTTAGCCTTCTAAGCAGATTGCAATGGTCCCCATAGTCTATTTTGCATGAGTTATATATTAGGACCAAATTAAGATCTAATAGTTTACATGAGATTGTATAGTTTTGATCTAATGGTACATGTTGAGTGAGATGGTAAGAAGTTAATGATGTTTAATAGTTAAATTTCTCATAAGGCATACAAGGGTGCCAAGTGTCATGATCACGAGGTTTTTGAGCAAGATAAAATGGTGAGAGATATAAGATAAAGACCTGATTGGTCCATAGAAATTGATGGAGTGATTTGAGTCAAAGTTTCTAGATTGCATGATAGGAGGTCAAAATGTTCAAGGTTTAATATTTGACACTGGTGGATTGTGTCTTAAAGGTTGAGCTTCATACAATAATATTGATGGTTCATATTTAATCTAAGAATCAAGGAATCAATAAGCAAGAAAAGTGGTCAAGGTTTAACTATAACCGTTGACATTTAAATATTCAAATTTAATAAAGGAAAAACCAATTTATCATTTTTGGACCATATATTTTGATCAAGGATGAAATTTCTCATGTTATAAAAAGTATAGATGAGGAGGAATCCATGTTTCATCTAATGAATCTGATTTTAAGATTTGAAAGTGTGTACAATCAAAGAGATTAAGGCTTAAAGTTGACTGTGTGTTCATGATTATTCTACAAGTGAACCAATAAGATTATTTGAGCTTATGTAGATGTTATTTTTATGTTTCATGATGAATTAGCTATTTGGGAGTGTTTTATACTCCATGAGGATGCTCTATGTTCATTATGAAGGTTTGACCATTCATATGTACTATGAACAATGGTTTAAAAGGTGACTATGTGTTTATTCATAATGACTGTGTGTATAAAAAATTGTTTGAATAAATTGTGCTAAAGCAAAAGGGTACTAACTTAGTTGTTGAAACTTAAGGGTGACTTATATATCATATGGAATGCGTCCATTCTTTTGTTAGTGGTTTTATGTTCTTGTTTTGTTAGATGTAGTGCTAAAGGAGTGAATGGGTTCACATGAGACCTATATGGGATACAAGGGCCTAATTGAAAGGTGTAGTTCCTTAAGGGTGACCCATATATGTTATGGTTGACCTATGAAGATTGTTTTTGAATTTTTTCATGATGTGAGAGATGCATTAATGATTAAGTCATGCCTAAAGGCCGACCAAGGTAATGGCTATCATGTATGCTCTATAAATAGTGGAACCAAAGATGATGGTTTCTATATTTTTGAGTGAGAGACTTGGGAGAGATTTGAGAGACGATTGGGTGTGTGAATTGTGGAGATAAGGAGAGTAAGAGTGCCTAATAGATGAGTTGATGATTAGATCAAATTGAGGACTATTTTTATGACATGTTGGTCATAATTCTATTAGTATAATAATGCTCTTATTATCTGAGTATGAGTGAAGGTGAAGAGTGGTAATCAGCTATCCATCATTAGGTGTTGAAGACATCAGTTTATATGTGGATGTGTTCATATGTGTTATTATGGTAGCTCAGTATCTAAGGGGGTTATAACCTCTTTACAAGGTGAAACTTGCTAAAAGTCTAGTTATTATTGTAGCTCAACTAGATAGGTGTTGTAGCACCTTGTGGGATTATAGTCTCACTAAATAGGGATTATAGTTCCTTGATCATTTGAAATTGGTCTAAATTAGTTTTTGTTATTATAGGATAATATTCTAATTTTAGGTTCTAGTGGGTTTTCTTCCCCGAGAGGGTTTCCCATGTATGTCATGTGTTATATGCTTACTTTTGCATTATCTTTCTTGTTCATTGTTATGGATGATGTTTATGCCTAATAAATGTATATATTAATTGATTAAGAGTTTGAAAGGATTGGAACTAAATTTAAAATATATAGGCTCACTAATTCACCCTGCCTTTCAATGATTTTACCTCTAACAAAGATAGACTATGTGCCAGATCTAAAAATTTAGGCTTATTTACCCCTATCTATATACTTTTAAATTCTATGTAGAGCCTATTTGGATGAAAATATGACCTATAAAATCAAACCATAGCTTACAAAATTACACAAAATAAAATCAAATCCAAAAGGGAGGAAAAGTGGGGAAGTGGGATATGGTTGAGCTATCCTCAAAAAATCCCTTGTTGGACCTCAAGCTGATGTAGTTTTTTCCTTAGGGAAGATCATATAGATGCAATAATTTTTTGATTAGAATTATTGATAAAAGGAATTTATTTAATCTATAATAAAATAATGTTTACATGGATAATGACTAAGATATTGCAATAAAATTATAGTATGGATTTTTGTTAAATAGATATATGATTTTAAATTTGCCTTCTTAAGAGAGTGCTAGATAGAGTAACTGGAGGTTTCAAGTATGAGCCTTGACTTAATTTTATAGGTGAATATTTTGAATATTTATGATAACTAACCTATTATTTTATATTGGAGATCCATTATGAAGTGTGTAATTTTGAAAATATGACCATTAGACCACCATGGATAAAGTTTCACTATAGGACAATGATGTAGTGCATCCTCATCTGATAGTTCACTCCTATGCATAAGGGATAGAGGCTTATAAAATTAAAGTGATAGTGAAGTGCATGATAAAAAAGGATTAATGGATTCATAATAGGGTAGTCTTAGAGATATGTATAATAATTATGAGACTTTGAAGGATTCATTATAGATTATGGGTTATCAAAATAATGAATTAACCAAACAAGGTAAAGATACCAAGGACAAGTATTATAAGTAATTTATTAATTAAAATTTAATGTCTAAATTCCCCAACATTTAATCTAGTGATGAATAAATATAGTAAATTAAATTTTATACTTGAGTGTGTATACACATTTTGTCTTTGTCATGGAGATGTACATGCCCTTTAATTGAGGTTTATGGAGAAGTGTTGAACTTATAGTGAATTGAGAGCTATCAAGTCTCAATTTGAATAATCAATGATGATGGTTGAGTTGGAAATATTTTATTCTCCAACCCTAATAAATTAATTTTTTAATTATTTTGAATAAGTGGGAACCAATAAAGTGGTTCACCAAAGATAAACTAAGACGTGAAGTGTCATTAAGCTCAAATGTGGTCCACTTTCTAAATTGAAAAGAAGACATGGGAACCATTACATGGATCACTAAAGTATAAATAATATGTGGAGCATAAATAATTTAAAATGTTGTCCACTTTTAAAATATTAATCACACTACCACAAACATATCTATATTTGAATTATAAATTCTTGAAACTTTGATTGCTTGAAAAAGAGAAATCTGAATTTTGTGAAGTAGTAGGTTGGACATGAATGCATATCATGCCCCTATATTTTATAGAGTTTTGAATTGATATTTTTTATTTTTATTTGGATGATTAATATTATTTGGGTTCACTATATGTTTTTAAGCTTATATCTATCAATGTGATGTTTCTCTTTTGCATTCATTTGCTCATTTATTTCAATGCTATTTTCACCTAGGCAATAAATCTAATATTACTTTGGGTCCTTTCCTATAGGCTAATAAGAAATGTGTCACTCACATATTTAGTCCATTTATTATATTTATATCTCAAAATTAAATATTCCCCCCACATGTCACACACATCTTCCTCACTTGTAAGAGGATTAGGACACTTGGCACACATGTTGAAGTTTGCCCTTATAATTCCTTTTCTCTCTTAACTCTATATAAAGATATTTCCTCTCCCATTATTTTATATAACACAAAAATATTGTTATATAAACTTGTTATTAAATTTTTAATTCTCTCTTAGCCTAAGTCCATTCTTCTCCTGGCTTATTCATACGATTGTAATTAGAGATTTATTGATACAAGCTTTTAATACTAGTATGGGGTTTTTCTTTATTTGATAGTTTCCACAATTGTCAAATATTTTGCATAAAATTTTTGGTAACTTTATTACATAATATTTTTCATTACTTATATTCAAATTTTAAATTTATCTCTATCAATATTTATTTCAAATTATTTGAAAAATTATACCATTTTTGCACAAGTGTATATGTGCTCAAGTAACTATAAGAATGGAGTGTAGAAGCAAGTTAAATGCCCAAAAATATAAATATTATAATTTTTTCATATTTTAAACTATCAAATATATTTATTATGAAAACTTTTAGATAAACCCATTATGATTCCCACATTTTGAGATGAGGGATTTTACCTGCAAATCACTTATCTCAAAAGAAAAAGTGAGAGAATTTGTGAAAGATGTAATCAAGTAATAACATGTGAATATTTGAATTATATTAGAATCTAAAAACTATGTAACATTGAATCAAATTAAAATTTTATATATTGAATTTCATTATGTAATTTAATATAACATTAAATTAATATAAGATAAGGAATTTGTAAGTCTTGTATATGTGTTGTAAGTGTTATATTGAATAGATAAAACATTGAATCTATCATGTCCCTTTTTAAATTAATTTATTATTGTGAAAAAAATGTTCATTAAAATATTATGTTTGGGTTTATAGAAGGAAAAAGGGAAATACTTTTTAATTATCTAGGAGCTTAATTATGGAAACTATGACCATAATTAGTAGGTCTATCTTGGATGATGAATATGGACATTTTAATTACCCATGCTTGGAGATAGAATACAAAAAAATTATATTACCCATGTCAGAATTAATATATGTAAATTTTATATATTTTGACCTTTTAGGACGTTGGTATCAGTACCCCAACTTTTATTTAAGACAAGTAGACTCATTGGTTGGGATCTTTTGCCATTTCAACAAATTCTTGGACTTTACAAGTCAATTTTGCATTTGAAGATGAAAACCTTAAAGTGAGGAAATATATGGATGAAAAACCATTGATTTAAAGAGTAATATGATGTATCTAATTTTATTTAAGGAGGTTATCTCCTCTGGATATTAAATTAGAGATGATTGGTATTGTTTATGCAAATTTTGGTGAGTTGTTTACACATTTTTAGGTGTCCTTTGGTGTGGTTTGATTTAAATTTTTTTAATGTTTTGTTTATCAAATTTATAATTGATTTATATCATTAATTTTATACTATATACATTTACATATGCTACCTTTTATATCAGTGGAAATTTCAAAGTAATTTAGTGCCAAAATTGCCAAATTTGGGGCATTGGAACGTCATGTTTGTTGTAGTTGTGTGGAGTTTTGTATTTTATATTTATTAGTTATGTGTGTGGATATATTTTATGATATAAAAAAAACATATTTATTTAATTTTAATTAATTAAAATCACATATTTCAATATATTATTGTTTCCTTCCATGCATGTTTAGTTTGAGAGGTTTTAGGTCTTAATTATGAAAAATTGCATGATGTACTTTGCTAGTTTGATATAAAAAGTATATGCATGTTATATAAGATGTTAAAGCATGATATTAATGTGTTTTATTTGTTAAAATATATTATATTTCATATATTTTTAGATAAAAATTTTCTATAGGTCTCTACAGTGGTATCAAAGCCTGGATTCTACTAGCTTGTAGGGTGAATATTTTTGTTGATGATTCCTGGTGAAAGAGAAATTAGATACCAAAGGAGAGAGAAAGAAAAATTTAATAAATAACAAGATAAATATAATAAGGAATACATGGAAGAATATATAGGAAATATTTAATAGATAGAAGGAGAGAAAGATGAATTATTCTTTGGGACTCTGGCTAAACTTAATTAGATACAAGATAACCTAGAAAATCTCTTAGCACAATTATTAAAATCTTAAAGTTCAAAAAATATAGATCAAAAAAAAGTATATCAAGGATAAGGGAGTAAATATATAAATAATTTATCTTTGATTAACTCCATACCCAAGAAATCTATGCCTATATTTTTACCAAAAGAGGAAAATTAACTTGAGGCCCCTCCCACTAAAGAAATTGACAATTTTTTTTAGGAGTACCAAGGTAAATATAAAGATTTCAAAGATGAATTCACCTTTGTTAAGTACCTAGAAATCCTTGGAAAAATATATTTAACACTTAATTCATATATTTTTCAAATATTTATTTATCTCAACCCAAGGCACCCAACTTTAATTAGCCCAAAGGGAATTTACATAAAGGAATATTTGACTAATACTCCCAAAAAGATCCACACCACAACCACCTATGGGAAATAAGGTAGATGATTATTGAAAGAATGAACTTAGAAGAAAGAAACTTGTATTATATTACAAATAACCTTGGAATCCAAGTCATAGATTTTGGAGTAAAGAAGAGGTGAATCTATAAAAGAAATCAAAAGATATAGAAAATAAGACCATAGAACCAAAAGAGGTGATGGATAAATCATCACCACAAAATGTTAATGAATAAATTATGATAGTAGATAATAAATAAAAATCATATTTTTAATAAATCAAAAATCAAGAAAATTTAGATCCAAAAAAAGTTAGTGATCAGCCCTTAAAGGAAGTCACCATGCAAGTGGAAAGTGAAAGATCTTTAATATAAATATGTATGACTTCTGATAAACAAAATATTTGTATTAATAATTTAAAGGAATAACATAGATTACATGTTTAATGATGAGTATCCAAAATTGATTATTTTTTAGCCCTAGGATCACCCATTCATCTTCCAAGCATTACAAAGTTTGAGCCATTACCATATGAGAATGAAATTCAGAGTAACGATAGTGATGAGCATGCAAGTAAATAGAATGTTCTAATGGATGCCACTAATTATTAAACTCTAAATTACAAGGATGTTTATATCAAGACAAATCTATAAAATTCTCATAATTATAAATTAGAAAAAGGAGGTAAGTAATTTGATTATAAACTAGGGTATGAGAAGGAAAGTCATATTTCATATTTATGTTTCATACTATGCCATTTTAGATTTGTTATCATCATGGGAAACACTCTAGGAATAGAGCTATGGTGGAAGACACATCTTGAAATAAAGGATACAAGGATCCTTTTGTTTTATTTCAAAATGGTCCATGAATAAAATTATGAGATATAGGTTATAGGTGGAGGAACATGAAGGGAAAATATTTTGATAAATTTAATGTAATTTTTGTTAATTTATTCACCATTACATGCACCAAAATGATTTAATAACTCAACACAGCCATGGGTGATCAAAATTTATGTAATGATTTATTTATTATGGGATTAGGATAAATTAACATGGTTTCTAGTCTACAATGGTTTCACTTAAATGATTATTTTTAACATAATTATCATTCCATGGAACTCAAGTTTAAATCTAAAGAGAAATACATGGTTCTTAAGGAAATTTCTAATGGATCACCATAAGTGGTTACAACTAAAATAATGGAGAGGCTTTATCTTAAGGGATATGTTATTTATGCAACAAGTTATTTATTGATGCCCAATAATTTATCCATGGGTAAGAAATATACTTATCATATTGGTATTCATAACATTTTTGATAAACATAGTGTGTTGTTTAGTGAATTGGATCTAAGATTACCTCTTGATAGAATATTCAAACACATCATAGAATTGAATCATGATCTAAGCCTATCATGACCAATCCTTACCACCACCTAAGAATTTAAAAAGAGGAGATAAAGAATACCATAAAAAATATATACCCCATTTCTAGGATCAATGAGTTCATTGATGAGTTGTATAGGGCATTATATTTTTCAAATATTGATTGGAGATTAGGTTTCCATAAGATCCATGTAAGGGATGATTATGCACACAAAATAACATTAAAATGTCATTATGATAATTTTGAATTCTTAGTCATGATTTTTGGTTTGACAAATGCTTATGATATGTCTCATTCATGATTCAAATAGGTACTCATAAATTAATTGATGATAAAATTTATTTTAGTTTTATTTAATCTCATTTTAATTTATAACAAGATTTGGGAAGATCATTTGAAGCATCTAGTTATAGTCCTTGAAATGCTAGAGTAATAGGCTCTCTTTGTAAAATAATTTTAATGTGAGTTTGAGGTGACAAAGATATTATACGTGGGCCATAAAATTAGTGCTCAAGGTGTTCATGTATATCAACACAAGATCTAAGCTATGATGGATTGGCCTCCTGCTACCACATTAGCACAATTTAAAGGAGTCTTTAGCCTTTGATATTACTATATAAGAATTGTTAAGGGGGTTTCACATCTAATAACACCCTTAATAGATATGATAAATAAAGGATATTTTGCATGGACAAAAATATCACAAGAATATTTTGATAAGCTTAAGGAGGTAATGATTTCATGTCATGTACTTGTTATTTCTGATTTATCACTTCCATTTATTATAGAATGCGATGATTCAAGGGAAGGAATTGGATGTGTATTATTACATAAGGGGTATCCCATAGCATTTGAAAGTAATAAATTGAAACAATTAGAAAAGGGATTATCCATCTATGATAAAGATATTCTTGCCATCATGCATTCTTTGGCCAAGTTTTGACAATGCTTATTTTGTGGAATATTTGTGGTGAAGACATATCATAATAGTTATAGGTTCTCCTTGACTAATGTGACATGAATGATAAGAAAAAAAAATGGGTGAATAAGCTCCAAGATCATGATTTTGATATAGAGTACATTAAAAGAAAAAGGAATATAGTAGTTGATGCTCTTTTTAGGATGCTTTTTATATACTCTACTTCTATTATTTATGTTGATTAGAAGGTGCCAATTAAGATAGGATATGTTAAAAATGAATTTTACAATAATATAATTAATAAGGATGTGAAATATGACATATACATAGATAAAGATGGCCTCATACTTTATAAAAATAGAATATTTTTAGTTAGTAAATCCAAAATGAAGGGGAAGATTTTGAGAGCTTTTCATGATTCTCCACTAGGAGTACACCTAGGATTATTCAAGACCTACAAATACATTAGAGAAAATTTTCATGGAAGTTACTTAATAATGATGTACTAAAACACATAAAAGATTGTATAACCTATCAATAAAACATATCAGAGCATGTTTTTCTATCAGGATTGTTACAACCATTGCTTATTCCTAAGTAGAAGTGGGAAAATATATCAATGGATTTTATTTCATTAAAAGTATATAAAAAATAATATGGTAATTTTTGGACTATTTATTTGAAAAAAATTCATTAAAATTCATAGTCTCTAGTATCTATCCCTATTAGAGTGGTGCAGTAGATTCATGGTGAAGAGTTTTTTAGTTTGATTCAAGATTTTGGTAACATTTAGAATAAAATAGTTAGTACAATTATATTTTCATTACATGATGCAAGTAAAAAAATGAAAATTATAATCATGGATCACATCATGGATCTTATGAAGGTTTGAATTTATGATGTTGTGAGTCTTGCACATATATTTGATATTTATTCTCATGAGGTTAATCTATTTTTCAAAAGGTGATCAAATTACATGAGTTGTACAATGATGTTTTAGATGTTAGGTAAAGTATTTATCATAGTGATATTTATTAATATTTGTGTCACTTTAAAAGTACAATAATTATATTAAATGGGCATTATAGTTTGATTCATCACATTGGTACAATGATTCTTGAGCATCATGGTTTGCAATTGCTTATGGGTAAGCAACTTTGGGAAGGGTGGATTGTCATGTCCATTTTTAAATTAATTTATTACTATGGAAAAAATGTTCATTAAAATATTATATCTAGGTTTATATAAGGATAAATGGAAATAATTTTTAATTATCTGGGAGCTTAATTACATAAAATATGACCATAATTAGTAGGTCTATCTTGGACAGTGAATATGGAATGTTTCTATTATCCATGATTGGAGATAGAATATAGAAACTTTGTATTACCAATGTTAGAGTTAGGATATGTAAAGTTTATTTTTTTTTCCTTTTTTTAATTTAGGATTTGTGCCCCAACTTTTATTTAAGATAGGCAACCTCATTAATAGGGTTCTTTTTCCATTTCAACAAATTCTTGGACTTTTTAGTTCAATTTTGCATTTGAGGACAAAAACATTAAGGTGAGGATATTTTTGGATGAAAATAAATTTATTTAAATATTAATAGGACATATCCAATTTAATTTAGGGAGGTGATCTCATCCAGAGATTACATTGGAGTTGATTGATATTGTTTATGTAGATTTTGGTGAGTTGTTTGCATAATCTCAGGTGTCTTTTGGTGTGATTTGATTTATATATTTTTGTTATTTTATTGGTTTAATTTATAAGTGTTATATATTTTTAATTTTATTATATATAAATTTACAAGATGGCACCTTTCAGATCTATGGAAAATTTTGAAGTAATTTGCTGCACAAAATTGCCAAATTTAGGGCATTAGGAGCATCCTATTTATTACAGTTGTGTGGAATTTTAGATTTTAGATATTTTATTTATGTGTGTGGATGAAGTTTATAATTTATTATAACATAATTTTCATAAATTAATCAAATATTTCAATCAGGTATTATTTCCTTCCATGCATGTTCAATTTGAGAGGTTTCAAGACCCAATTGTGAAAAATCTGCATAATGTACTTTGTCAGTTTAATATAAAAAGTGTGTGCATGTTATATAAGGTGTTAAAAAATGTAATAAATTTGTTTTATTTGGTAAAATATTTAATATTTCATATATTTTTATATAAAATTTTGGTTGATGTATTTATAGAAGCACATAAGTAGTATGTGCATGATATTGATCATGACATTAAAAATATATAAGTAGATACATAGTAATTGTTTAACATTAAATTTATATATGTGTGGGTATATAGGGTCAAGGGGTATTATATTATATTTAAAAAAATGATGATGAACTAACCTAATGAGTATGCCAACTAAATAGAAAACTTGTAAAAATAATATTTTGAGTTTATACAACTAAAATTTGCTAAAAATAGTAAAGTACAACTATTGATAGATATCACAATAAATAGGGAAAAATGATACTTATTTGGTTTATTATGATCATAAAAGTATGATATAAAAAAATTTGTAATTATATTGGTGATCCTATAATAATAATTAGATTTTGTAAATATTCTTTTTGTGGCCGTAGACGTTTACATTAGATCTGGAAAGTTGCATTGACGTAGGTTTATAACCCTACCATAAGTGTCATATATAGAATATTAAATATATATTGATAATAAAAAATATATTATCCTATTTTTTTCACTTTTATTTTGATTTATACATATCACACACATAGGTTGTCACTCTTTATCAAATGTCAAACCCTAACTTCTTCACCCTTAAAGTGATTATGGGAAAAATGGGTTAGTGGGATAATGATGTAGAGATGCCCCAAGGATCCCTATGTCAATGGGTGCTTAATTAATATAAAATAATCTAAATAGGGCCTTAGTATTATATATTTATCCCCTATGTGTTATCTTGTGTGTACATAAGGATGCAACATATGATAATCAAAGACATGCAATAACCTAGGTTGTAACTTAGAAAATATGGCTCATGAACTATTCTTAGAATGATTCATACCTATGGGAATACTTATCCTATGACTAATACATAAATAGGGAGGAATAGGGTAGGTTTTCTCACATGAATTCTTGATTGTGTTCTTCTTGGTATATTGCCTTATGATTTCTTGGTATTTGCTAGGTGAAGAATGAATGGGGGTTGATATTTTACACACACACACACACACACACACACACACACACCAATCATTATTATAAATATATAACATTAAAGCACCTATATAACCTTTATGATACATTTAATTTTAAAATTGGATGCATTTTAGGCACTGGACACTTTTTAGGAAAAATAGACACTTGCATTGATGTAGGTGTGTTTAGGATGCAAGTGTTCAAGAAGCTAGAAAATAGGTACAGGGCCAACTGGTAGTAAAGGATAATAATTAGATTTAGATAATTTTTCATGGTATAGAAGGCCTAATAATTATCATAATAATGGTTGGATCATGAGATAATCAATTTAGACACAAATAAATAGTTAGCGTGAGCCTTTTAGTAGTGGGTATATCTATAACTACGAGGTACAACTATGATAGATATTTTACAAGTGTAAAATATTGAGGTACTACATATATTATATTTTAGTATTGATAGTAATACATGATAGGTAGCATGGCACCATAATAATAAGTAATAAATAGGTAAGCAAAACCACTCAATGTCACACAAGAAGGTATAAACTCTGCATATAATATACATGTAATATGTCACAAAGAGTTATAAAACATGTATATATCACACATAAGGCCCAAATATGAATATAAGGGACATGAAAATGTCACACAAACATAGAAGGCCAAGGGCCATACATACAAACCATGATGATGCCATATAAGTAAGATGGTGTATGTTGAACATGCACAAGGCCAAGGTCACATACAAGGAAAAAATACATTTAAGTATAAGATGTAAGGAAATAATCATTTAAAAGAAGCATGGGGAAGCTGAAAGTATCATAATTTGATCATATGTATTTATGTTAACATTAGTGAATAATATAGTCATCAAGGTACATGTAACATATGAATGAAAAAGAGACATGCATTTTCATGATAGTCAATATGGGAAGAGAGCATGGATAAATAAAACTTGTAAAAGATCTTATGTAGAGAAATGAGATGACCTAAATTGATAAATTTTGTTGGGTACAAGGTTATCCCAACATCAAGACCATGGAAAAGTATGCCTTAAAATTTAAATATAAGTGATATCTGAGTGTGATTTACTATCTATGATCATAGTTTATATAAGAAGTCCTTATGATCATTTTGAAATTAAAATCAGAGATATAAAATGCATAGGGATAGGAGTGTAGTAGAGGATAAGGATGCAATGCATTATTGTTTGACTAGTGACTTATTATCTTAATTGATTATATTCAAGATTTTTTCATAAAGGTCAATTTTTATGTGTATGAATATTGATTATTGTGTAAATTTATCCTCTTGCACACTTAGATACATTATGTATGCAATGAGAAATGTAATAGATATACAAATAAATCCTAGCTCAGAGAAGATAGATCTTACTTACACTTCTGATTGGGGATACATTAGATAATTGAGGTCATGACCAATATGGAACCATTATAACTAATTAAGAGATCTATTACCATAATAATATCACTAGGTAGGGTTCCAAAGCCTAAAATAAAATAAAACTATGCAATAACCCTAACTAAGTCCTATGTTTTTATATTCACTAAACTAATAAAAATTTAAGGAAAGCCTAATCGAGTGCTCACCAAAGATTATGGCACAAAGTAGTGGTAATAAACACTAAAAATAAACATACATAGAAGACATATACTCATGTAAAGGTATAAAAAATCCTAATGCATTGAAGATAATTGAAAATGCATATCTATCTAATCTTACAAAGGAAGAACAAAGTTATGAATATTTAACTTTAAAGACAAACCCACTGAGCCTCAATATCTCCCTTGGATAAGGTGTTTCGCAAGAGGTTGTTATGGTATGAAAGGATGATAAAGATAAATTAGATCTAGGCTACACAACCTATCAATTCATACAAAAGACTTCTCCACAAGATAAGATCCATATCTCTAAATAAATTATGAAATCCTAAGCTTATTCTTCAAGTAGAATGGTGTATAAGTAGATGTGAAATATTTATTACTTATTCTTCTCTTCTTGATAAATGATGGAAATGAATGTGTTTATATAGGAGAATATAACCCTAAATATTTTTAAATTTCAAGACAATAATTTTAAACCAATTTACCTAGTACTAAAATTGACAAAAACTAACTAGGTTATGAATTATGTTGGCCATGGCCAACCTAGTTCCTAGTAAGTTTTGTAAATAAAAATACAAGGTTAATGTGGTCGACTTAGTCATGTAAACTACCAAAAAGGTTTCTAGGTTAGGAAAATGACTAATGAAGATGGTAAAATACTAGATGAGGGTACAAAATAGGAGGAAAATCTTAGGGGAATGGTTTTTAGGAAATGGTTAGATTAATAACAAGTAGTAATAAGGGACAACAATTCTGTGAAGTACTAATGGTCTGCCCACCCCTTTCCTAGTGCACCCCTTAGGGTGTAAACTCAAAGAGATTGAGACTCGATAGGTTCTTATAAGATAGAAAGTGTTATTAAGTTGTAAAGTTTGAAAATATTATGTGTATACATATGCCCCACTTGAAGCTCATCACATGTCATGAAAGTGTAATAGGGGAAGGTGCTTCAAGAAAGAACATAGAAACACATGAAGCCAAGATAATTAAAAATGAAATATATAAATTAATGCTAAAATTAAATGAGATTAACTAAAAATACTATATACATACCTTAACTTAATTTTCCACTAAATTATTGTATGGAGGGTGCATTACTTGCATTTGAGAAACCCTAGGGATACAAGACTAACAATAGAAGGAATGTGTGCATGTGTAGGATGGTTAAATTAACAATGAATTACTTATAAAAATTGACAAATTAGGATTATTAAGGCAAGGTTATAACCAAAATATTGATGGAAAGTGAATGACAAAATGATAAAAAATGATTTACACACTAAATCACATTAGAAAGTATGTAAAACATAAATGAAAAAAAGGAATGTAGAACATACTAAATCATGTTAGGAATATGTAAAACATGATTGGAAAAAATGAATGTAGAACATACTAAGGAAATATGTAACACATAAATGGAAAAAATGAATGTAGAACATACTAAATCACATTAGGAAGTATGTAAAACATGGATGACAAAAAGGAATGTAGAACATACTAAATCATGTTGGGAAGTGTGTAAAACATAAATGACAAATAAAATATCAATGCAAAATTTTTTTTAACAAAGATATGTAAGTGACAAGTAACCTCATGTAAGATAAGCATGTCAAATCAAACATTAAAATTAAATTTAAGTCAAGATGTAAGACAAACATGAAAAAATCATATATAAAAGAAACATGTAAGAATGCCAAATGTCATATGTAAGATAAGTGAAGTCCACAAAAATAAAATAAGAACATGATGGATGAATGAAAATAAACAACACTAAAGGATGAAAACTCAAACTTAGTTCTTTTTCTAAGATGCAATGTAAGAAAAAATAACCACTTAATGAAATGACTAGTATGAAAATGATATGATGTGGTAAAAAAATGGTGTAAGGGTGTTTATGAGGAAGGCCTGGTCCTATCCAATGTCTTAAAATTCAACTCAAAAACTAAAACAAGAGGTAAAATAAGATATATTTGATCAAATAAAAGTAACATCCAATAATGGGAATATAAGGAAAATATGATGTAAGGAATGTGAGGCACCACATGGATGATGTGAAAATCCTTAGCAAGAATGAGACACACTAGGCAAGTGAGAAAGGATAAGAAATATAAACACCAAGGACTAAGGACATTTTTACTAATGAACATAAATCTTGGGATAAAAATTGAAGTACATTGATCATCCCATCAAGGCTATATGAATGAAAATTAAAATGGATCTACCTTCCCACAATGTGTTCCCATTCCTCAAGACCCTTTATAGATCCATAAATCTACTATGAATATTGGGTACTTGTATGAGAAAGTATGTGGCACTAGATAATATATGATATAATGAGACCTCTTACCTGAGTCTAATAACGTACCTCAACCCAATGGACCTTGGTTCTATCATGAGGCCAACTATGGAGTTTGAGCTTCAACTAAGATAGTAGATGTGCCAAATATAGATCATGTCTTTTGGTGTGATATAAATTTTAAAATTGTTTTTGCCTTTTAATCATTGCCTTTTATTTGAATTTTATGATTTATATTTTAAATTATTTTGCCTTTTTATATTCTTCCTCCTCCATACAAATTTAGAGAACCAAACATGAGTGAAATAGGTGACAAAGACAAGATAGCTTACACTTGGTCACTAGAGAAAAGGACCTAAATACCAAGGTGTCTAAAGACTTTTAGACTTGCCCACAAGTAAGTGTGCAATCTCAAAACTAACCCATGTGAGCCTCAAATGAAAGGAGATAAGGGAAATATGGGGATCATAAGATATCCATCTACTTATTAAGTGATACAGTGATGTATATGATCATAGATGATCACAAGTAGGTAAAATAGTGTTATGAAAGGGATAAGGCTATGATATGATAGTCATGTCACTAGAGAAGCCATACTAACCTATAAAATATCTATCACAAGCACCAATTACTATATTAGTCATCATAAAAAGTGATTTAAAAGTGTTTTAATATGGTAATTTGTGAGGAAGGCCTGGTGCTACCTATGGTCTTACACTAAAACTCACAAAGTGAACACCAATGAGGTGAATGATAAATAAGGGGGAAAATAACCATTAGTATACTAAGGTAAAGAATGAAATAAAAAGACAAAAATTAAAGAGAAATATAAAAACCAAAATGAAAATAAATGCCAAATATAATGTGTAAGAAAACTAGAGAACATAAAGGAAAATAATGATGCTAGTAAAGTGTGACTAAAAGAGGTAAAGTGCACAAAAACAAATAAACACGAGACAAAAAAATAACAACTAATACCTATGCTAACATCTATATTAAAGATGAGCATGTGAAATACAAGTCTATAAGTCTCAGAAGGTTTATTGAAGTTGAATTTGTTTGCTATTATGCATTATTGAATAAGAGTGGGAATCATAAGATGCCCCAATGGGTAATTGGATGTAGGGATGGGCATTAAAATATGCCCCAAATCTTGAAGGGACATGTGGATGGACATCACAAGATTCCCCAATATGTGAGGTAGAGTGATGCAACATTGAACCATTAAAATGATTTTCATTGGGTTGGTAGGTTTATTTAGAGATACATAAATGTGTTAGTTTGCTATATTTTAAGGAGGTTAAATTTGACATAGGATGTGTAGGAGAGGTATGAATAAGAAAAAGAGGTAAAGGAGTACCATGTATGATATAATTTAGAGTAGGAACTTGAAGTAGGTACTCCTTTGGTTCATGTGACCTAAGAGGTTAAGATTTAATGGATAAAATGATATGTCTAAAATTGTTCATGTTAGCTATCCTTTCTTTATTGGTGTAGGAACAAGGATCAACTATGGTTTGAATAACACTACTAGATGAGGTTTAGGCACGGGATAATTGTTGTTTTTAATTAGGTAGTAGTTTTTGATGTGATTATGATTCTTTAGATTGAATTTGAGAAGCTTGAAGATAGTCTTGATAACATTTTTTTACGAGAGTATCATGATTGAAATATGGACCAAGCAAGGAAGTAAGAATAAATTGATGAAGATCATGACAAGACTCATGAAAATGACCTATAGTATCATGCCACTAATAACACTTATTAGGATTTTACCATTTTGGAGGAGGTTTGGAAGGATAAAAGGTCATGGGTTTAGAGGGTGGCAATTTATTCTTAGTTTATTTGAGACTCAAGGGAGGGTGGGTTGGGTTAAAATTGGTTGAATTGGATGATCCATTTTGAGGTTGGGGAGGATTGGACAAATTAATTTTATGAGAAAATGATTATAAAGGTACTTATTACTTGTTTTAGGTGTTTCAAATTGAGTCATGATAAAGTATTGCCTATTTTATTGGTCTAAGGCTTCTTATAAAGTTTTAGGGGAAAGGATTCAAACTTTATATTGAAAGGGAGATTTAATAACATTAATAAATAAATTTAAAATAGTATCATCATTCATGTTATGGTCTACTTTGTGAGATAGAGACTTCCAAAATTTGATGAGATTCATTATGAAGTTGCTTAGAATTGATGAAATGACTAAGGTAATTTTTAGGAATGTCATCATGTTGGAATTCCTTCACTAGAGCATTGAATAAATCCTCTAGTTGTGAGATGGAATGTCAAGGAAGTTAATTGTACCATTCAAGTGCATCACTGATAAAAATTTTGGTTAAGATATTGGTGGTATCAAAGGTGTTAGTTTAGACCCATTACTTATAGAGTTTACCAAAATAATTCCGATAGTAGGGTCCTTAGTCCCGTCATATGTGATAGTTGGAGAAATGTTTCCAATATCTGTGGATGTAATGAATGGGGATAAAGGTTAATTTTATAGATGCTAAATAATTTTATTATTCATTAGAGGTTGAGGGATGATATTCCTATTGGCATCTATAAGAGGAGGGACAAAGTTTTGATTTGGTTGAGACATGATGAATTGAGGTGGTTGAATGGTTATGTGTAATAAATGTTGTTGTATTTTCATTATTTGAGAATGATTAGTTGTATTCATGATGTTCATTTATTAAACTATTTGTGAAAGAATTTGAGTTGTGCCAATTTGTGCATTAGTATTTGAAGGTGGGGTATTAATGTTATTAGGAGGGGGATTACTAGTGTTGGTGGGAGGAAGGGTATTGGGTGGAGGATTCCCAACATTGGTACTGGGAGGAAGACTAGGGTGAAGGGCCTCAACTACATTACATTGTGTAGTGATTGGTTTTAGATTAAGAAAATATGAAATAAAAAAGTGAATAGTTTCATCTGAAGTAATAAAATAAGTGAGGTTCTGATCTAAATCCTTAATTATGAAATGTTTTGACTAAGCAGAGGCTAAAAAGATGACATAAATATGAAATAATACTATATAACCATACATAATAGTATCAACAAAGGGGTATAGAGTCAATATGGTTGACTATGTACTATTTTTATATAAAAATTTAAAATGAAGATAGAATCAACCAAACATAGAATAGGGTCGATCAAGTTGACTTAGTATTGCAAATGGGGTGTGAAACTAATCTTTAAAAGGATATAGGGTTGACCAAGTAGAATTAGTAATATAAATTGATAGGTAGAAAAGAGTACACAATCTACCAAGTTGACTTAGTAATGATAATTGATTGGCATAAAAGAGTACAAGGTTGACTAGGTCAACTTAGTACTTCAAACAAAGGAAAACTTAGTTTGTAAGAGACTATGTCAAACAAAATTATAGTGTGCTAAAAACAAGGAAATATTTGAAATGTAATTGAAGCAATAAATGGAAGTAAACACACAAACACTTGGATTAATGAGAATGACCTATTGGGGCACACAACATAAAACCTATACCAACACTGGATAATATAAGTTTTACAACACAACACACACTGATCAGAGAGAAAATAGTCAACTAAAAAATAAGTGCTAAGTGGTCATCCTAAGTGTTGTTAGATTATATAAAGGGTTACTTTAAGTGTGATAAATAAGTTGGCTAAAAATAGGGAACTATAAAATAATCTATGGATGGTTTTAGGATGTTTAGGTTAAAAGGGATCTGTATTGACAATGGTACTGCTTGGTATTTGGGCCTACCCCCTCACTTCATAATCCCTCAATGATAAGGGTGTCGGGTGATTTTTCAATATATACCATTAACCATGTGTTTATACTTGGCAAAAAAACCAAGTCAGCTTCTTCCTTGGTGATGAAATCCAAGTAGGTAGGCCTTGGGAAGATAAATGTTAAATGTATTTTAAATATTGTGTGATTTGGTAGTGTGTGAAGAAAGATAAAAATAGTGTAACTAAATGGTAATTTGAAAAAAAATCCTAACTAGACTTGAGAGATACTCTAAGCATATAAATAACTAAAAATGAAAGTGTGAATTAATTACTAGTAAATAATTATTAATTCCCAAATTAAGAATGTTACAGAGTTGGTTCAGATGACACTATATGCAAATAGTATAGAATAGAGTTGATTGGGTTGTTATTGTTCTATGGAAGTAAGAGTATTTGAGAATAAATGACTAGGTTGACTTATTATTTTAGATAGAAGACATGATACAAAACCAAGTCAACCAGGTTGACTTATTTTATTATAGGATTGCAATTTTAAAGACTACAAACTTGCATAAAATAGAACTATAATGAAGTACTAAATTGGCAGAGAGAAAGAAAGGAACCTTGGTGGGTTAGAGGATGATTAGGATTGAAAGTTTTTTTTGAAGTGCTTTGAATTCTACTTTCAAATTCTGTAAATTAAGTCAATTGGCTCAACCTAGTTTTGTAAATCCCTGTGTGTTGAAGCAAGATAAGATGACTAAGTCAACCTATTTGAATTAGTTTGTTAATCTAGATGATAACTGAAAGACTAATTCAACCTATTTAATTTAGTTTGTTGATTTTGATGATAAATTAAATACTAAGTCAACATATATGACTTAGTTTGTTGATTTGGATGTTGACTGAAAGATTAAGTTGACCTGTCTAACTTAGTTTATTGATGTAGATGTTGAATGAAAGACTAAGTCAACCTATCTGACTTAGCTTATTGATCTAGATGCTGACTAAAAGTCTAATTAAATATATTAAACTTAGTTTGTTATCTATATATTGAATAAAATACTAATTTGACCTATCTAACTTAGTTTGTTGATTTAGATGTTGACTGAAAGACTAAGTTGACCTATCTGACTTAGTTTGTTGATTTATATGCTAACTAAAATACTAAGTTGACCTGTTCAACTTAGTTTGTTGATATGGATGTTGACTAAAAGAATAAATTGTCATATTTGACTTAGTTTTTTATTTTTAATGGAAGAAGAGTACTGTGTCAACCTATCTAATCTAGTAACCTCTATTTGATGAAGACCTACATAGAAATAATACAGTCATTTTTCTATGACTATGTTTTAAACCTACACATAAAAGTTATAACTATAATGATTGGGTTGACACAATATTACAAATATAGAAAAATAATAAAATTATATAAATTAAAGTGTGAAATAAAATCTATAAGGGTTATATTCATGATGAGTTCACTAGAATGTATGCAATGGAAAATGCAATAGATCTACAAATTTGTCTTAGCTTGGAAAAGATAGATCCTACTTACACTTTTGATTGGAGATACATTAGATAATTGGGATTACAACCAATATGTATCTGCTAGACCTAATTAATGGATCTCTTACCACAATAATATCACTAGGGAGGGTTTTAAAGCCTCTAGTTAGTCAAAACCATGTAATAACCCTAAATAGGTCCTATGTTTTCATATTCACTAAACTAATAACAAGTAAAGGAAAGTATAATATAGTTTTCACCAAATCTTATAACACAAAGTGGGTGTAATAAACACTAAAATTAAACATGCATAAAAGACATATATTCATGTCAATGTATACAAAATCATAATGCATGGAAGAGAAATATAAATGCATATCTATCTACTCTTATAAAATAAGATCAAAGTTAGGAACACTTACTTTTGAAGGCAAACCCATCAAGACTCAATATCTCCCTTGGCCAAAGTGCTTCACAAGAAGTTTTTGTGGTATGTAAAGATGAAAAGAATAAATCAACTCTAGGCTACATAACCTATTAATGCATCCAAAATACTTCTCCACAAGACAAGATCTGTATCTCTAAATAAATTATGAAACCTCAAGCTTGATCCTCAAGTAGAATGGTGGATAAGTAAATGAACAATATATATTAATTCTTATATTCTTGATAAATGATGGAAATTAATGTGTTTATCTAGGAAAATATAACCCTAAACCTTTTTGAAAGTTTGTGTTGATAAGGTTGACCTGATTAACCTAGTATTGAAATTGATAAAAACTAACTAGGTTATGAACTATGTCAGCCATGGTTGAACTAGTTCCTAGTAAACTTTATAAATATCTATACAAGGCCAATGTGATCAAATTAGTCATGTAAACTAACAAAAATGTGTTTAGGTTAGGGAAAGGGTTAATGAAGGTGGTAAAAGACTAGAGGAGGGTGAAAAATAAGAGGCAAAGCTTAGGGTAATGGTTTTTAAACACTGGTTGGATTGGTAACAAGTGGTATTAAGGGACAACAATCTTATGAAACACCAATGGTCTACCCACCCCTTTCTTGGTACACTCCTTAGGGAATACACCAAGACAAATTGAGACTCGATGGGTTCTTACAAGATAGAAAGTGTTAGTAAGTGGTAAAGTTTAAAAATATTATTTGTATACACCTTGTGAGAAGCATAATGTATTTACAAATGAATGAAATATGCTATGTACTGAACATAGAGATAAATAACATATGAAAATATGTAATCCAAAAATATGAAAGTATGCCTACAAGTCCTATTTTTTAAAAATTTTTTTGCAATATTTTGATTTTTTTATACTTTTTAGCATATATGAATGTTTTTATATTTTTTCCAAATTTGGAAAGGAAAACATGAAAAAATAAAATTTGAAAAAGATCTAAAAATCAAGATATCAAGATGTTGAAAAAAAAAGAAAGAGAGTAAACTTTATAAATATCTATACAAGGTCAACGTGATCAAATTAGTCATGTAAACTAACAAAAAGGTGTTTAGGTTAGGGACATGGTTAATGAAGGTGGTAAAAGACTAGAGGAGGGTGAAAATAAGAGGCAAAGCTTAGGGTAATGGTTTTTAAACACTAGTTGGATTGGTAACAAGTGGTATTAAGGGACAACAATCTTATGAAACACTAATGGTCTACCCACCCCTTTCTTGGTACACTCCTTAGGGAATACACCAAGACAAATTGAGACTCGATGGGTTCTTACAAGATAGGTGTTAGTAAGTGGTAAAGTTTAAAAATATTATTTGTATACACCTTGTGAGAAGCATAATGTATTTACAAATGAATGAAATATGCTATGTAATGAACATAGAGATAAATAACATATGAAAATATGTAATCCAAAAATATGAAAGTATGCCTACAAGTCCTATTTTTTGATTTTTTTTGCAATATTTTGATTTTTTAATACTTTTTAGCATATATGAATGTTTTTATATTGTTTCCAAATTTGGAAAGGAAAACATGAAAAATAAAATTTGAAAAAGATCTAAAAATCAAGATATCAAGATGTTGAAAAAAAAAGAAAGAGAGTAAACTTTATAAATATCTATACAAGGTCAATGTGATCAACTTAGTCATGTAAACTAATAAAAAGGTGTTCAGGTTAGGGAAAGGGTTAATGAAGGTGGTAAAATACTAGAGGAGGGTGAAAAATAAGAGGTGAAGCTTAGGGTAATGGTTTTTAAGCACTTATTGGATTGGTAAAAAGTGGTAGTAAGGGACAACAATCTTATGAAATACCAATGGTCTACCCACCCCTTTCTTGGTACACTCTTTAGGGAATACACTATGATAGATTGAGACTCGATGGGTTCTTACAAGATAGAAAGTGTTAGTAAGTGGTAAAGTTTAAAAATATTATTTTTATATACCTTGTGAGAAGCATACTATATTTACAAATGAATGAAATATGATATGTACTGAACATAGAGATAAATAACATATGAAAATATGTAATCCAAAAATATGAAAGTATGCCTACAAGTCCTATTTTTTTATTTTTTTGAAATATTTTGAGTTTTTTTTTATAATTTTTAGCATATATTAATGTTTTTATATTTTTTCCAAATTTGGAAAGGAAAACATGAAAAAATGAAATTTGAAAAAGATCTAAAAATCAAGATAGCAAGATGTTGAAAAAAGAAGAAAGAGAAAGGGAGTAGAACAACCCTCAACAAAATGTGAAAACAAAGTAGGGCAAGGATAAATGTAAGTGAGATGACACCATAATGAAAATAGACCCAATTTCTATAATAAATAATGGGGTATGTGAAGAAAAATAAACAACAAAAGTAAGGAGCAAAGAATATATGTACAAGTAGGTACTATGAAAAGAAGATAATTAAGATCCTCAGCTAAACCATGGGTCTAACCAAAGATCTCATCAATAGGATGATATTATGTGTATCTAAATAGTTTATAGGAAAGAGAAACCTCTTTTTTATAAGTTTATTAATATGAAGAAGAGCCATGTGTTGTAAAATAACCCTCTAAAATTGATGAAAAATCATGTTTTGTAAAACAACCCTCTAAATCACTACTCATATATATGTCTAAACATGTATCCTCATGCATGGGAAAAGATGATACAACAAAATTTACTTATGTAGGAACCTTATAAAGAATATTTGGTGTTATTTTAGATAAAAACCTTGTATTATGTGTCATTGTATGCCTAGAAGCAGCTATCTTTCTCTTTCTATCCAAATCATCATACTCATATGTAATCATATTATGTTCAAGAATAGATGGAGAAATTGAAACATATTAATACTCATAACTAGTTGAATAAACTAAAATATTCTCATGCTCATAAGTAGGTGCAAAAAAATATTTTTAAATATGTTTCTTTGAATGTAAATCATGATCTTGCATAGTTGAATAAACTAGTTCATTACTAATTTGATTAATAATTGTGTCAATCAACTATTTTGGAATAGGAATAGGTACTCATGGTTCCATGGGATATTCATATTAAATTCATAAAATTTATACCAATTTATTAACATGAATATACTTTAGACATTTTTGAACTATAATTTTTTGTAATCAAGGTATCCCTAATAACATATCAAAGACATTGTAAACACTAAATCTAAATTATATATCACCTTAGTTTAGTATAATTGGAAAATAAATATCATGGATATACTTTAAGCTTATATACCTTCTTGCTACCAAAATTCTCACATAATATCTTTCCATGCCAAATTGATTATCTCTTAATATGACTAGTGTTATTTTAATAACCCACACCTTCTATCATGTTTAGAGTATTGTAAAATTATTTATCTTTTGTCTCTACAAGTTTTGGCTTTGTACCTATTTTCTAGCTTTTGAGAAACTTGTATCCCAGTCAGATGCCTACATTGAGCAATTTTCCTATTCTAAAGCAAGTTTCTAGTGCCCTAAAATCATCAAATTTATAAATGAAATGTATACTTATGGTTAGCTTAAGTTATTTAATATGATATATTTATAAAAGGGATTGATACATATAAAAGATTAACCCTCATTCATTCTTCACCCAAGCATACCTAAAAAATCACAAGGTAACTTACCAAAATAATTCAATTATATATTAAAGTGAGAAAAGAATACATATTTTCTCAAATTTCCATATCAATCATAAGGATAACAAATTTACAAGTCTAAAGTACTAAAGAATAACCCCATGAGACATATTTTCCAAGTTATAAGATATGTCATTGTTATACTTGTTTTCCATAAATTACATCATTGTGCACACACAAGCCAATATATAAGGGATAACTACATCAGTTTAAGGCCCTCTTTAGAGTAACATATATGTAGGCAACATCCACTAAAATAAGGATCTTTGGGGTTAGCTCAACACCATGAGCCCACTAACCCATTTTTACTACAACCATTATGAAGATGAAGAACTAGGGTTTTGTTGTCTGATAAGGAGTGACAACCCATGATATATATTTGAGCACACCAAATCAAAGGTAACACAAATTACAAAATATCTTTGGTGGTCATATCTTGATCTAACAAGTATTCCATATTAGATACCTGCATCCAAATTACATAGAAGTATTGGTGTAATTATCTGATGTCAATGTAAGTATTTGAGGATATAAATATCAAAATTTTAGAATATGAAAATTGATCTAGGGTACTAATCCATATATTTTTAGCTTGTTCCATATTAGATCCATATGTACATAATAAACCAACTAAGTACTCTTGTTTTCATTTCATTGTTATATCAATAAATAGTTGTACTTACTAGTTTAGCATATCTTAGTATTTACATTTATAATATTATTTATCTTAGTTTAAAAATTAATTGGCCTTATATAGATTTATTTATCACCCTTGTGCTTATTCATTTCTATATTCTTAACCCTATACTATATTAACTCATCTCAATTTAGGGTTAAACATTTGGTGAACTTGATCTATATGAATGTAATTTTTTTGATTCTTAGGGTTTTTAGATAGCTAGGGTTTTATATTGATATATTTTTTCATTATTTCTTATACTATTTTTCATGAAATCTAGGTGTAGCCTTAGATTAGGTGGTGTAACCATTAAACACTTTTAGCTTCCTCTTTCACCAAGCAAGATGTCTCAAACTAATGAAGAGCCTACTCTTATGGTCCATGATGGTACAAATGTTTAAAATGAATAACATAATGGTGAGATTATCATAAGAATAATATTATGATAATGAAAACCATGAATCTAATAAAATAAATGAACATGAACAAATAGATCATGAGAAAGTACATGAAATTGCATTATTTCATGAGCATATTCATCAAAACCCTAAATATATTGATGAGATCTTAAGAACTATATTATAAACTAAAAAAGTAAAAAGCTTAGAAGAATAATAAGTTTTATTTATTGATCATGTTATTAGAGATATGGGCCATCCCTATATATCTACAACCCTCCCCTTGGGCACATCACTACTTGGTACTTATAATAGGGGCATGGGATATGTGTTCACACCTTTGTTCCATGGAACTACTATTATTACAGCTTACATGCTAAACATAAATACTTCAAACCAATTATGGGTTTCAATTCCTCAATCCATTCAAACTATGGGTACACCTCCTTTTGTAAATTCCCAAATTTCCAATATTAAAGACCAAGAAGTGCACACTCTTGTTGAAACTATTAAACTTTTACAAAATAAAGTTATAAATATTGAACAAAATTCTATGAAATCACCTTATGTTATTGATTCACAAGAGATGTCACCTAACCCTCTTACACTAGAGATATATTTATACCCCTTTCCTAATGGTTTTGTTGCACATAAGTTCAAATTTTATGATAGGAAGGGTGATCTTGAACAACATCTCAATCTTTATATGTGGTATTCCTTGATTATGCCTATATTGATAAAATTTTGACTAAACTATTTCTAAGGATCCCTAATGACTATGTTCTAAGGTGGTTCTATGATTTACCAATCCAATTAGTAATTGAATTTAAATCTCTTGTAGATTATTTTTTGGCACACTTTTCTATCAATATCACTAAAAAGGTTTCTTATGCCCAAATTGAAAAAAATCAAACAAGGAACGAATGAACCTATCAATGGATATGTCTTAAAGTACAAGATATTTTTAGCTAAAATGATCAATCCAATGGTAGATAAAGAGATCCAAGACATATTCAAGCAAATTTTACTCTCCCTATTACATGATTCCATTATTTTCAAAAAGTTAAAATCTTTCTATGACTTATGCCATATTGTCCATGATCATGAAATGAAACTTGTCTCATTGAACAAGCTTAAGTATGTACCAAACACATCGACTACATCCAATACCAAGTTTACTGTAAAACCAAGTTACAAGGTAAAATGTCCTAAAAATATAAAGGAAATGACTACCATGGTTATTGTTATGTGACAATATCCTAATCAACTTATCTTATCCAATACACAAAGGAGACAATATACATGCTTTACTTGAATCTCTAGCTTCATTACTCCTAATGCTTGTGGAGTGTCACCTCATATCTCTCCCTCATCTTATAAAGGTTGATATGAGCTAGCCTATACCCAAAAAATATGATGCAAATGATTATTATAACTATCACCAAAACCTTGGGCATTTTAAAAATATATGCTTTACCTTGAAGCATAAGATATAAGGCCTAGTCTATGACCAAAACATTATATTTGATAATCCTCCAAGGGAATTAGGTTCACAACTCAATGATCACCAAAATGGAAAATATTTAATAATCCTTTATGAGATCATTATATGAAGGATCCAAAAGTACAAATGGTATATTATGCACATCCTCCTCCATCACACTATGACCACCCATCAAATAGGATTATTGATATTTATGTGTGACGTACACCTCTTATGGTTTAGAGACCCTCTATTAATTTTGATGATAGTGAGATTGTGGATGATGGTTTTGATCTTAATTACTTATTCATTCAAGCATAACTTAATCACAAACCTATACACAATGTTATGATTGATAGTGGTGATATCAATAATGTTTACACTATGAATTTACTTACACATTTGGGTTATACACATAATGATTTACATCTTTTGACCAAATCAGTTAGAGCATTTGATGGGACATCACAACATGTTTTTGGTGAGATAGAGTTACCTTTATAGGTGGGTCCAACACATGTGGTTATTGTATTTTTAGTTATACCATACACATGAGTCTTTGATATGTTATTGAGATGGCATTGGATACACTCTCCATATAGTACCATATATAGTGTATGGGGGTGTTAAATAAATTCATACCAACATAGTAGTTATAGTTTATAGTGTTATAAATGAGAATCCACTTGACCAAGAGAAGTGTATACCCAAAAAATTAATTATAAAACATACTAAGGTTAATCCTATGTGAAATGGTAGGTAATAGGCAATCCCCTTTCCTAGGAGGCCAATACTTGAGAGACCATTACATAAGAGACACATAATGGATTACATATAACCCTTATCTACTATGCACTATATTCAGATATCTAGAGCACCTAAACATATTTTTATTATTTCTACTTTAAAAAAACCATAAAGATCACTCAATGATGGGTTCCATGAACTCCCATTCCATTTATTATTTCTTCATGACCACAGAGTCCTAATATACATATGTAGAGCATTACCAATATTATAGTACCATTTATTACACTTATTCATGCTCTTTGGTAGTATCATTAGTTTATTGCACTAGATTCATAGTGGGTAGATACATATGATAATCTATTAGATGATATCATATGATAATTATTTCTTTGAAAAATATTCTAAAAATACCAAAAAAAAACTTCAAAAATCCATTTTTTTATAGAATTTACATATTATATTGGCTCCTTAAAATCTATGTTTTTAATTCCATGTTGGTGTAGACACCTAAAACTGGCCACTAGTAACCTCCAACCAGGCTTTTGGCTAGTTTCCACCCAAAATGCATAATTTGGCCTAAAAACACTAAAACATGAAAAATGATGTGAAAATTATATATTCAAGTGCCAATTTTGGCTAAGGTATCCCTAAATGAGGTAATTCAATTTATGGGTTAGCTAACTTTGATCAATTCATTTTGAGTCAAAATGGCAAATTTACACCTGTATGCTCTTGACTGCTATTTCCTATCAAATATTTTGCACAAGACTCATGCCTTTGTTATTATTTTTGGAAACATCCTAAATGGGAATATGAATCTAATGTGGACTTCAAATTATAATCCAGTAAAATTTAGGACCAATAAAAAGGTATTTTGATCAATTTGGGTAATTTGTGCATAATGTGCCTAATCATGTTTAAGAGCTAATTAACCCAAATCAAGGCCTAATCAAGAATTCCATGGAAACTTGTTGAATAATTTGTTTTGTAAATGAGTATTGAATATCTACATCATTAGGTGACCTCATTTCTTGGGAAGACATCCCTAGGCCATAAATGCCACAAATATCAAGATTCATGCCCTCCATGCCTCATCAATGCCTTCCATGATGCCCTCTATGCCTCTTAATTACCCCTTCTTCCAATGCCATGATGAGGATAATTACAAAATTAATTATAAAAATTCAATTAATCCTTAACCACACATCTTAATCTTGAGATGGATGATTGAGGTTGATTATGATCAAATCTAAAAATCTATAAATAGGAGGCCTCACAACATCATTTAAAAAATCTTCATTTGTGCAAAGTTATAATGCAGGATTGGTTATAAAAAGCTTCAAGCAACTAGTGTTATAATTTCAAATTGATTTCAATCCAAGCCAAGCCCAAGCCAAAGGTGCCAAGAGGAGATGAAGGTAGCCACACTCCATTGAAGAATACCTCTTGAAGCACAAGCCAAACAAGCCACCACAACAAACATTATGGAGCATCCAAAGAAGGTAAAAGTGTTTTCTTTTACATTTTAGTTGTGTGTTTCATTCATGATTATTAAATAAGCTCTCCCAAGTGTCTAGGCCTAGAGATGTTATGTTATTAGTATGTTTATTTCATTTTGTTTTCATTTTGGAATTAATACAATACTAACCGTCCTCTCTTGAGTCAAATTCCTAGATCACATTATGGCACACCCAATGGGACTAGACACATCTTATACCTAAAGGAGATCCTTTTGCAACCTTAAAAAACTTATTTGAGATCTTGAAACTCTTGAAAATTAGTTTTAAAACTTTTTTTGCCATTTTTGGTTGCCATGATTTTTACATAGTAATTGATGTTGGTAGAAATATTAACATCAATTACTTTGTTTAACTAACGTTGATCAGTAGAACTGACATTGGTCAAATATTAGTTGGATGTAATTGATGTTAGTGGTGTTGACCAGTGTCAATCGTTATGTTCTTCATAAAACATAGACCTAAGACTTACTTTTCCAAAGTTGCTTGTTTCAAATTCAAAAGGGCTTCAAAGCTAAAGGACATGCTAATAATTTTGATGTAGGACCAAGTGGGATATTTTCTCAAAACATGTTTTAATCATTTTTGCATGCTTAAAGTTGGATTATGAACTTTGTTTTGGTGCTTAACAAAGAATTTAAGTGTTTTTGGTGAATGTTTTCAAAGTTTACAATTAAGACCAAGGGGTCAAATGAACACCACCAAACATTTCATTTGGGTTTAAAATTGAACACACTTGTCAATTTTTTATTGAAATAGTTGTTTAGATTAATATTTTTTGGCAAAAAAAGGTATGTTGTGTGTATGCTCTTCCATTTATCCCTTATAGGGAACCCTTGGAATCAAAAGTGCCATTCCTATTACAAATATCCTAGTCCAAGTCTTAGAAAGAAATATTAAAGCACTCCCCAAAAACTCATCAAAGTTTGGGTGATCTTGAAAATGACCCTAAGGTCTTTTTATTTTCATTCTTTATTTATTTATGCATCTTGGATTGTGAGGGGGACTTCATTACCTCCCACAAGTTCTTTAGGGAAGCTTTGACCTAGGGTTTCATCTCCCAATATTGATTTCATTTGACTCTTTTTAGAGTTGCACACGAGATGTAGTGGTACTTAGACATCACACTATACTAAGTAAATAATAGGATGTAGTGGTTTCAAAAAATGACTAGACCTTTTTACAACAAGCTGATTGATACATACCCAAAATCCATGCTTTTCTTTTACATTGTTTGGTGTGAAATTCATTATGTAATTGATTCCCCTAGATCATTTGGAAACTTTTTAGAATTTAAATAAATCCCCACTATGGATCCCAACATGTATTCCTACACTCATAATGGACTCTTGTATAATCTAGAGATTAGTAATGTAGTTGCATAGGAAGAAATGGTGCAAGACCCCTATGCAGATAACATTGCTTATGAGATGGATTCTTATCTCTCTTATAATACTCAATCAGGGGCACAAAGCCAAGATCCATTGGATAACTATTTGGTTAACACACCACCTTACATAGAACAAGAACAATAACAAACCATGCAGTACCTAACTATAATATCCATGGTGGATGAGCTAATAATCCAACAGTCATACTCTATCGATAAGGCTTCCACATATGATCCATTTTTGTTTGAGTGACATTTGTTAAAGAACAAAGATGAGATTTTGATGAGATTTTGGTTAGGGCCATTGGTTAGGGCCATAGAGGTAGGGGATAAGTTTCGAGTAGACTTCCCCCATGAAAATCTATGAAGTCCAGTATGAGTGTCTCGTAATATCATTTATGATCAACATGCTTCTTCTAGCCATCCTATGGCTCTAGTCCAAAAAACGTACCAAGATCCCAATATATCCAATCTAGGAAAAAACATCATGGAAGATCACTATAAAAAAATGCAAATAACAAAAAAAACCTACCTAAATTTAGCACATGATTTCAATCAGATGAACATGGTAAGTAAGCCTCTCATTGACCTAGCTCCTTCAATAGGGGTGTTGATGGAATTAACTGGATAGGAGAATTTGAGTTCTAACCCATTTATATAAACCACTTCAATAGATAACTTGATACATATGCCATCTATTGAAGAAGTGTCTTCAGCTTCTACACTAAATAGTGAGCCAAACATAATAGATAATGTGCAAATAACATCCAATCTTGATCAAAGTGGTACTAACACACAAACAATTAGCCAACAATGTGTGCTATAGTTAATCCCATGAGTAGATCATAATACCAAGGAATAGGAGTTTTTATACCCTAGCCTCAAGTAGTCATTTCCTTAAGTGTACAACCTATAGGATTAGATAATCAAAAAATGGCTAATGGTATGCCTCAATGATAGAAAGTGATGAATCATACTCCTCAATAAGTAGTGAGTGGTATTCCATAATAATAGACATATTCTAGTGTATCAACATAATAGAGGATGAGTACATTACTACCTCAACTAGGGGCAACTAATATTCCACCTTGCCAAGTAATACAAACATACCTCTTTAGCCATAGAAGAATATGCCAATCTGAAACCAAGTAATGACTAGCCAACAATGTGAAAATATTGGTCAGTAATAGATGTCCAATATACAACATGATTTCACTTATTCATAGGGATTCATGAAATAAGGAGGTCCCCATATTTCTCAAGTACCTATTAAACAACTGTTGGTTCAAAATGTACCACAAATCTAGAGACAGGGTCTTGGTTCATAAGTTCCCAATCAACAGTAAGGTTTGATTAGTTAGTAGCGTGTCCCTTTTCAACCAAAACAGGCACAATATATCTATATCCATTCATCCCAACCAAAAAAACCTCTAATTCAAACCTTTATCATCAACCCAAACCAGAATATCATGTAGCTAAATGTGTAATTTTAAGTACATCCTAATCCATGTATGCACATTCCTAGTCCATTCCCCAACTAAGCCAATGTACCCCAATAGGTGTCTCCATCATACCCTAGTTAAAGTGTCCCACTTGTGACCTCCCAACCATCTATCCAAACCAATATTCTCCCTCAAACCAATATCCCTTCTAGTTTCCTATCTCAAGAATTGCAACATATGAGGGATATAATTGCTACCATTCAAGTAGGGAAGTAGACTAAGAAGTTCAAATTGGATGACATGTGTTCCTATCCATTCAACATGAAGTATTTGTAGATACCATTTCCTCTAGGATACGAACCACCCAAATTCAATAAGTACAAAGGGAAAGGTGACCCTAAGGCCCATTTGACTAAATTCTTTGTCGCATGTCAACCAATGGCATATAGTGACACATACCTCTTACTGTTGTTTCTAAGGAGCTTGGATGGACAAGCCTTGGAGTGGTTTTTAAAATTTTCCAAGAATTCAATAACAGACTTTGATGATGTTTTTGATAAATTTGTGCAACACTTTTCCTATAATCTTGAGCATGCGATTTCATTAGTGGACTTGACACAAGCAAAGAAAAATGTTGGGGATATTTTTATGAGTTATTTGTAGCAATGGAGGGTCCTTACAAGCCATTTCACCCATAGTTTACTAGATAAATAATTAGCCACTATGTTTACTAAAATTTTTCATAGTGAGATAGCCTATCATCTAGAACTGCAATGTGCACATACATTTAAAGAGATCATTGATAAAGATTTGTTGATCGAGTGAGAACTCATCAATAAAGGGGTCATCAAGCTTAATTAAACTAATCAAAATCAAGGTATCAATCATGGAAATGACTAACATCCCATCCAAGTGCAAACATCATAACCAACATAGGCCAATAATCATGAAAGACTGAAGCAATTCAATTGAAATAAGAATGTTGTGGGATATAGAGTGATTAAATATCATCATGTCAAAATTTTGTAGACATCATTTTCACCACATTTTCAACTTAATCCTACCCAAAAAAATCTCCAACCAATGCTACAAGTGAAACAACCAAGACCTACATAACAAATACAATAGTCTTTACCATTACAAACCCCTCTTCTTAGGAGAACTATGCCTACACATCATGTCTTTAGTGACCTAAGAGAACCTATTGAATATGTATTTCACAAGATTGTCACTAATAATCCAATTAGTTGTCTTATACCAAAGAATTATCCATAAGGCATTAATTACCCTAATTGGGACCATGAAAATGAATTTTGTGACTATCATCAGGTCAATGGGCATTATCTATGAAGATGTGTCCAAATCAAGCATTTAATTGAAAATATGTTGGAGAATGGGGAGATAAAATTGGATAATGGTGCTTCCACTTCCAATCAAACTATTGGGATCTATCAAAACCCCTTTCCATAACATAATAATTAATAACAACAATAATAACAACTAGTGAAACAATAAAATCAACAGTATCAAAATCAAATGCTAAACTAGTAGAACCAACAAAATTAGTAGCAAAATCCACAATGATAAAACAATGGAAAAAAAAGAGGCTAGAATGGTAATAACCAACAAACCTACCATGTAGTTATACATGACTACAACATGGTTGTATGTCATATTGTAGGGGTTAGTGTTAATACTATCTCTATTAATCCTAGACCAAGCACTAATTAGCCTAGACCATTGATAAATAACAATATTTAGTTAAATCACATGGATAATCCTTATTTGACCTAGGAGTGCATATAGGCAAACTAGAAAACTAGGACTTCCACTTTTGGATCTTATAGTGACAACTCATTCTTGCCACATGACCACATGCAAGTGCACTAGCAACCGAGACTTGTCCTATCTAGTCCCACACCATTTCCATCATCAATTAGAAATAATGGTCTAGTATTTAATCTTGATTTTGTAATCATAACTATGAGGTTGAAGATTACTATCCTAGGCTCACAACCATCTACCACTTTACCTATCATCCAATTGACCATTTAGCCTTGGATTAAACCATTCACTCTTGACCAAGATAAGAAGTTTGATATTGTGAAATAATTATAGAAGATACTATCACACATTTTTATTTTAGATTTGCTATAGATGTCAATAATCCACAAGAACATCTTAAATGAGTTTTTGACCCAATCCACTATTGCTAGTGACATATCCCCTGATAAATTTAAAGCTTTTGTTGGACACCTAGCTCCAGCCTAATAAGTCAAATTCAATCAAAGCAATATGTATTCCCTTGGCCCACTCTATAATAACCCATTATACATAGAAGTTTATATCATATGGAATAAAGTGAAATGTGTCCTTATCAACAATGGATCTAGACTCAACATAGTGTCTCTCAAGCTCATCAAGATTCTTGGGTACATGATGATAGATCTCCAACCTAAAACAATAACTATCAAAGCTTATGATAATCAAGAAAGAGAATCATAGGGAACCATTAGTTTACCAATTATCGGTGGGCATTTAACCCATGATACACTTTGCCATGTGTTGAATCTTGAATTATCATACAACATACTTCTAGGCAGGCCTTGGTTACATGAGATTCATGTAGTTTTGTCAATACTACATCAATGTATCAAGTTTTCCCACTCAGGGATGAAGGTGAGTATTCTAGGAGATTTACACCCATATGAACACTACACGAATCTTGAGGCTAAATTTCAAATCTATAATTATCAGTATGGTATGAATCCTAGTTCCAAATAGGATAAAGGAAAATCTATACTTATTGATCCTTCATCAAATAATTGCATAGATCATAATACCTTGAATTCCTTTCCCACATACCACCTCCTAAAGCTTCTAATCATTTCACCATTTTAGATAATGGACTAAGAGAATATGTGATCCATGACACATTTCATATCACCAATCTTCCTCATTTTTTGAAAACCTTTGGGTGACCTAAATTCATTCCACATATGCATTAGAAATAAAAGAACAAAGATAAGGGACCCATCATGTTTGTACTAGCATTTGGCCTAAAACCTAACCCTCTTGAAGGAGACAAATCATGGTTATACAACAAAAACTAGGGATATTTTTATAAAAATGCAAAATATCATATTCTCAATAGGATCATGGAGAATCACAATTATGAAGGAAGAGGCCTCAGATAGAATCAACAAGGAACCATCAAGCCAATTTCTATGACTAAGTATGAAAGACCTTATAGACTCAGATTTAAACCACTTGGGGGCGACCCCACATATTTTATTCAAAATCCATCACCAATAGCTAGTGATGATGATATTGATAGTGATGCACAGTCTGATCATAGCCTTACCTTTGATAACCTAGCTAAAACCAACTTGTTTGATAATAATGCCATTTATACCCTTACCCAAGACATTCATTGTAATCCATTGCCATTAGATTATCCACAATTGATAGATTGGAACCAATAAGAATCTAGTCTACTGATTAATGAGTTATAGAATGATGAGGCATTCTATGATTTCTTAGGCCTTAGAGAAAATGTTCCATTAGGAGATCACAAATCAAGATTCTCAATCAGATTAGATCCTACAACTTATTTTGGAGATTGAGTGAACACCCATAGCCAAAAACAAATAAGTAAAACATTGAGGTCCCAAAGTGAAAACCTCTTTGAAGTGCTTTTTAAACAAGAAAAAAGTAAAGATAAAGGCTAGTCTAGTGGTGAAAACCTATTTTAGGCACCATTAGATAGGGGTGTTTATTCTTCTTCAAATTTAGACCAAGAGACCACCAACAATGAACTTACCTATAGATCTGAGTTTAGTTTTGAGCAACAACAGGTATTTGATCAAATTATCCAATAATTTCCAACTATTTTTATTACATGGCTAAATTTACCATTAGGAGACTCTTATTCACCATGCCTAGGAGAATTTAAAGAGAAAGTCCTAACAGATGACCCTAACATAGTCCAATAGTTTAAGTTGCTGCCTACCATCCTAGAAGATGGTTTGAACCTCCTAGTCAAAGATACAATAGAGGTAAATATTGGGACTCCATCAGACCTAAAATGGATAAAATTAGGAGCATCTCTCACTGAGGAGGAACATGACATCTTTACAACTTTGTTGAAAGAGTTTATATATATATTTGCATGGGCCTATTCTAACATGCCAGGATTAGACCCCACCTTGGTTCTGCACCACCTTGTGGTTAATCCTAATGCCAAAATAGTAAAACAAAAGGTCTGTAAGATGCATCCTCACATTTTTGTATTATTAAAGAAAGAGTTAGAAAACTCTTAGAATTAGGATGTATCCAATCTATTGACTACTCAGAATGGATCTCTAATGTAGTACCTATTAGCAAAAATCTTGAAGGAATAAAAATTTATACTGATTTTCAAGACATCAACAAAGCTTGTCCTAAACATGATTTTCCTTTACCTAATATCGACATGATTTTTGAATCCATGACATGTTATGAAATGCTTTCACTTATGGATGGCTTTTTAGGATACAATCAAATCAAAATAACACTAGAAAAATCAACATAAAATAGCATTCACCACTCCATGGGGAGCATTTTGTCATCAAGTGATGCCATTTAGCCTTAAGAATGTGGGAGATACATATCAAAGAGATATGACTATCATATTACATGTTATGATGCATGATATTGTTGAAGACTATATCAATGACATATTAGGAAAATTCAAGCCTAGAGCGACCCATCTAGTAGTGTTGTGTAAGATATTTGAAAGACTACAAAGTCAAGCTAAATCTAAAGAAATGTGTGTTTAGGGTAACTTCAGGCAAATTATTGAGCTTCATCATGTCTCACAGAGGTATTGAAGTTGATCCAGCTAAAGTCCATGCTATAACCAAGATGTCATAACCAACCAATTTGAAACAACTTCATAATTTATAGGGTAAGACCCAGTCCATCTGATGCTTCATCTCTTAGTTAGCAGACAAGTACCATCTATTTACACATATTTTAAAGAAATGAGTTATATTTCATTGGGATGATCAATAGAAAATAGGTTTTTAACAACTCAATGACTATCTTGTTAATTTGCCTATTTTATTACCTCCTATGCTAGGAAATCCATTCTTGTTATACCTATCAGCTATCACGTATGCTTTGGGGGAACTCTTAGATCAACATGATGACAATGGAAAGGAGCATGTTTTTTAATACCTAAGCCATACCTTGGTTATATATGAACATAACTATGCACATGTTAAAAAATCTTGTCTAGCCATGCTTTCTTGTAGCTCAAAAACTGCATCATTACATGTTGAATAATAAAACCAAGGTCATTTCAAAAGTAGATCTACTCAAGTATCTACTATCTAAAATAAGTTTTAAAGTTAGAATGGATAAATGGATAATAATTATTAGTGAGTTTGAGATAGAGTATGTCAATTAAAGGAAAAGTTCTTTTAGATCAACTTGTTGTAGCATTTCTCATGGACACACAACCACTCAAGTTTCCATTTCTTGATGAATCCATCATGACCATTATTGATACACCCCTTGAGGAGCAGCCCTAGAATCTATATTTTGATGGATAATTCACTAAGCATGGATCAAGGGTAGGCCTATTATTTATTACACCACATAGGGATCTAATTCCTAAATCATTCAAAATTAGCTTTCCTTATATAAACAACATGGACGAGTATGAAGCACTTGTTGCAAGACTTTGACAAGTAGTGCATTGGAATATATCTCATCTTCAAGTTTATGGTGATTCTAATTTAATCATCAATCAGGTCATAGATCATTTTAGATCAAATATGATAAGTTGGTTCCATATAAATCCATGGTTGACACTCTTAAAAATCAAATTGCCAACATTCAGTTTGAGCATATACTGAGGGCTAGTAACAAAACTGTAGATGCCATGGATACTATTAATTCTTTGATTCAACAAATAGATAAAGTTAGAGAGTATCAGTTCCTTGTCAATAATTTTTCAGCACCATCTCATGAACCTTTAATCATTACCATGATTTGTGATATTATTGGTCCTAATTCTATTTAGTACTCAAAACTTTACAACTACCTTCATGACCAAGTTATACCACCTAATCTATCTCAAAAACAAATCATAGCCTTCATTCATCATTCCACTCATTATAATTTACTTGGATCCACCCTTTATCATCATAGTTTTGATGGAACTTTGCTTCATTGTTTAACTTCGACAGAGTCTACATTAGTGTTAAGAGAATTTCATGAAGGAGTATGTGGAATCTATTCTAGTGGGGCAATCCTATCCAAAAATATCTTGCATACAAGTTATTATTGGCCCAAAATGGATGTAGATGCCACTACATATGTAAATAAATGTGATAAATGTTAAAGGCATGCTAATTTGATTCATGCTCTAATAAAAAATCTAAAACTGATGTTGACACCATGGCTATTTTTTACATGGGGAATTGACCTCATTGGGAAGATTAACCCCACTTCATTTAATGGCCATAAACATATCCTTACTACCACTGAATATTTCACTAAGTGGGTTGAAGCTATACCCCTTACTTACGTGACTGGAAGGCAAATTTCCAAATTCATCTTTAACCACCTCATCTATCACTACAATATCCCCTTTAAAATTATATTTGATAATGGAGGATCGTTAAAGAATAAAGATGTAGACCAGTTATGTACTAAATACAACATCACACAAAAATTTTATACAACATATTACCCTCAAGGTAATGGCCAAGCTGAGGCATCCAACAAAACCATTATCAACATTCTCAAAAAGATTATCAATGATGTTGGTCATGATTGGCACCTCTAGATATTCCATATCCTTTGGGCATAGCATACCAAACATCATACCCCCATAGGAGCCACCCCATATTCACTTGTTTATGGTACTAAATCCATCCTTCCCATTGAGGTTGAATTGCCTTCACTAAGCATCTCTTTTAAACACATTTTAGATGATCATGAATATCAAGTAGCTCACCTATAAGAGTTGGATCTACTTGATGAAAAATGCATGGATGCACTCAATAATCTTCAAACATATTAGAATCAACTCAAAGGCCACTACAAGTAGTGTGTGAAATATCAAAAATTTAAACTTGGTGATCTTGTTCTCAAAGAAAATCAAAAGAATACCACAACTAAGAAGAAACATAAAGGGAAATTCAAACCAAACTAGATAGGGCATTTTTTCATCACTACAGATTATGGATCAAGAGCATATAGGCTTGCCACACCAGATGGTGACAAAATTTTAGAGCCAATGAATATTATTCATATCAAGAGATATTATTCTTAAATGCTAAGGTGTATTATCTATAAGGACCATTTTATTTATGCCTTTTTGTCACTATTCCTCTTTATACACATACCATTCTTATCCATCCTCTTTGCCATATCTACTTTCCATTTTTACCCTATCAACTCAGGGTGTTCTAAATCCTAGCCTATTTGACTTTGGTTTGTGTCATTCATTATGTAGTTTCAACATCAAGTTATCTAATTAGTTCATCAGTTAGTTTAACAACTTTAGATAGAGATCATATTTGGGGATAGTGTGATAGAAGTTTTGACAGTTGCATCCTTCATTTGTTAGTCCTTTCTTCCCACCAAACCTGTTACTAATTATAACCACCTTTAGGAAAATTAGTACCATTGATATATGTTTTTATATCCTAGTTATAACCACCTATGGGAAAAATAAGTGTAATATTAAGCCTTGACATACTAACCTACCACTTCCTATGCCATATTATATTTTTTACCAACTATGCTTGTTTTATTTGAATTGGCTAGTGCACTAATTAAATTCCTCCATTATAAGGGTGGAACTACAATGAATTAAGGTCCTATTCTAAGACTATGTAGGTAGTGCTCAATACTTATTGAGGTTAGCTTAGTCACCCTTTTCCCAATGCTCTCACCATTTTGTGAGCAATCTAAGTTTAAACACTCTCATTATTTTACTATAAATCTAAGTTTGAATTATCTTACCATTTTATGAGTAACTAAAGCCACACTCTCACCATTTTGTGAGCAATCTCAGTTTAAATACTATCACCATTTTTTGAGCTTGAACCATTTAGTGTTTCATCATTCTTGATTGAGTTTAGCCACTCCAAAACAATTCCAAAAACATTTATAAAATCATTATAAAAGAACAAAAACATTGACCACTTCTTTTCCTTAAAGATTCTGGGAACCCTTACTAAGTTACAAGAAAATCACTTGTCATTTAGTTTCCCCATCATTTTTGGCCTTTTCTCTCATGCACTTGTCATTTTACAAGACCATTCCTATTATTCTATCACATCTATTCTATTTGTTTTCTTCAGTTATAATATTCTTCCCATTCCCTGGGAGATCTATATTTGGCCTAATTCATATGGAGATAGCTCAACCACCCCCTTCCTTTTCTTCTATTCCCCCATTTATTTCATTTGTTAAGTTGTCACCTATTTTCTAGGGGCAATGTTCATATGATTTTTATTGCATTGTGTTATTTTTTTGTTTCTACTTATTTTGTTCTGTTTATCTGGTTATTTTTTTGCTTTCAACACTATTTCCTTGATTTAGTTTATGTGTGCTCATTAGGTGATTCTTATCCATACTTACACTTAAATCCATCCCTATTCATATGTTTACATTGTCATCATGGTTTTTATCATTGGTACATTGTTTTATATTGAGTATTAGATTATGGGAGTCAATTCTTATGCATATTTGGCCAATTATTTATGGTGTTCTATCATAAATCCTACCATCACATGCTAAAACAAACCTCAAATTCAATAAGTCTATTCAATAATGGTAGCATCTCTTCGACACTAACATCCTGATTCACTCCCAATCATATCCCAAACAGAGTAATTAACCATGAAAAAATTTCAACCTTTATTAGTTCGAATGAGCATCTCCCTACTAGTAGGTTGTTTCAATATATCATTACCCTCTGTGTCACATTATCATCATCCTAAACCAAGTTTATCATGTTTTCCATAATTGAGGTCCAATGATTATAACCACCTATGGGAAAATCATTAAACACCATCCCACCTACATTTCTCAATGATTATAATCACCTTTGGGAAAATCATTGTGTTGTCACCACTTTAATTTTTATACCTATACAGGGGTATGTTATTATCTTGTTTGTCTATCCTAACTAGGGTAGCTCCATCTTCTCAATGATTATAATCACCTTTAGGCAAATCATTTTGTTATTGTACCATGTTGCCACTATCAGGGTACAATGCTTATAACCACCTTTGGGCAAACCATTATGCACCATGCCACTTGTATTATCAATGATTTTGACTAATTTTTTAGTATCATTGAGTTTTCACCCCATCATCTTTCCTTTCTGTGGTCCCCTCATTTTGCTTCTTTCTTTTTGAGGGACTATTTATCAACTCCCTTATGCCAACCATTCCCTTGAGGGGGCATCATATAGTTAGTATATCATCATTATAGTTGTAGGCATACAAGACCTTTTTATTATTTGAAAATATGTTATTGTGATTATAGTTTTCAACACCTTCCCAAACAAGGGCAAACTATAGACAGCTAAAACTAGTCATCGATAACCTCCAACCAGGCTTTTGGCTAGTTTCCACCCAAAATGCACAATTTGGCCTAAAAATACTAAAACATGCAAAATGATTTGAAAATTATATATTCAAGTGCCAATTTTGTCTAGGGTATCCCTAAATAGGGTAATGCAATTTATGGGCTAGCTAACTTTGATTAGTTCAGTTTGAGTCAAAATGGCAAATTTGCACCTGCATGCTTTGGAATGCTCTTTCCTATCAAATATTTTACACAAGACTTGGGCCTTTGTTTTATTTTGTTAAAAAAATAATAAATGGGAATACACATCTAACACATTTAATGTGGACTTCCAATTCCAATATAGTCAAATTTAGGACCAATAACAAGGCATTTTGATCAATTTAGGTAATTTGTGCACAATGTGCCTAATCATATTTAAGAGTTAATTAACACAAATCAAGGCCTAATCAAGAATTTCATGGAAACTTATTGAATAATTTATTTTTTAAATGAATATTAAATATATACATCATCAAGTGGCCTCATTTCTTGGGAAGACATCCCTAGCCAATAAATTCCACAAATATCAGGATTCATGCCCTCGATGCCTCATCAATGCCTTCCATGATGCCCTCCATGCCTCTTAATTACCCATTCTTCCAATGCCATGATGTAGATAATTACAAAATTAATTCCAAAAATTGAATTAATACTCAACCACAAATCTCAATCTTGAGATGGATGGTTGACATTGATTCTAATCAAATCCAAAAATCTATAAATAGGAGGCCTCACAACATCATTAAAAAAAGCTTCATTTGTGCAAAGTTATAATGTAGGATTAGTTCCAAAAAGCTTCAATAAAATAGTGTTATAATAAAAAATTTATTCCAAGCCAAGCCAAGCCCAAGCCAAAGGTACCAAGAGGAGATAAAGGTAGCCACACTCCATTGAAGAAGACCTATTGAAGCACAAGCCGAGCAAGCCACCAAAACAAGCATTTTAGAGCATCCAAAGAAGGTAAAATAGTTTTATTTTGAATTTTAGTTGTGTTTTTCATTCATGATTATTAAATAATCTCTTCCTAGTGTCTAGGCCTATATATTTTATGTTATTAGTGTGTTTATGTCATTTTTTTTTCATTTTGGAACTAACACAATACTAACCATCCTCTCTTGATTCAAATTCCTAGATCATAGTTGGTAGATGGAATATCAATAATTTATATATACACATTTATTTTATAAATAATTTGAGTTTTATACATACCTAAATAGACACATGATCTATTCTTATATTAATGTTGGGCATTTTTTATACTCATGTCATACAAACATTAGGGGTATTCAATTTTTTGATCTTGATACACACAGGTTATATAGTTCTATGATCACTTTCCATTATTATGTTTGAGCTTATGTAATTACTCATGAATTTATTCATAATTATGTCTTTCATAGTGTAATTTATATGATATGTACTTGAATTTTTTGCTAACACATATATTTGGGGGATAATACGTTATTTTTATGTTGGTTGTTTATGCTTTTCTTTTATGCACTTCCTTAAGTGTCTTGTCTTGCTTGTTGAGCATTTAAAAATGTTGTATTTTTTATCCCTCATGCATTTTTTTCTTGATTTGACATTTACATGTAATTTATTATTATATGGACATTTGGATATGTCATTTTTTCCCTTATGGACATTTGACTAATTTGCATCCATTCAATTATGCAAAAACTGAACATGTCCCTTATTTGAGGTTCATTTTGACCATTTTATTTTGATTATTTTGAGTGATCTTATGTGTGTGATTTATTTATTTTTGATATTATAACCCTCATCTCAAAATTGGGGGTATATTAATGAGGAAATGTCATAGAGACATGGCTTCCACATTTTTTACTAGTCATAGATTAAGATATATAGTGGGGGCATGTTATGGAAATATGTTATACACACTTATGATAGTTTTAATATCATATTTCATTGGAGGAATGTTTTGGAAACATTTTCTCCACATTTACATAATTGAAATTTGGACAAATTGTATACTTATATGATTCAAATACATATTTGTGGCACAATTTTATACATTGGTAGCGTTATTATAGATAGGTTTCAACATGAGACATATATAAGGAACATATGATATATAAATAGAACCTAAATTAAAAAATAAAAATAAGTTTTATATTTGAAAATACTTTTATGGAATTTAGCTCACCAATTTGGATTGCTATAGACTATTATTGAGCCAATCTATTGCAGTAGTTGGTTTAATTTTGGTATGGTTGAGGCGATTAAATCACTCAAATTTTCCAAGTTTATTGGTTGTACTTGATTACATCATCTAACCTTATCATATTTATAGTGTGGGTTGACTTGTATCAACTCATACTCACCAGGTTGGGTTACACGGTTAAGCTAATCTCAACTATTAGGTCATAGTTCACTTTTTCCACAAGGTTGGGAGCAAGTTTATCCTTAAACCTATATATACACTTCTATATTCAAATTTTTCCTAATATCAATTTAAATTGTTCATAATGATACATATTTTCAAATCAAGTTACCAAAAGGCAAGGGAGTTACATCGATACATAGGTGTACTTTTAAATCTTTCTCTTTCTATTTCAATCATTTCAATGTTTTCAATTTCAAATTATATATACTGATTATACAATGTAACATGTTTTTGGGTGTAATTTAGTCACAAATAAAATACTCAAGTTGGGCTCACATAAAGGCAAGGTGTGTTACACACCTAGGTACATGTTTCTTTTCCTTAGAACTAGTAATTTCATTACTAGATTAAAGGGGGGAATATAGATACTAAATCATAATCATATAGAATATCATTCTTGTACACTTGATAAATAAATATAATTAACCTTCACATTCTAGACCTTTCTACTATCTAAAGTATCATATATACTCTCTATGCTAAATTTATTATCTCTTAGTCCATCTAGTGTTATTATAATGACCCATGCCTTATATCATGTTTAGAGTACTATAAACCTACTTATCTTATTTATCTATAAGTTTTAGACATGTACATGTTTTCTAGCTTGCTAGACGCTTATGTCCCAGTCAAACACCTATGTCGATGGAAGTGTCTTATTCTAATGTAAGTGTCTAGTACCATAAAGTCATCACATTTACAAATAAAAAATATACCTATGATCAACATAATTGATTTAATGCAAGATATTTAAAAAATGTATTGATTTACATATAATATTAAGCCTCATTCATTCCTCTCCTAGTATAGATCTAATAACTCACAAGGCAACTTAACAAAAGCATTCAAGTGAGAAAATCTTCCTTATTTTATTCTATTTCCATATTAGTCATAGGGAAAACACATTTATAAATTTGAATTATTAAAGGAGAAATTCATGAGCCATATTTTATAAGTTACAAGCTAGGTCATTTTTATATTTTTTTCCACATATTACATCCTTGCACAAACACAAACCAACATGTAGGGGATAACTATATCAGTTTGAGGACCTCTTCAGAGTAGTGGCTATGTAAGTAACACCTATATACATATAATATTTTCAAACTTTATCAATTATTGATGATTTCTACCTTACAAGAACCCATTGAGTATCTATATGTCTAAGTACATTCTCTAAGGGGTGCATCGAGAAAGGGGTGGGAAAACCATTGGTGATTTTCAAGATTGTTGTCCCTTTTACCACTTATTATCTACACACTTGTCTCCTAAAAATATTCCCTTAAGCTTTGCCTCCTATTTTGTACCTTCCTCTAGTCATTTTCCATCTTTATTATCCTTTCCCTAACCTAAACCCATTTTTGGTAGTTTACATGAATATGTTAACCACATCGACCTTGTATTGTTATTTATAGAGCTTACTAAGAACTAAGTTAGCCATGGTCGTCATAGTTCATTATTTAGTGTGCCTTTTTCAATTACAATATTAGGTCAACCTTGTCAGCTAAATATTTTAGAAGGGTTTAGTGTTAGATAAGCCTATATAAACACATATGTTTCACCATTATTAGATAAAAATCAAAATCTATTATTCATTTTCACTTATTTATAATCTACTCTTCTACCATTCTACTTGAGGAGTCTTAGCTCAGGGTTTCTACTTGGATAATATTCTAGTATTGTGGAAAAGTCTTGGATGCTTTGGCATTTCTTAGTGATACTTACAAACCATAAAAACCTCTTGCAAAGCACCTTTATCCAAGGAGGATATTGAGACTTGATGGTTTAATCTTCAAGGTAAGGATCTCTAACTTTGATCCTCTCTTTAGTATATATAAGTAGCATAAGTAATGGATTTTGAATAATATTACTTTCTCCATGCATTAGGATTTTACTTATACATAGTTTAATTAAGATTCTCTTATGCATGTTTACTTTTATGTTTACTAAATCCCACTTTATGCCATAAGATTTGGTGAGTAATAGATTAGACTTTTACTTTACTTGTTAGTATAGTGAATATGAAAACATAGGACCTATTTAATGTTTTGCATATTTTTTCTTGACTAGAGGATTTGGAACCCTCTCTAGTGATATTATTGTGGTAATACATCCATTGAGTAGGTCTAGTGGATATATATTGGTCATGACCCAAATTAGCAAATATATCCCTAATTGGAAGTGTAAGTAGGATCTATCTTATTCGAGCTAGGATTGATTTGTAGATATGTTTCATTTCCCATTCCATACATTCTAGTGAACCCAATGTGAATCCAACCCTTATAGTTTTTATTTCACACTTTTCATTTCTATCATTTTATCATATTTTTATATTTGTGATACTAGGTTGACTAGGCCAGTATAGTTCTAACTTATGTGTGTAGGTTTAGCACATAGTCATATGAAAACAAATCTATTCTTTTTGTGTATGTCTTCATCAGATACAGGTCACTAGATCAAATAGGTTGAAATCATATTATTATTTATTTATAGATAACATAAAACCATTCAATATCTAGATAAAAAATTAAGTTGATCAGGTTGACTTAGTCATGTTATTAGGCTTTAATAAATAGGGTTTCACATAACTAGGTCAAATAAGTTAACTTAGTTTATATAACTATAAATAAACATTCAATGCACTTCAAAAAAAAATTCAATCCTAATCATCTTCTAACCCACTAAGGTTCCTCTATTTCTCTCTCTTTTAATTTAGTACTTAATTATAGTTTTATTTTGTGCAAGTTTTTAATCTTCAAATATACAATCTTATAACAAACTAAGTTGACCTAGTCGACTTAATTTTGTATCCTATCTTCTATCTAAAAGACTAAGTTGACTTGGTTGACTTAGTTCTTAATAAATATTGATTCTATATAAACATAAAATCCCAAACTACTTTGTTCTATAATTTTTTCATGTAATGTCATCTGAATAGACTCTGTACCATTCTTAATTTGGGAATTAATAATTATATGATAGTAATTAATTCACACTTTCATTTTCAACTATTTTCATTCTTAGAGTAGATCATGTAGTCTAATTAGGTGATTTTTCAAATTGTCAATTAGTTGCACTATTTTTCTCTTTTTGTACACACTACCAAATCACACAATACTCAAAACACATTTAACATTTATCTTCCCAAGGCCTACCTACTTGTATTTCATCACTAAGGGGCAGATGACTTGGTTTTTTAGCCAAGTATAAACACATGGTTAGTGGTATATATTGGAAAAGCACTAGATACCCTTATTACTATAGGATTGTGAAGTGAGGGGGTAGGCCCCAATACCAAGCTAATACTATTTCCAACATAGGTCTATTTTAGTATAAACATCCTAAAACCATCCATAGATTGCTTTCTAGTTTCCTATTTTTAGCCAACTTCCCTATCACACTTAAAATAACACTTTATAATAATTTAAAGACACTCAAATGACCAGTTAGATAACATTTACTATTTAGTTGACTACTTTCTCTCTGCTCATTGTATGTTGTATTATAAAAACTTGCAGTGAACCGTGTTGGTGTAAGTTTGTGTTATGTGCTTCAATTGGATCATTCTCATTAATCTAATTGTTTGTGTATGCTTCCATTTATTACTTTAATTACATTTAACAAATTTTCCCTATTTTTAGCATACCATTATTTTGTTTGACACAATATTTTATAAACTATCATTTCCCTACCTATAATACTAAGTTGACCTAGTCAACCTTGTACTCTTTTCTATTAGTCAAGTTATAGTAATAAGTCAACTTGATTGACTCTATATCCTTAATAGACTACCTTTTTCCCTATTTGTAGTACTAAGTTGACCTAGTCAACTTTTTACTCTTATACCTTATGTTTAGTAGCACTAAGTCAACTTGGTCGACTTTATATCCTTATCCGGCTATCTTTTTCCCTATTTACAATACTAAATTGACTTGGTTGACCCAATACTCATCTTAGCCTATTTTCAATAGTACTAAGTTGACCTAGTCAACTCTATACTCTTATTGTTTCTCTTTATCTCTTATATAGATGACTTAGTTCTCTATTTATCATTCCTTATCATTCTATCATTTCCTCAAAACATCATGAAGTCCCCTATTAAAAGCTTCTTGGATAACTTAAATACATTTAGACATAATATGGGTTATTCATTTTTCCCTTTCTTTACCTCTCAAGAGAACCCTCACTCTTAGAGCACCTCTTCCCCTCCTTCATCTATGAATTGCAACTTGGTTTAAATCACACCTCAAGATGAAGTAGGTGTATCCAATCCTTTTTGTACCTATTAAGACAATTTTCATCTTCAAGATTTTCAACATAATGTGGGATCCATCGACACAAGTCTATCCAACAATTCCACTGGTAATCCACCATCCAACAACCCTATCCCTAATACCCATTTGTGGAGTTCTCCTATAAACACCAACCCACCAATTAATATGACTCAACTTATTGCACAAGTCATATAATAAATAAACATAATGAGAAATTCTAACAACTCTCAAATGATGAAATTAATATGTCATTTGATCAATATGGCTAATCAACCTCTAGTTCTCAATACTTAAGCCAATCTAAATTTTATTCCTCCACCTCTTAGAGATGCCTTAGGAAATTTTATTCCTCAACCTATCATGAATAATAAAATGCTTCAAAACATCCAAAATGATCCTTTATATCCTTTCATCATGTCTATTTATATTGGTAATATATCTCTAACTATAGTGTATGATCTGACTAAAGACATTGCATCCTTCTTAAAGCATTTGTCAATCTCTATAAAAAATAGATCCAAACTAATACTTTTACCAAATCTAAAATTCTAGTTAAAACCTTCACTAGCGATGTATTGGAATGGTATAACCAACATCCCCAATATTTAATTTGGTAACTTGAGCATTTATTCAACCCTCTAGTTAAATAGTTTCAATATAATGATATTCTCAAAAATTAACTTAGCCATTTCATCAATGTTAAGAAAACTCCCATCGAATTAGCTCATGATTTTATCAAACAATGGAAATATCTACCCATAAATCTGACCATAACATGAATAATGACAATATATTCAAACTCCTTATAACTAATTTAACTCTTTTTATTCAATATAAGGTTTAAACTTTTGCTCCTCAAATTATTAATGAAACTCTTGACCAAACCAAACATCAAGACTTTTTCATGAAGCAATTCAAACCTAATATCAAATTTCTTAAAGTATATTTCAAAATTTTACTAATGCCATCACTGAAAATACTCCTAAAACCAAATTAGGAGTTTCTAAGGCTGATAATTCCCCATCTTCTTACATATCACTAACTATAAAATAAATGAAATAATCCTTACCACCCTCTAAACCCTTTACTTATCCTAATAATCCTCCTAAATGATATGATCCTTATCAATTTTCTTGGTTCCATACCAACATTTGTCATTCTCATGAAACTTGTCAAGGGCTTACTAAATGTACTATCTCCTACATGCTTGGTGATTCCTTCAATCATGAAGCCATGATCTAACTCCATCATCAAGAGTACAATATTTCTTCTCAAAAATGACAAGCTCCCAAAGCTTCTTCTTCTAATAACGAAAAATATTTTTCCACATATAATCATCAACAAAATACTAAGGATGTTTGTGCTATCGATGTCAATTATGACCAATATTACAACCATTCTTAATATGTTAACATATCTAAGGTCAACTATCATCACAAACTAGCTCACAAAGATCCTATCATAAAACTTAAGAAATCATCTTTGGAAGAACAAATTATCAAAGATACTACAACCACTAGTTTAGATTTAGAAGCCCCTGATAAACCACCTCCTTCTTTTGAACCCCCAACAAATTCCATGATTTCAAAATCTACCTTACCTTCTAAACCTCACACTAGTTCTTTTAAATCCCATTGGAGGTTTTTGGAAGAGCTTAACTCCATTCCTTATAAGAATCCACTTATGGAGTTAGTTCATACTTCCCCTTATCATCACAAGTTCCTTATGCAAAAATTATAATAAATTTAATATCCATCTTCTATATATGAAGAACCACCCTCTATTGAGCCTCAACCTACCAATGTACATACCATTTAATCTATTTATCCTTCTTCGAAACCTTATATTGAATTTCTTGAAGAGGACATGATTAATGATGAGATCATTTTTCACACTAATGATCCACCCCTCTTCATTAAAATAAACCTTAATACTACCCTTATTCATAAAGTTTTAGTTGACAAAGGGTATGGTATTAATGTGACATCTTTGTGGCTCATCCAATAACCTAGATATAATAAAGATCATCTCAAGCAAACCTACCTCACCTGTCATGGATTTGATAAAACTAATCAAAAGCCTCTTGGTTGTATTTGGCTCTCTCTAAAAATTAGAACTAAGATCATTCAAACTAAACTTATGGTCCTTGATTTTCCCCTATATTATAACATACTCCTTGATCACCCTTGGACTCATAAAATGAGGGCCATAACCTATTTCGATAACTAATACATCAAATTCCTTTATAATAGCAAATGGTATAATCATGAGGTTGATCCCAACCCTTGGAGTATTTAACTTCCCAATCCTAAATCTCAGTATCACATGCCTACCATTCTTACCATCAATAATGTACCCTTTATTGAATTTATCAACATCAATCCAGACTTACAAATCACTATTATTGATTCAAATGATGATGAACCTAATGACTTACAATATACTTGCAACACTACTAAGGTACCTCCTTATATCTTGGAGTGGCTTCCTCCTTCTTCATTACCTCATGATCACACTATTCCTCTCATTGATGAGATCAATGATTTTCTCCCTCCATACAATGCTCAGAAACCTTCTTACCTAGCTAATGACTTCACATGAAATGATTATAGAGTGGCCAAATTTTTCCAAGATCCTTTAATCATGTCTCTATGAAAATTCAATGACCTTAGAATTTAACCTTCTGAAACTCCCCCTGGATCTCAAACATGTACCATTTATCCAACTTATGATGATAAATATATCATGGCCCAAGCTCACTCTCAAGACTTGGATGTATAAAATTATTAAAAACCTTTGGCTCAAATACATGATTTCAACTAGGATGTTCACACCATTTCCATGGATTTTAAATTATCTCCTGAAGGTCATGTACCTCCTTATAATAAATTCCACTTCTTAATACTCCTTGGGTGGTAGAACAAATCCTCCCTTTCAAACCTTTAGATGTTCTTAAATCTCTTCTACCACCTATATATCCCATCATTATATCTAATTCCTTCCCCATCAAAGAAACTAATGATACACCAATCTCATTTGATCAATCTACTACTCTTACTCCTGATATTACATAAAATTCCATGCCCACAAATGCCCATTAGATACATTATGAATATGATAGCCATGGTAATCAAATTCTTAATCTCAAATTAGACATTGAGTATTATGGTCTTCTTCCCACTTTGTCTAGAGATGAAGTTATTCTTGAATTACTTCATGCTCGAGAACTTCAACTTCTTTGATGACATCACAAACTTAGGAATTTCAAAAATAGATCCCCTTATTTCAATAAATTCATTGCTAGCATCAAACCTACAACTAATCCAATTTATTATTTACCAAATTCACCATATCAATTCCAAGAAGGCAATACTATGCTTATAAAAAAAACTAATCTCATTGAATATGGGACTCCATAATTCCCTCAAATAATTATAATTTCTCATGAACTCACACCTACTACACATGATAACTTTAGCTTATTTTTAATAAATATCATGATATCTTTGCCTATTCCAATAAGGGCATGCCTAATATTTATCCTAGAATCATGGTGCATAATATAATCACTTATTTTGAAGCCAAACTTGTGCACCAAAAACAATAAAAATTTCCACCCTATGCCATAAAGAAATTATCAAACTTATTGATGCTAAGTTTATCAAACTAGTGGACTATTTTGAATGGGTTTCTAGCATAGTCCTTATTTTTAAAAAGGTCACCATGGTGATTCACATTTATATTGATTAATGTAATCTTAATCTTGCTTATCCCAAGGATAATTTCCCTCTACCTTCAATAGATTCCATTGTCTATTCCACAATTGGTTAAGAAATGTTGTCTCTTATATCTCAAGATATAACTAAATTCACATTGTCCCCAAGATCAACATAAGATAATTTTCACCATGGAATGGGGTACCTTTTCTATGTTAAAATTACCTTTGACCTCAAAAATTCTAGAGCTACATATCAATATAAAATGACTCATATCTTTCATGATCTTATTCACAAAATTTTAGAAACCTATGTGAATAACCTTATTGCTAAGTCTAAATATCATAAGACTCATATTTCTGATCTTACCATCTTCTTTGATTACCCTATTAAATACAAAGTTAGAATAAATCCTTACAAATGTGTCTTCACTGTCACATTTGGTAAACTTTTAGGATTATTAGTTTCTATCCATAGCATCAATGTTGACCCTGCCAAGATTAATTCTATCATCAACAAACCCATCCCTCATTCTATTTTGGATAGTCAAACTTACCTCAACAAACTTGGGGAAATTAGATGATTTATCCCTAAAATGGCTTATCATATCTATTCTATCAATTCTCTTCTTAATAAAGGTAATTATTTAGAATGGATGGATCCCTATCAAAAAGCATTTGATAACATGAAATAATCATTGCTTTATCCACATACTATTTATCCCGTTCAAACAATCATCCTTTGATCTTATATACCTATTCCACACCCATATCAGTTGGGTAAATTATTTCCCAACAAGATGATATTAGAAGATAATATGCCATATATTATATCAGTCGAGGCCTCATTGATTATGAGAAATGTTACACAAAATTTGAATGTGATTTCCTTGTCATTTATTTTACAGCTAAAAATTTGACATTATATGATTTATCAAACCACTTATGTTATCATACATTTTTAACCCCTTAATCACTTCTTATCCAAAGCCTTTCTTATTAGATACAAAATTGGAAAATCGATGGTCCTTATCATGGGATTTGATATCCAAATTATTACTCAAAAATATATCAAAGCACAAATCATCGTTGATCAGCTTGGTGTAGCTCTTATGCCAGCTATTGACCACCTTCAAGATAGTTTTCCCAATGATAATATTCAATCTATTTAATGTTTCAACCAAGACATATCCCATAATTATTACTTCCATGACTTCAGTATTGATCTTAAAGCAAGTAATCTTGATGAATCTGCTATCCTCCTTGATATCACTAAATCAATTATAGTTATCAAATAACTTCCTAAATAATGTTGATTTACATGAGGATACTTAGACACTTCATTTTTATGGTTCTAAATGCATTCAAGGAGCTGGGTTAGGTTGTATCCTTATGATCCCTCTTGGAAAAATCATCCCTTTATCATTTTTATTAACATTTGATGTCACTAACAACATGGTAGAGTATGAAGTTTTAATCTTAAGTATGAGAGTTACCCTTTATTTAGATATCCAATACCTACATGTTTTACATGATTCCCAACTCATTTACCACCAAGTTAATGGTGATTACTAATGAAAAAGTGAGAATATAATTTATTATCATCAAATCATAACTACTCTTACCAAATATTTCATTTATTTCACCATCGAGCCTATCCCTTGAGATCAAAATTTTATTACTAATTATCTTGCTTCTTTAGCATCTCTTTTTCATCCACACCAAGTTATTATTGATCCCACTTTTCTTATATAAATAATAAATCTCCATCTTCTACTCAAACACATGATTCACTTATCTACCAAATTGAGGCCATCACCATTTGATAAATCTAATGGTATAAAGACATAATTCAATTTTTGTAACACCAAACTTATCCTCCCAACCTAAATTATCGTGAAAAGACTCACATTCACAAACAAGATTTTAAGTATGTCTTTCGATATAATATACTATATTATCACAATGGAAAAGGTACCTTACTCCACTATTTTATGAAATATTAGCTTCCTCCTCTTCTTGAATAAGAACATGGGGGCATTTGTGGTGGCTATTGTATCAGAAATGTTATAGCCCATAAATGATTACATATGGGATAATTTTGGCCCACTCTTGAAAAGGATGCCATCAAATTTTCTAAAGAGTGTTCTTCTTGCCAGATTCATGATGATTTAATTAATTCACCTCTAATCAAGCTTAAAATAATATAATCTCCCTGGCCATTCTCCATGTGGGGATTAAATCTCATGGTAAAATTACCTCAATCTCAAGATGGGCATGTATTTATAATCACTACCATATAATATTTTACCAAATGGGTCGAGGATATGCCCATTATTAATGTCACTAATACCACCATATCCAAATTTATCCTTAATCAAATAATTTACCACTTTGTTTTCCCTCATACTATCATTTTAGAAAATGATGGTAATTTTAAAAATAAAGATGTCAAACAACTATGCGTTAAATTTAAAATCAATCACAAATTGTCCACACCCTATCATCCACAATGTAATGGATAAGCTAAGGCCACCAAAAAATTATTAATAAAATTCTCCAAGAGACAATTCATGAAACCTACATGAATTGGCACCTTCATCTTTATCCTACTCTTTAGGCCTATTGTATTAGCATATGCACTGCCACTAGGGCAACACCATTCTCTCTCGTCTATGGTTTTGAACCAATCCTTCTATTAGAATTTGATCTTCCATATCTATGTATATCTCTTCATGGTATAATACTAGATGAAGAATTAAATGAATCTCATCTTCATGCTCTTGATAACCTTGATGAACACCATCTTTTTGATTTGTAACATAATTGCTAATACAATGCTCATATTGTCAAACAACATAACAAATGATTTAAAGTTCATACTTTTAATATTGGTGATATTTTCCTTAAATTAGACTACACTCATGATAAAAAAAAATAAAATATGTCCAAAAATGGTGGGGACCTTATTTAATCAAAGATATTCTTGGTCCAAGTACCTACTACCTTCAAACCAATGAAGGCCATATTTTCAAATAACCCACCAATGCACAATTCCTCAAGAAGTATTTTATCTAAATCCTTCCATTATTTTAATGATTTTTATATGCTATCTATCTAACACTTTTTGTAGGATACTTACACGAGTCTCACCCTCTACATCAATTCTCTTTTTTCACAAACATTAGTCCTTATTTTTGATCTTTTGGTTCCCCTTTTTTCTCATGAGTTACATTGTAAAACTATGGATAAGACCTAGTATTCCTCATAATGTACTTTTATCCTCTTTATTTTCATATTTTTTACACACTTTTTGGTATCCCTTGGGTTTATAATTTATTATTTATAGTGTAAGACCATGGATAGGACCTGGTCTTCCTCATAAAATCACTATCTTGTCATTACTTTTCTAGAATGTGTTTAGCACTAGTTATGAGTTCTTGATATTTTTTCTTAGCTTTAGCTTTTGATTTTTTTGATAGATGAAAGTTACACAATAATCTATGTTAGCATGTTTTCCTATATTTCCCTCATTATTATGATAAGGAATCACACTTTGATATCATTGTATCCCTTTTTTTTCCCTTTTATCACATTTGTGATTTGAAGTAATTCAAATTATTTCATGTCTCCTTCCTCTTGATTTATTTTCCTTTCACTCCACATTGGATAAAACAAGATTAAAGTCAAGATAACACTTTTAATTCACCTAAATTTATGAGACTCTTAAACACCATGATCTTTGAGTTCTTTATATTACCAACCAAGTCTCAAGTATTCAAATGAAAGTCATCTTTAGCACCATGTTTGGTTTTCCAAATTTGTATGGAGGAGGAATAATGCCATTAAAAATGTTAAAAGACAAATCATTTGAAACAAAAGGAAATGATATACAAAAGAAAACATACAAATCTCAAAATTCAAAATCACACTAAAACACTAATTACAAGCACATATTATATCTCTAATCAAACTCCACATTTGGCCTCATTATAGAGCTGAAGTTCATTGGGGTATGGTAGAATAGTAGATTAGATTAGGATATTTTAAAAAAACTCTATGATTATATCTATTTTATCATGCAATTACCTAATATTCATAGTAGACTGATGACTTTGTAAAGGGTATTGAGGAATGGGGAACATGTTTTGGGAACATAGGTCTATTTTTATTTTCATGCATATAGTCTTCATCGGGTGATTTACATACTTAATTTTGTTGACCTAAGACTTGTGTGTCTAGGAGAATTTCTTCATAGTCATTAAGGTTGAAAGTCCTCTTATTTTGACAAACCTAATTTGAGTGCCTTGACTTTGATAAATATTTCCTTTACCTTTATTTTTCATTCATTATCCCCTACACCCATTTCATTTCCACCCTTGACAGGCACATATGATTTTAAATATATTTTCCCTCTTTTACAATTTCTTTTTATTCACATATTAAAAACATGATAGCATTACTTTGTTTAAATTTTATCTATCTTTAGAACAAAACAATATGCTTAAGCAACTATGGATTTTTTTATTTGCACCATGGCTTTACATTTCTAGATATTCCTTACTTTATTTTACCATTTATTATTATTGGACCACTCTTTTTTATGGATGCATGAGTCCATTTCTACTTTCATGTAATTTTTACACTATTTAGTGAGGTTGGATTGATACTTCTCACTCACCAATGTTTTTTTCCTTTTATTCACCTTTTTCCATTGATGATCGAGTAAGGATTGTTACTTCTCACTCATTAATGTTATTTTACCATTTTTCACTTGCCCATCATTGTTTAAGTAAGGATTGTTACTAATTTAACATTAATGTCTAATTATTATCTTTTTGACATGTATCCTTGGTTTGACTTGGTGAGTTTGCCTTTATTACTTAAGGTTTACTTGTTTGAGCTTTTTAGTCTTTAGTAGCCTTGGATTTTTGGTTACTTGATTTACTCTAAATTTTGACTTTGTCATTTGGTTTAACATAACACTTGTCACCACATATTTATAAATTTATAAGTAAGTCCCATACATATATCACTAATTATCTTGGTTTTCCTATGTTTGTTTATTTTTTCTCTTTAGTTTTGTATCCTTGGGTTTGTTGAGATCAAAATAAAAAATACAGTAGACAACCATCTAGGGATAAAGGTAAGTGAAGGTCTGCATACATTTACTTTTTATTTATTTCTAATTCAATCATTTAATTTAAATTATTTTAACTTTAAAATACTGCAACATTTTTTAGCCTTAGCATTATGTGTTGCTATGTTTTTTTCTCGAAGCACCATCCCCCGTTGCACCTAAGTGACACATGATGAGATTTGAGTGTGGCATATGTATACACAAAATATTTTCAAACTTTATTAATTATTGATGCTTTATATGGTAAAGGAACCCATCAAGTCACAATCTCTTTGAGTGCACACCCTAAGGGGTACACCAATAAATGGGTAGGTAGACCATTAGTGCTTTGTATGATTGGTGTCCCTTTTTTCACTTGATATCTACACACTTGTCTCTTAAAAAAATTTCCATAGGCTTCACCTCCTATTTTTTACCCTCTTCTAGTCATTTTCCATATTCATTAGCCCTTTCCCTAACCTAAACACCCTTTTGGTAGTTAATATGACTATTTCATCCACATCGACCCTATATTATTATTTACTTATCTTACTAAGAACTAAGTCAACCATGGTTAACATAGTTCATTATCTAGTATTTTTTTGTCAATTAAAATACTAGGTCAACCAGGTCGACCTTATTGTCTATTTTTTTTGAAAGGGTTTAGGGTTAGATCTACCTATATAAACACATCCATTTATCCATTGTTAGAGAGCTAATAAGAGTAATTATTCATTTGCACTTGTTTACAATCTCCTCTTCTATCATTATACTTAAGGAGTCTTAGCTTAAGGTTTATAATTGGAGAATATTATAGTCTTATGGAAAAGTCTTAGATGCTTTATCCTTTCTTAGTGATCCTTACAAACCACAACAACCTCTTGTGAATCACATTTGGCCAAGGGGAGATTGAGTCTCGATGGGTTTTTATTCTAGGTAAGTATCTATAACTTTGCTCCTCTCTTTAGTAGATAAAAATAACATAAGTAATGGATTTTGAATAATATTTCTCTCTCCATGAATTATGGTTTCACTTATACATATCTTAATTAAGATTCTCTTATGCATGTTTACTGTTATGTTTACTAATCTCCACTTTATTCCACAAGATTTGGTGAGCACTAGGTTAGACTTTTACTTTACATGTTATTAGTATAGTGGATATGAAAACATAGGACCTAATTAGGGCTATTACATAATTTTTATTCACTAGAGGATTTTGAACCCTCTTGAGTGATATTATTATGGTAAGATATCCTTGATTAGGTCTAATAAATCCATATTGGTCATGACCCTGATTATATAATGTATCTTCAATTGAAAGTGTAAGTAGGATCTATTTTCTTTGAGTTAGGATTGATTTTTAGATATGTTACATTTCCCATTACATATAACACCCATTGATAGAGGGGTACTTGGGATTAGCTTAACACTGTGAGCCTACTAACCCATTTTTCCCATAACCACTATGAAGATGAAAAACTAGGGTTTTACTATTTGATAAGGAATGACAACCCATGATCCATATCTAGTCACACTAGAGTGAAGGTGACATAGAACCCAAAATATCCCAGGTGGTCACATCTAAATATAGTAGGTATTTCATACTATACACTTGCATCTAATTTAGAATGAAGTGTCGATGCAACTATTTGAGGTTGATGCAAGTGTTTAAGGCTATAGAGGTCAAATTTCAAGAATTTGATGACTGATCCATGGAATTGATCTAGTCTAATTATTCCATATCATATCTACATGCATAAAATAAACTAGCTAAGTACTCTTAATTTCATTTCATTACTATACCAATCAATATTTGTACTTATTATTTTTAGTATATCTCACTATTTAAATTTAGAATATTGTTTATCTTAATTTTCAAATTAATTGGCCTACTATAGATCTATTTACCACCCTTGCTTATTAATTTATATTATTAAACATGTAATATATTTAATCTTCTCAATTTAGAGTTAAACAAACACCTATGCTTGGTAATACTAAGAAAGGAGTGGGAAATATGAGAGGTTCCACTTTTAGAGGAAATAATATATGTCCAAGAGTATCTTGTGTATGGCCATCAAATACATTCACATGTCTAGATGTATGTTGCATATCTTGATCCTTATAACCAAGAGAATGTATAAGTGTTATGGTGCACACATTTTTACTTGATCCATTGTCTATCATGACAATATGAATTAGTAGTACGCCAACATGTGCTCTAATAAATAATACATGTCTATAAAAATCATCATTAATAATTTAAAAATCATCAAATATAATATATGGTCATGATGATAACTTACTTGTATATGTACCAATGATACTATCAAGTGGATTTCCATATGAAGATAGAGGAGGATGAAAATTATAGGCATAATTTACTTTATAATTTCTCTTGTTAGTTTGTGCTTCATGATTTGGAAAGGGATATTTATAATTTTTTATCTTTCAATTTTCATTTGCTTAAGTCCTATCCTCTTCATTAGGTGTACCAATATCAATAATATTCTCATAAATGATATATTTAATTTTTTACCTAAGATTAATACATTTGTTATTAGAATGTCCAACACATATATGATATTCACAAAATTTATTCCCATCAAAGCTTATAGATTAAGATCTAGATAGATTTATTTTTAATGGTGGAGGAAGTGGAATAACATGACATTCAAGTATATTTTGAAGTAACATGAGGAGGTGAAGATACTTAGTTGGTTCTGATGCTAATACAAATCTATATTTGGAATAGGCAAAAAGTAAAATGGATCTATATTTTGGATAAGTCACCTAATTTTAAAATTTGTACATTTATAGCTGTAGACAATTACATTAACTTTGGATGATTGTGTCGATGTTACTATATGACATTAAATATAGGTGTCTAGTATGAAATACCTAATGAAATTAGATGTGACCACTTAGATGCTTCTAGGTTTTATGTTGCCTTTACTCTAGTTAATTCAAGTATGGGTCATAAACTATTGCTACTTATCAAATAGAAAAACCATAGTTCTTCATCTTAATAGTGGAAATGAAAAAATAGGTTAGTGGGAACATGTTTTCAAGTTTCCCCAAAAACCCCTCTATTAATAAGCACTACCTACACGACCAATAATCCAAAAAGTGACTTAGACTTATGTAGTTCTCACCTAGGTGTTGGATTGTGTGTGAATCATGCAACATGTGATAAACAAGTACAATAATGACCTAGCTTTTAACTTAGAAAATATAACTCTTAGGTTAATATTTTAGCACTTCATACCTATATATATGTTGTCTTTATGACTGATATGAAAATAGGATAAAGTATGGAAGATTTTTCTCACTTGAGTACTTGATAGAATTATTTTGGTAATTTACCTTGTGAGTTGCTAGGTGTTTCTAGGTGAATAATGAGTGAGGGTTGATCTTATATTTATACTAATCCCTTTGGAGAATATCCCACATTAAATCACTTAGGTTGACCATAATAATACATTTCATTTGAAAATTGGATGACTTTAGGGCACTATACACTTACATTGGGATATGATACTTGTGTTGACATATGCGTCTAACTAGGATGCAAATGTCTAGGTACTTACAAAATAGGTGTAGGTATATAACTTGTAAAGATGGATGATAATAAAGTTTATAACATTCCAGCCAAGAAACAAGGCCTAATCCATCATGATAACATTAATTAGACTAAGGGATAATTAATTAGGAACATAAAGATAGTGTGTGTAAGCCTTTTGGAAATAGGAAAGATCTAGAGGCTAAAGGTACATCCATGATATGTATTTGATAAATGTAAAATATTGAGGTTCTATATAATTGATAAATATTGTATGCATTCCCCCCCTTTAAAATAGTAATGAATTTTTTGGTTTAAAGGAGAATAAATACATACCTAAGTATGTATAACACAATTTCTCTTTGTTGGTCACTAACCTGTAACCAAGAGAATGTTATAATATATGATAAATGTATATAATATAAAATTGAAAATCATTGCAATGATTGAAAATGAAAGAGAGAAAGGTTTAGGAGTACACATATGAATCAATACAAATGTCTTACCTTTTTGGAAATTGATTTGAAAGATGTATTATGAATCACTGAAACTAAGGTTAGGACAAATATAAAATTTAGAAAGTGCATATATATAAATATATAGAGATATATTGGAGGACACACACCCCCAACCTTGTAATAAAGACAAGTTGCCACCTGAAAGTTGATATTAGCTCAACAATACAACCTAATCATACTTATAACATAGTGAGTGTGAGTGAACCAAGTTAACTCACACTATAAATTTGATGAGGCTATATGATGTAATAAAGTACAACCTATGAACTTGGGAATATTGATTGATTTAATCACCTCAACCATACCAAAAAGTGAACCAAATACTACACTAGATTGGCTCAATATAGTTCATAAAAGTCCAACCCAATGGGTAATTATAACACCTAAAACTATTTGAAATTTGAAATTGATTTTATTGTACAATATTAGGCACATATTACATAACATATGCACCCTAGATATGTCTTAGCTGAAACTATGTATAATAATTATACCAATGTATAGACTTTTTTTCATAAATGTGTATCTGAATCATACAATTATGAATTTTGGCCAATTTTAAACTATGTAAGTGTTGATAACATGTTTCCAAAACATGCCCACACTATAATATGAAATTGATAACTAGTGTAAGTGTGGAGAACATGTTTACAAACATGCCCCCACTATAATTTGAAATTAAGAACTGATGTAAGTGCCAATGTGGAGAAATATGAAAACTAATATAAGTGTTAATGTGGAAAAATCTAAAAAATGATATAAGTGTCAATGTGGAGAACATGTTTCTAAAACATTCCCTAGCTATAATATAGGTATGTTTCATACTAAATAAATGTGGAGATTCTAAAACATGCCCCCATTGAATCTGAAACTATGAAAAATGTGAAGAAAATATTTCCAAAACATGCCCTCACTACAATATAAAGCTGTGAAGCAATGTATAAGTCATGTATCTATGGCATGCCCCCATTTTTAGGTGATGGAAAGTAGAAATAGGTATTTACCTTACCTCAAATGGATAATATAACCATGTAAACTATGATTTACCATGTAACATATAGAGGGAACATGTCTAGGTAGATATATCATTGAAGCATGAAGAATATTATCACACTAAGTCCTAAGATGCATGATGTATGTCATGGAAACATTTAGATATTAATATTAGAAGCTCAATAAGAAATCAAACATACACATAAGATCACTCAAAATCAAATAAAAAGACAATGGTCCAAGGAGACCTCAAATAAGGGGCTTTTTTAAATGTCACATAATTTAATGGTAATGACTTAGTCAAATGCCCAAAAAAGTAAGAATGACAAATTCAAATGTCAATATACAAAAAATAATAACATATTCAAATTTTAAAAATGAAAACAAAGGCATAGGGTACACAATCAATGGAACACATTAAAATGATCAAAAAATAAAAATAAGACACTCAAATAAGTGTTAAAGGAAAGGTATAATCAACCATCATAAACATAATATACTAATCCCTAGATATATGTGTTATCAAAAAATGTTAAGTACCTCATATATAAAGTAAATTAAAAAATATATAAGCATGGATAAAGGCATGTGTAAGTAAACATACTACCTCAAACACATGATAATTTAAAGTGAGCATAAAATGATGTAACCTAAATTTATCATGATCATAGAGGTGGATGCCCCTAATTTCCTAGTGATGTGAGTAGAGGGAAAACACAACATCTAAAAGTGCATATATCATGTATCTATGGATGCTTGTATCACACTCAAAATATGTGTGAATCATGTGTATATAAGAAATACTAATATTCCATCTACCCACATGCAACCAATAACATAAATGCTAAGGATATTATAAGATCTATAAATGTTGAACATATTTTTGGTTTTTTTAATTTTTTATTTATTTTTAAATATTTTGGGAATTTTGTGAGAGGAATAATTGAGGAAGTCCTCACTGTCAAAAGGTGTTGGATAACTTGAGGTATTTTTAATTATTTATTTATAGTGACACATGGCCTCCTCTTTGATGTTTCTATGTAATGGTAGTCCTAAATTTTTTGGTGGGGAAGGGTGGACATATCCATCATGGTGTAAGCAAATATCCATATCACACACAATAAAGGTGATACACATATATGAATTATGTATTTTTTCATTCCAATTACTAAATAAATGTTGTCTAAATTTTAATTTCAAATGTGTATCTCAATCTAATATCCATATGATCATGGGGCCCACTTGCAATCCATATACTATTGGTAGGTAGATGTACCCAACACATTTAGGAATCAATAGAGATTATGTTAATTCATTTATATTATGTCTCAACTATTGAATAAATGTAGTGATACCCATTATATCCTATTTTTTCTATCAAACTCGAAATGTTGATAATAAACCCTATCAATATTAGCATTAATAGCTATATCCTCATGCCTTAACCTCTCTATAGGATGTTTTTCATGTGAATCTTTAGAAGTAGTATGTATTTTTTTATTCTCAAGTATAATTTATATGAGACCCTCAATTTTATATTTATGAATTTGGTTTTTAAATGTTTGATAATGACTTGTATGATGGCCATTTATTTGATGATGGTAACACTCATTTAGGAATAATTCTACTTCTTGATTTGTGTCTATTAGAGGGTAAATATATCATGTTATGTTTAATTACATGGAAATTATTATATCCATAGTATTTTGGGTTATTTTTATTTGTATAATATATTGTGGAGTCTCATGAGAGACCTCCACTTTATTTACATGAGGTATTTGCATTTGACCCTTGTATGGTTGACTTAATCTGTGAATCCAAGAGGGGTGTATGGAATAACAAGTATTTACATGTTCACCTACCATTTTTTATTTTCCCTTATCTTGATTTGGTCCCATATCCTCTATAAGTGAGTTTAACTAATATGTAATATGACATATAGGTTTAATTATGTTATTCAAAATATGATCAAGTGGATCTAAATTAAGTTTTCACAATGTATCATCTATCATATCATGGGATAGATCATCATCATTTTCATAATAATCTAAAAAATGGCCATCTTGATACTCAATATTTACCAATAAATGAAGTGTAAATATTGGAGGTACTTATTATTTTTGTATCATTGGTTCCTTTGGTGTTGGTTCATGTTCTTGAGGTGAATTTATGTGAACTTTAGTGTTTAGTGCCTTATCTATTTTTGGAGATAATGGAGCCATTGTACTTGAATTTATCACTTCATAAGTTTGGATATTATCAAGAGGAATACATTGTGTATGTATTCTATACAAAGGAAAATACAATTGACCTATTAATCAATCCTAGCTTAGAGAATATAAATCCTACTTACACTTCCATTTGTTGATACATTTAGACATTCAGGGTTATGCCCAAGATAGATACACTAGACCTAACCAAAGGGTCCCTTATAAAAATAAAATCACTAAAGAGGGTTTCAAAGCCTCTAATCAAGTAAAACCATAAAATAACCCTAACTATGTCTTATATTTTCATATTCGTTAAGTATATGCAAAGTAAAACCTAACCTAATGCTCACCAAAGCTTGTGGCATAAAGTGGGGTAGTAAACATAAAAAGTAAACATGCATATACTAATTTTAATTAATATGTGTGTGTGAGTGTGTGTGTGTGTGTGTGTGTGTGTGTGTGTGTGTGTGTGTGTGTGTGTGTGTGTGTGTGTGTGTGTGTGTGACCCTAACGCATGAAGAGAGAAATGTATTAAAAATCCATTATTTATGCTACTTATATCTACTAAAATAGAGGATTAAAGTTAGGTATACTTACCTTGAAGATGAACCCATCAAGACTCAATTTATCCCTTGGCCAAAGGTGCTTAAAAAGAGGTTATTATGGTTTTTAAGGATCACTAAGATAGACCAAAGCATCCAAGACTTTTTCACAAGATAATATTCTTCTCCAAGTATAAACCCTAATAAATGAATCCTCAAGTAGAATGGTTGAAGAGTAGATTGTAAATAAGCACAAATGAGTATTTAACTCCTATATCTCTCTAATAAATATAAAAAATCATGTGTATATATAGATTAATCTAACCCTAAACCTCTCTAAAAGTTTAGCCAACAAGGTTGGCCAAATTTGACCTTGTATCATTAATTGATAAAATCAAATCAAGTCCCAATCTGGGTTGGCCAAGGTTGATCAATACCCATAATAGGAAAATATTAATTTGAATATATGGTTGGCTCAAGCTGACATTATTTGGTAAATATATAAAAGGGTTTTTGGCTTAGGTAAAGCTTGAATAATATGGTGAATTATTTAGAAAAGTGTGTAAGGGATGTGTCAAAGATTAGGGAAGTATATATGAAATTGTTGTGTAGATAGAAAGTGGTGGTATAGAGAAAAAAAATCTTACAAAGCACCAATGGTCTTCCCACCCCTTTCTATATGCACCCTTTAAGGCATGCACTCAGAGAAATTGAGTCTTGATGGGTTCTTGTAAGAGAAAAAACATCAATTTTTAATAAAGTTTAAAAATATTGTGTATACATATGTCCCAATCAAAGCTTATCATGTGTCACTTAGGTGTAAGATGGGATGGTACTTTGAGAAAATAACATAACAACACATAATTCTAAAACCAAATAAATTGTAGTATTTAAAGCATAAAATCACTAAAAGTAAATGATTGAAATGAAATAATTAGAAATAAAAGTAATGTATGCATATCTTGATTTACCTTTATCATTGAATGGTTTTCTATTTAATTTTATCTTTGATCATGGAGGGTGCAGAGACTACTTTGGAAAAACCCAAGGATAAAAAACTAAAGAGTAAAAATAAATAAATGTAGGAAAGCCAAGATAATTGAAATGGTGTAGGCATGATGTACTTGTAAATTTGGTAAACTAGGGTGATAAATGCAAAGTTAGGACTAAATGACCAAGTAAAATTTTAAAGTGAATTAGGTATCTAAAAATCAAAGGTTACTAAGTGACTGAAGAACTCAAACAAGTACACCTTAAGTAAGAAAGGCAAACCAACCAAGTCAAACTAAGGACAAAAGTAAAAATGTTAATCAAACATCAATGTGAAAGTAGTAACAATATTTACTTTAAAAAGTATGGGCAAGAAATGGTAAAAAGCATTGATGAGTGAGAAGTATCAATCCTTACTCAATCATAAATGAAAATAGTACATGAAAATGGAAAAAAATATTGGTGAGTGAGAAGTAACAATCTAGTCTCACTCAATAATGGGAAAAGTACATGAAAGATAGAAATGGATGTAGTTGTCTAAAAAAATAAAGTACAACAAAAATATATAAATAGATGCAATTCTCCAAAAAAAGAAGTGATAATAATTTTTTTTCAAATAAACCAAGGCAATTCTAGAAATGGAAATCAATGGTGTAAATAAAGTAATCCATAGTCACTCAAGCATATTATTTTTTTCTAAGGATAGATAAAACCAAAAGAAAGTAGTGCTAGCATGTTTTTAAGATATGAAAAATAAGGAATAAAGAAGTGGGAAAAAATCTTTAGATTCAAACTTTCATGTCAAGGGAAGAAAATAAATGGGTGGTGGAGGGAAAGAAGAAAAAATCAAGGTAGAGAAACTGTTTATCAAAGTCAAGATACTTATATTAGGTTTGTCAAAACAAAAGGACTTTCAACATTACAGACTTTGAAACTTTTGCTATCCACATAAATATTAGGTCATCAAGTGAAGTATGAATATCATCCCATAAATTCTATATGCATGAAAATTAAAATGGACCTACCTTCCCATAACATGTTCCCTATTCTTCAAAACCCCTTACAGAGTTATCGGTCTACTATGAAGATTGGGTACTTACATGAGAATAGGTAGAACTATAGATATTTTTAAATTCTCCTATCCCAATCTAATAGCATACCACACCTCAATGGACCTAGGATCTATCATGAGGCCAAATATGGAGTTTGATCTTTGATTGGAGATAGGATATGTGCTACTAATCATGTCTTTTGGTGTGGTGTTGACTTTTTACTTTGTATGTTGCCTTTTGATCATTACTTTTTTTTAAATGGTTTTGATTTTAAATTTTTATGGATTTTTTGATTCCTCCTCCATAAAAATTTTGATAACTAAAAATGGGTTCTAAAGATGACTATAATTTGAAAACTTGGGACTTAGTTACTAATAAAAAGAACTTAGAGAGCATGGTTTATAAGAGTCTTATTTATTAATATAAAATAAAAGTGTTATATTTAATTTGATCTTGTTTTATATAAAGTGGAATGAAAGGAAAGGAAATCAAGGGGAATGAATATGAAACAATTTTAATTACTTCAATTCACAAAAAATGTGACAATGTGAAAAGGGATACAATGACCTACAAGTATGATTCCTTATCATAAGAATGTTGTAAGTGTAGGGAAAATGATAACATAGTTTGTCATGCAATTTTATCTATAAAAAAAACAAAAACAAAATATAAGAATGGGATCACAAAATTTTAACCATTTATTAAAATTATAGAAAAGGAACACTTGGTTGAATAAAGATGTTTTGAAATAAAATGGCAGTTTTATGAGGAGACCCTGGTCCTATCCATGGTCTTACACTACAACTCATAAAAGAGAAAACCCAAGTGGGTGTGATAAAGATAAAATATGGTATTTATGAGAATATCCTAGTCTTATTCATGGTCTTACATTTCAACTCACAAAATAAAAATTCAAAATCATTTGAAAAAATAAAAATCATAAAAATGGTTTTTGTGAGGAAGGCATGGTCCTATTTATGGTCTTATACTGTAAATCACAAAATAAAAACCTAAGAGGGTGAAAAAATAATTTAAAGATAAAAAATTTGATATGAAAAATAAATGGAAGTGAAATAAATTCATTAGGAAAATTAAGTCCTATTTATGATATTACAATGCAACTCATTAGATAAAGAAACTGAAGGACCAAGGGAAGGAATTAAGGTTTGTGTAAAGAGAAATTATTTTAAAGGGTGAGATACATGTATAAATAGTAAAATAAGTGTTATTATGATAGTATATATAAATATGATAAGAAGGTAAATATATAAGCAAATTATTTCTTCAAAAATTGTGCATTAGTGAGTTCCTTGAAAACACGGCCTTCATTAGTTTGGAGGTGATAGGTATTAGGACCAAGAATATATTTCACTAAATAAAGGCCCCACCATTTTTGGTATTATTTTCCTTATTTATCATGGGTATATTATAATTTAAGGACTATGTCACCAACATTGTAAGTGTGGACTTTAACCTTTTTATTAGGTTTCTTGGTGATATGAGCCTTGTATTGGAAGTTATGTTGTAGAGCGACTAGATGATGTTCATTAAAAATATCAAGATCATGAAGGAAAGCTTCACATATTTATTCATTGGGAATGATACCATGAATATATATATATATATATATATATATATATATATATATATATATATATATATATATATATATATATATATATATATATATATATATGTATATATATATATGTAAGTAGGTAATCTCAACTTCTAATGGCAAGATAGACTTAAAACCATAGACTACCGAGAATGGTGTTTCCCCAATGCCAGTATGTATGCTAGTATGATAGGCCAAAGTGTGGGATATAAATGAATATTCCAATATGAGTGGGTTTCACATATGTTATTTTGAATAATTTTATTGATAATTTTATTAGTGGCCTCATCTTGGCCATTACACCATGGATGATAAAGTGTAGAAAATTTATGGGATGTTTTGAATTTAATGCATAACTACTTCACATCCTTATTCTTGAAATTGCTTCCATTATAAAAAATGCTATTATGGGTATCTAAAAAATGACAAATGATTTAGGATAAATTTTTAAGTAGTGGTTCCTGTGACATTGACTAGAGTCATGGCTTCTACCCATTTCATAAAATATTTAGTAGTCATCATGATAAAAACATGCCCATTTTATGACTGAGGTATTTTAGTGATGAGATCTAATCCCCACATAGAAAATGGCCAAAGATATTCCATAATTTTGATCTTATCTGATGGTAAATGGATTATATCATCATGGAGTTGGCAAAGACTACATTTTTTAGTGAAATCAATAGCATCCTTTTTTATAGTAAGCCAATGGTATCCCATACATAGGCATTTTAATGTTGTATCATTTCCACTATAGTGACCATTGTAAATACCCCCTGTGCTTATTCAAGGAGGGAGGGACCTCTTTTGTAATTACATAAAAAATCAAGGTACCTTATATATTATGAAAATAAAGGGTATTGTATCGAAAGACATATTTAAAATCTTGTTTTCAAATTCTAGTCTTTTCACAAGAATTTGTGTTTGGAGGATAAGTTTGATGTTCAAAGATTTGGATAGTGTTTTTATACCATGGGCTCTATCAAATAGTGATAGCCTCAATATGATAGATAATTGAATATTGTATTTGGATACAAGACATGGAATATCTTATTTGAATAAGAAATTAGGAATTACTAAGAACTTAATGTAGATGAAATATGGATGCTGAAGAAGTAAGAGAGTCAATAATAGAGTTATAATCTCTTAAAATGGGCTCAATGGTAAAAGAGGCAAACTCTTTGGTGAGGGTAGTATCCACTTGATGATAAGTGATAATATTTTCACTTTTACACTGGTAATCACCATTAACCTAGTAGTAGATAAGTTAAGAGTCACCCAAAGCATGTAGATCTGGAATATCTAAGTCAAGTATCGCACTCATGCTTAATATTAATGCTTTATATTTTAATATGTTATTAGTGACATCAAAGGTGATCCAAAATTCCATATGGATTATTTTACCATGAGGATTAACTAGAATACAACCTACCCTAGCTCCTTGGAGACATTTGACTCCATCAAAGTGGAGGGTCTAGGTGTCTTCATGCAAATTGATGGTGATTTTAAGAAGCTCTTTGATAAATGCTTTAGATTTAGTAGTATTGGTAATGACATAGGTATCTTATTGATTACTTGTTTCTAAATAGGTAGTGAAGTTATGAAATTAATATTTAAGAGATATAACTTGATTGAGACCTTCAATATAGAGATTGTTATCATTGGGGAAACTATCTTGAAGATGATTGGTAGTAGGTATGGGTACAACTGCAAGTTGGTTAGAAATGACTTTCCCTTTAATATATTTTTGTGTTATCATTTTAAGTTCAAATTCCATTAAGATAACCATACAATTACTAATTCTATCTCTAGGTAAAAATGCTTTGTATAAAAAGTGATGAAATGGGTCAGAATGAACTATGACATAGGTTATTTGATAGAGTATGTAGTGATGAAGATTTTTAGCTACAAACTAGATAATGAGGCAATCACATTATAATTTGGTATATATTTTTTATAATTGATGAGGCCTCAAATAATATAATAAATATCATACTCTCTTGTAGTATCATCTTATTGGGCAAACATTGACCCAACTGATATGGGAGTAGAAGAAGTGTAAAAAATCAAAGGACAATCACTAGAAGTTAGACGAAGGGTAGGTATATGGAGTAATAATTATTTCATGTTTTCAAATGCCTTATAATAAGGATCAATCCATTATAAATAATTAATTTTATTAAGAAGGGAATTAATAAAGAAAATGTGATAAGCCATTTTGGGGATAAATCATTGGATTTCCCCAAGCTTGTTGAGGTAAGTATGAATGCATAGAATAGAATGATGAATATGAATATTGACTAAAACATTTATTTTAGTGGGATCAACATAAATACATGAAGAGAGACTAATAATCCTAATAATTTACCAGATGTAATGCCAAATAAATAGTTATAGGAGTTGAGTCTAACATTTTACTTGATGAGTCAATTAAAGATGATGGCTAGATTAGAGAGATGGGTTTTATAAATTTTGTATTTGGTATTGATATCATCAACATAGGTTTAAAAAATATTATATATAAGGTTATTAAAAATGTGGGTCATATCCCATTGATAGGTAGCTCTAGTATTTTAAAGGCCCAAAGGCATATTAACATAGTAATAGGTGCCCCATTCCATATTGAATGTTGTCTTGTGTTGATCTTAAGGGGTGATGTGAATTTTATTGTGTCTAAAAAAAACATCCATGAGGGATAACATTTCATAACTAGCAGTGAAATTTAAAATGGAATCTATCAAAGGTAATGGAAGATTATCTTCGGGACAAGTGAGGTTAAGATTATAGAAGTCCATGTAGATGCAAATGACCATGATAACTTTTTTTTGAATAGGTAAAATGTTTGATACACATTCAAAATAGCCCATATATTTAATAAAATTTACATCTAATAGTTTTATAATTTATTTATAGCATAGGGTCAAAAATTTAGGGGGAATTTATGCAATTTTTGTTGAATGAGTTTGGCATCAGGGTATGTGATTATGTTGTGCACAATGATACTTTGATTGATATTGGGCTTGTCCTCATATGACCAACAAAAATTCTCATGATACTTATTGAAGAATATACTAAAATTATCATGCTCGGTCAACATGAGTCCTCTAAAAATTATTATAGGTTGAGGACATGAGGGTTTACCATGATCTATTCTCATGGTTTATTCAATAAGCATAACATTTCCATCTTAATAATGATATGGCACATTGATAAGAGAGGAAATAGGATTGGTTTTGGGATTGATGATAGAAATTAAGTTGTTAAAATGAGGAGACATTTGCTTGAAAATCCCAAGTTTGTGATGTTTTAAGGAAGTTGAGATTATTAGGCATGGATAAACTCAAGTATGGATTCATTTCTAGGTAACATAAGTAGATGTCCATATTATTCCACATTTACTTCAATATCAATGATTTTTTATCCTGGTGATCATATTCATAATGTATCTATCATACATCTATGGCCTTAGCATCAAGAATGATCTTAGGAGTATGTGGAACTATAGAAGAAGGTTAATTGGATTCAATTGGATTGATAATAGGCATATATTTAGAATCATTGGTAGGGAGGGAATATGATAGAGTGACTAGTGGGATATGAGGTAAAGAAGGTTCTAAAAGTTCCAAATTTTCAAGACATAAGATTTGTTGAAAAACCCAAGGAGTATCAAAAAGTGAAGAATTAATTAGAGTTACATGACCTTAAATTTCTAGCTCAATAACTATGGAAATAGTATGAACATCATGGTTAAAATCATGTATTTTAGCTAAGGTTTGTTGATAAAATTGAACATCCAAGTCTCTTGATTGAGCTTGGGCCATAATTTAGTTATCATCATAGGTGGGAGAGATAGTACATGCTTGTGTCTCTAAAGGAACTCCCAAAGGTGATATGCACAAATCATTAAATTTGTGAGGTGACATTGTTAAAGGGTCTTTAAATAACTTAGCTAATCCATAATAATTACAAGTGAAATCTTGTATAAGATGATTCATATGAATTACATGGAGGAAGAAAATCTATAATCTCATCGATAAAATGGATGGTATGATCATGAGGGTACAAGGAAGGAGGAGGTCACTCCAAAATAGAAGGAGGTAGTTTGGTGGTATTACGTGCATTTTTAAAATAATTTGGATCATCATTATCAAAATCAACAAGAGTGAATTGTAAGTTTGGATTCATATTAATGAATTAAGGTAAAGGTGTAGTATTAATTTTTTGAATAGTGGGAATCTGTATTGAGATTTTGGATTGGGAAATTGAATAATCCATGGTTTAGGATTGGCCTCATGTTTATACCATTTTACATTATGAATAAATGTTATAAATTATCTTCTAGAAGAGGAAATAAACCTCATACAATGATTGCATGGGTGTCTTAGGAGTATGTTATAGGATATTGGTAAGTTTAGAATCATAAGCTTAGTGCATATAGTTTTGGATCTAATAGTAAGAGGGAGCCAAATATAACCAAATGACATTTCATTGGTCTTGTTGAATCCATGACATTTTAGATGAGTTTTCTTGAGATGATACTTGTTATACCCATGTTTTTGAATGAGCCAAAGATATGTCACATTAATTCTTGACCCTTCATATACTAATACTTTGAGAATAAGGGTGGTATTAATGGCTATTTTAATAAAGAAAGGTGGATCATTAGCTAGAAAGAGAATTTCATCATCGATCATGTCTTCTTTAAGGAACTCTATGGACGGTTTTGAATAAGGAGAAATAGTTTCAATGGTATGAACTTCTATTGGTTGAGGATTATGATAAGGTTGTTCCTCCTCTAAGGAAGATGGTTTTTCAATCTCTTGGAGTTGTTGCATTAGTAATTTAATATTATAGGGAGAAGTGAAAACTAAATCCATTAGAGGGATTTTGTAAGGCATATAGTTAAGTTCCTCTAAGAAGTTTCAATGATTTTTGGAAGAGGAAAAACCAACATGAGGATTAGAAGATAAAATATGTTTAATAGGAAGAAAACTAGTTAGAGGTTTGGATTGAGGAAGTGGTTCCTCATTGGTTTTCAAGGTAAGTTAGTGATAGTAGTATCTTTGAGAATTTTATCTTCTAAAGATGGTTTCCTTGGCTTTGTGATGGGATATTTATGGGTGGGTTTGCATCTATAATTGACCTTAGCTATAATCATGTATTGAGAATTGGTATAATATTAATAATAATTAGCATCAATCATAAAAATATCCTTATTTGATTGTTGAGGGTTGGATTTAGATAAAGTTTTTGGATTTTTAGAGGAAGAAGATTTGAAAGATTGTTTTTTATCATGGCATCATGATTGAAAGAATCTCTGAGCATAAAAGAAGTGGAAAATTTTGTAAGCCCATGAAATGTTTCATGGGAATTTTATATATCCACATGAAAATAATAAAATTGGTTAGGATCAGACCATTTAGGGGGATTACTGGGACACGTGAATGGTTTAGAAGGCAATACAAGTTGTTTCATTTTTTGAATGGTTAATGGTGTATGGGAAGGTTGTGGATTTTTCATTTTGGCTACTCCTAGTTTTGGTTAAGGAGGATTTTTTATGATTGTATTGGTTGAGTGTTGGAAATATCCTTTTATGGTTTTAGTTTTAGGTTAAAACTATTTCATTAGAAAGTCTTGATGTGAAGCTTGGTTGAGAGCATCATTTACAGTATTGGGAGCAAAAGTTCAAACCTTGTATTGGAGGGAAAGTGTTAAGGATATGATGAAAATTTTGAACAAGTTGTCATCAATCATGTTATGATTAGATTTATGAGCCAAAAATTTCCATTGTTTGATAAAATTATTAGCTAATTCAGTAGGGGATTGCTTCGAATTGATGAAATGACTAAGACAAGTTTTGGAAAGATAATTATGTAGGAATTATTTAACTAAAGGATTGACTAAATCCTCAAGTTACCATATAGAATGTTGGGTAAGTTAGTTATACCATTATAATACATCACAAGTGAAGGTTTTAACTAAAATTTTGGTAGTGGAGAAGGATCAGTTTGGATCCACTCTTTATAAAGATTACTAAATGCATTGAGAAAAGATGTGGGGTCTTTATTCCTATCATATTTAAAAGTTGGAGATATATTAACAATATCAATATATACAATGAAGGGGGTTAAAGGTTCATTTTAAATATATGAAAACATCTTATTATGCATGATAGGTTGGGGAATAACATGTTTTTGACATATTTAAGAGGTTGATGAATAAAATTTTGTTTATTTTGGGGAAGAATAATAGGGGGCTTATTGTCCTTGTTTATCAAATGATGCTATAGTTTCATCATTTGAGAGGTGTTATAAGTTTACATGATGTTAATTTATTGCACTATTTGTGAAATAATTTGAGTTATATCAATTTTTAGGTTGGTTTTGGTAGGAGGATTCCTCAAATTGGTATTAGGGGGAGGGCTATTAGGTGGAATATTAGTATGAGGTAGGGTGTTGGTGTTGATAAGGTTTCCTATGGGGTTATTTGTTAGGCTTGTGTCAATTTCCCCCACAATATGGTAAGATGTCTAAATGTGAGAATTATATTGATAGGTATGGAATGGGTTTGATCAACCAATGTCATCTATTGGCATGATTTGAACCATATTGTAATCAAAAGATGAGGGATGAGAAAAGTTTCTCCAAGAGTGAGGATCATCTTAGGTAGTGAAAGAAGGAAGAAAAGAACATTCCATATAGTGTATAAATGGATTTAAGTTATCCAAATAGATTCTAATAGGGAATTTCATGATGCTTGAAGGTAGAATATAAAATCAAGAACAAAGGAAGAAAAATAGGGATAAAGTTAACCAAACATAAACTAATATCAACTAATAGGTACAAAGTCAATTGGGTCAATAGAGTCTATGGACAAGGTCCACACATCAGGATGAGAAAGACACATTCGATCTTCTTGACTATGTTCTACAAATAGTAAGATTAAAATAGGATAAAAAGATACAAAGTTATATGGGTCAACTATGTACTGTAGATAGATAAAGTGAATAGGGTAAAAGATACAAAATCATATAAGGTGATTGTGTATTGAAGGTAAGCAAGACTAATAGTCTATAAGAGACTATGTTGACATGTATGACAGTGTTATGAAAATAATGAACAATATTATAAAATATAATAGCTAAGCAAATAAAATAAAGCACACAATTAATTAGATCAATATGGTTGATCTAATTGAAGCACAAAACACAAACCTTGCACTAAAGTTGGCTAGTGTAAGTTTTGAAATACAAAATACAATGATCAAAGAGCAAGAAAAAAAACTTGAATGTAAATTCTAACTAATTTTCATTTCTAGATGTTGTTAAGTTATAATAAATTTTGAAATTAATTTGATGGGGAGTTGGCTATAAGAAGGAAATAGAAAGAAATCTATGGATAGTTTTAGGTAGTTTAGGATAAAAGGGATATGTATTGGTGATGGTACTAGCTTGTTATTGGGGCCTACCCCCTCACTTCACAATACCATAATGATAATGGTGTTGAGTGCTTTTACAATATATACCATCAACCACATGTTTATACCTGGATAGAAAACCAAGTTGACTTCCTTCTTGGTGATGAAATCCAAGTAAGTAGACCTTGGGAGGAAAATGTTTAATATTTTTTAGTTTTAGGTGATTTGGAAGCACATGAAAAAGATAAAATTAGTGTGACTAAATTGATAAATTGAGAAACTACCTATTTAGTATGTATTTTTTATTATAAACATACAAGCAACTAAAATGAAAAGTGAATTAATTAATACAAAAAATAGGTTAATTCCTTTGTCTATGAAGAATATATATTCATTTTAGGTGACACTATATGAAAACAATACATAATAGAGTCGATAAGGTTTTTAGAGTTTTACAGATGCAAGATCTGAAAGAACATAGTTGAATAGGTTGATTATGTATTCTAGAGAGAAGACAAGTTATAAAATTATGTTGAGTTAGTCAACTCAGTTTATTATGGAGATGTAATTTTATAGATTATAAACTATGAAAAATAATACTTTAAATGAAAAATAGAAAATGATAGAGAAGGTAAGAATGAACCTTAGTAGTTTTGAATATGCTTAGTTTGCAAATTCTATGTTATCTTGCTTAGTTTCTGATTTTAATATTATGTAAACATTGTTGATGAAGTTTACAAAACTCGTGTGCTAAAAATAATCTATGAATAGAGTCGACTGAATTTGACTATGTATACAAACTTATGTGCTAAAAATAATATACAAATAGAGTTGATTGGCTCAACTATGTTTGTAAACCTGTATGCTAAAAAAGAGAACTATGAATAGAGTCGATTGGGTTAATGAAGTGTGTACTTTTGGCACTAAATAGGAAGACTATGCCAAGTTGATTAATCTAGTCACCTATATTTGGAGAAGACTTGCATATATAATGTGATAAACCAACACATATACTATTAAAATCTATCGATAGATTTGATATAGTACCAAAAAAATAAAAATATATAATATGATGATAAAATGAATGCATGAATCAAAACATACAATGGTTTGATTCAACTTAGATTCAAAAGAATGTATATAAAGGAAAATGTAGCTAACCTAATAATCAATTCTATATCAGAGAAGATAAATCCTACTTACACTTATATTTGTTGATATATTTAGAAACATGACCAAGATGGATCTACTAGACCTAACCAAGGGGTCCCTATGAAAATAACATCACTAGAGAGAGTTCTAAAGCCTCTAGTCAAATAACACCACGAAATAACCTTAACTAGGTCTTATGTTTTCATATTCAGTAAATATATGCAAAGTAAATTAAAATCTAACCTAGTGTTCATCAAAGTTTTTGGCACAAAGTGGGGGTAATAAACATAAAAGTAAACATTCATAGAATAATTATAATTAAGCTATGTATAGATATAAACATAATGCATGTAGAGATAAATATATTCAAAAGCTATTACTTATGCTACTTTTATCTACTAAAATAGAGGAGTAAATTTAGAGATACTTACCTTGAAGATAAAACCATCGAGATTTAATCTCTCCCTTGGCCAAATGTGTTTTAAAAAAGGTGGTTGTGGTTTGTAAGGATCACTATGATAGACCAAATCATCCAAGACTTTTACACAAGACAAGATTATTCTCCAAATATAAACCTTAAGTAATAAATCCCCAAGTAGAATAGTTGAAGAGTAGATTTTAAATAAGCACAAATGAATAATTAACTCCTATCTCTCTCTAAGAAATGGTGAAATAAATGTGTTTATATAGTTGGATCTATCCTTAAACCTTTTTAAAAGTTTAACCAAAAAGGTTGATCCAATTTGATGTTATATCATTAATTGATATAAACAAGTTAGGTCCTGATCTGGGCCGACCAAGGCTGACCTAGACCCATAACATGCAAATATTAATTTGAATATAAGGTTAACCTAGGATAACATTATTCAGTAAATATCAAAAAGTGTTTTTATCTGAGGTAAGGGCTGAATAAGGTGATAAATTACTTGGAAGAGTGTGTAAGGGAGGTTTCAAAGCTTAGGGAAGAGTATAAAATATGGTTGTGTAGATAGAAAGTGGTGGTATAGGGAAAAAACATGTGAATCACCAATGGTCTACCCACCCCTTTCCCAATGCACCCTTTAAGGCATGCACTTAGAGAGATTAAGACTCAATGAGTTATTTCAAGAGAGGAGGCATAAAAAATTAATAAAGTGTTAAAATATTATGTGTATATAGGTGGTACCACTATAATAATTCCCTCTATATCAAAATGTATCATTTTACAAAATTTAAAGGGCTCATCATTGATAGACATTGGCAATAAGGTCCCATTGTGTATGAATTTTACACATCAATGTAAAATAGATGGGATGACCTCCATTGTGCGTATCCAAGATCTACCTATAATAAAATTATAATGCAATGATTGAGATATAACCTAAAAGGTGGTTGGAACCATTTTTGGACCCAATATTACATTTAATGTTATTTGGATAATTAGGGGGCCATGTGAAATGTCAAATCCCTTGATATGTATCACTTATTTTTAAATAAGGTTGGTACTAATACCAATTATGGTTAGGAAATTCATGTTACAAATGTTTAAGACTGATTTATTATCAACAAACACCCTTTTGATACCCTTATTATTCATATTTAATTATATTCAAACAAAGGTAACTCTTGGTTAATAATATCTTTAGATAGTAAATTTGTTGATCAAAGGTGATTAATTTTACAATGTTTTGTATATTTTGAATGATATTCATAAAGTAAGTTAGCTCAATATCACTCAGAACTTGGTTTTCACACAATGATTTATATAGTATATCCTTGTATGTAGTAGGTTGATTTAGAATTTAAAGGAAGGAAATATTAGCATGTGTGTTAATTAATGGGTCAACAAGGTTATATCCCTTAGATTTGATCATAAGCTTTGGCTTAGGAGGAAAAAATTATATATTAACAGGTGGTGGATTAGGTTGAACACCTTTACTTTTTCAATTAGTGATAACATGGACCACAAGATCTAATATAATCCATGGGTAAATAATGGGTATGACATGATAATTATCACTCAAATAAGATCTAGGTGGAATAAATGGTTGAGAGCATGCACGTTAGCATATGGATACTAGTTCTATAGTATTGAAAGAGGAATTATGAAGAGATATTAAATGTTGTTTTCAATTTAAAACCATCTCATTATATTGACATATCTACATACTTATTTGGATGACAACTTATATTAGTGTATTAAAATAACATATTGTTGATATAATTGCAAATTTAAACATAAAATGAGCTACACATGCATCCATATTAAACATATTGATAGAAAAATAAATCTAATTTTTAACTTTTAAAACCTTGTTCAATCAAAAATAGAAATTATAAATAGAGAGGAAACCCTATATCAATATCTATCATTTTATGGATAAAAGGTCAGGTTCACCAAATGTTTAAACCTAAAATATATATGTGGGGAATATGGGGTTAGAGGGGTAGAGATAACCTAGGGCACAAAGATGGTAGAATATCTCTAAAGCAAGTCAATTATTTGTGTGACTCATATAAAACATATATTAAATTTAATATGATGATATGCTACAGCTAAAAAGTATAACTATGCTATATATTGCAATATAAATGAAAATAAGACACTTATCTAGTTTTGATTCTAGTACAAATCTAGATCTAGAACATGAAAAAAATAGAATGGATCATAAACTAGATTAGTCACTTGATTCTAAAAATTTCACCTCTATAGTCATGGACCCTTTCTTCAACCTAGGATAGTTTCCTAGATGTTACTATTTGACTTAGACGTAGGTGTCTAGTATGGAATAACTATTGAAATTGATGAGACCACTTGGATTCTTATGTGTTTTGTGTTATCTTCACTCTAGTGATTTCAAGTATAGGTCATGGATTTTTACTCCTTATCAAATAGTAAAACCATAGCTCTCCATCTTCATAGTGTCTATGAGAAAAATGGGTTAGAGAGAACATGGTGTTGAATTTTCCCAAAGAGTCCTCTATCAGTGAACATTTCCTACATATAAAATAATTCAAAGAGGGCCTAAAACTTATGTAGTTATCCCCTATATGTTGGCTTGTGTGTGAATCATGTAATGTATGATAAAAAGTACAATAATGACCTAGCTTTTAACTTGGAAAATATATCTCTTTCACTACTCCTTCAAGACTTTTGAACTATAGATATATTGTCCCTATTATTGATATAGAAATACGAGTAAGTAGGGAATATTTTACTCACTTGAGTACTTGATAGATTACTTTTGGTAAGCTGACTTGTGAGTTGCAAGGTACTTCTAGGTGAGGAATGAATAAAAGTTGATCTTGTATTTACACCAATCCCTTTAGATAATATCCCACATTAAAGAACTTAGGCAAACCATAGGAATATGTTTCATTTATAAATTATGATTCTAGGTAATTAGACACTTACATTGGGATATGACACTTGTGTTGACATATGTGTCTAACTAGGACACAAGTGTTTAGGTAGTTAGAAAATAGGTGAAAGTTTAAAACTTATTGAGATGGAAGATAAACATGTTTATAACATTATGGGTAAGATATAAGGTTCAAGTCATCAGAATAAAATTGGTTGGACTAAGAGATAAGCAATTAGGCATAGAGATATAGTGTATGTGAGCCTTTTAGCAATGGGAAAGATGTATAAATTGAAGGTACATCCATGATATGTATTTGTCAAGTGTACAAGACTAAGGTTTTATATAATTCATAAATAGTGTGTATAGGAAGGGATGTCATGGGAAATGGTTTTCTCAATGGTATTTATCTTGGATTTTAGGAAGAGAAGGTATTGATCAAAGGAAGAATTATTTTTATTAATGGGTGGTGAAGTGGTAACTAAGGGTGAAAATTTAGGTATAGATACATTGGTAGAAGTGACAATATGAGGTTGACTAATATAACTTTATTTTTTAAGTTCATCTTGAGAAATATATAGAAATGAATTAATATTTTCAAGAGGTATTGTAACTTAATATCAAATTTCAACATGGTTTATTTTGACATCAAGGTTAGAGACAAAGGTCATGATGTTCCCATTAAAAGGATGAGGGGTAGGTACCAAGACAACTTGTGGAGATAGATGCATAACATAAGCCTTATCATGTTCCCAAGTTATTAAAGATTTGAAAAATACATAAGGGGAAACTAAATGACAAGATGAGGTAATCAAAACATTTGGATTAAGATAAAGGGTATAGTATGAGAAGGATCTTCTTTAATTTATTTATATAAAATCTAATAAAAGACATAATGAATAGCATGTTGTAAATAAATGTTATATGTTGCAAAAAAAATAATGATTCTATGATGAAAACATGTATATGATATACCCATGATGAATAAAAAATGAAACAATCAAAAGGAAAAAGAAAGTGAAAAGAAAAACAATTTTTTTTTGTGTATAAGAGACAAAAAACTCAACTTGAGGTCAAAAGAAAGAGCCTTTATGTTGGTATATATCTGAGGTGACAAGAAGAAATATTTAGTGTTAGATTATTCCAAGGTCAAAAAAGTAAATCATTACGTTATGGATAATATTAAAGGTTGATAAATATATTATTTTAGTATTAGGAATTTACATAATTAAACTAAAACCCTAGGACAAAAATTATCAATCAAAAGTAGTGTTTGAATTGAAATGCAGGTTCACCAAAATATTTATACTAGAATTAATTAAAATAAATAGTTGACTCTAATTGGAAATGTAAACTATTGAAATATGATATACGAAGTTAACTATAGAAAATAGTAAATATGAAGATCTATATAATTTATAGAAGTTGTAAATTGCTAAAAATGGAAAATAAGGTTATTGTTAGAGATATGTTCTTGTAAGCTGATTTATTTCAAACTATGTTATTCAATCACTAAATATGATTATCTATAATTATTTATAAGACATGAAAACATAGATTTAATTGAAAATAAATATGTACTATATATAAGTATAATTATGTAGAAGAAAAACAAGGTCTTAGTGCATTGTTGTCTATTACTACAACTTTTTCTAAACGGATTATGCACTATATCTATAAATCTAAGATTGTTCAGCCCTATCTATATACTATTTGTTATATAAAAATATTGTTTAGATGTATAGATGAGATGTAAAATAAAAACCCTAGCCTTCACAAGTAGATAAAACATTATCAAATGCAAAATGGATAAAAAAGTGAGGAAGTGGGATATGGCTGAGCTATCCTTAGAAAACCCCTTGTTGACTAAGTGTTCCATACATAGTTTAAGTGGACCTCAGGTGGATGCAACTCTCCATTTAAGGAACATGATATGATTTAAAATATAGAAATTAATTAGAATGTTTTTCAAAAGGAATGTACTCAACCTACAATAAAATAATGTTAACTTGGCCAATGACTGAGATAATATAGAAGAATTGTAATAGGTTATTTGATAAAATAGATAAATTCTGTTGAGATTGCCTTTTTAAGAGAGTGTTAGATAGAGTAATTGGGGGTATCAAGTATGAGCCTTGATATGATTTTATAGGTTAATATTTTTAATTTTTCCAATAACTGTCATATTAGTTAACATGAGAGAGTCATTATGAAGTTGGTTATTTGGAAAATATGACCATTATAGAACTATAGACAAAGTCTCACTATAGGACAAGGACATAGTGCATTGTTGTCTAATAGTGCAATCCCATCTAGAAGGGACAAAGGCTTTTGAAATCAAAGTGAGTGAATTACATTTTGAATGGAGATGAATAGGGATAAAATAGGTGAGTCTTGGAGATATGCATAGTAATTATGAGGCTTTGAAGGCCTCATTAGATATTATGGGTTATCAAAATGGTGAATCAACCAAGAAAGGTAAATATGTCAAGGAAAAGCATGATCAAGCATTTATTTATTATATTTAAATGTATACACATGTAGGTCAATATTGATAATAAAACTAACTCTATCTTGCAAAACTGACCCAATGTAGACTACAATTTTTTTTAAAACTAAATGCACCACATGCTTACTTATCTTTGATTTTCACTTTTAGAATATAATCATAGTTAGATAGTCAAATAGAAAAGCTAAGTATTGTTATATCTTAATTACTTTATATATTTAAGAAATTACCTTATCAAATCAGAAGAATCAATCTTAGTCTTTTACATTCAAATGTATGTTTGAATTCCATATCTATTGATCTAAATTATATTTCAAATTTCTATCTTAATAAGATTAAGTTCAAGACATTAATCTAAACCTGGGTAAAATAAATCACTAATAGGGTCTTAATTTAAACTCAATGTCTATAAATACATATACATTATACATCATATAACAATAACCACACTTAACATTTCATAGAGAATTATTGTGCACACATAGGCACTCTAGAAAGATCAAACAAACATTAAAACACTTATCATTATGTGTTAGATAAATTATTATAAGGAGGAAGAACACATGCTAAACATCACTAAGGTTTTGTTAGAATTATTAATAATTATATAATTTGTTGCATCTTATATTATTTATTGTAAAGGGACCCGATAAGTAGATTGTACTTAAAACATAGCTAACCATCAACACAAGTCCCAAAATACTTATTATCTTATGTTTTAAATATTATTTTTAATCCACATTAGGAATACAAAATATAATTTACAAGTGATCAAGGTTACAACACCAAAATTTGAACAAGTTTATTGGTGATCATGACTAGGTGTAGACACATAAAATTAATCATTAAGTGCTTACCAATGTTTAATATCAACATGCTTACATTACTTGGTCCATTCACCATCTCGATAGCTTGAATTCTATAAAGAGATCCTCTATTGTCTTGTAAACATATAAAATATCATACATGCATTTCTATTTCAATCCCATTCATTGATATTTAATATACAAGGTCTTGTCAAACATTTTATAGTAGTCTCTTTCCTTTTGGGACAAGTTTGTGCTAGATTAGATAGGGCTGTAATATGGCCTCATCCACTAGTGTGAACTTATCCCCCACACTTGAATGATTATTTTTTTGAATATATATATTTTAGAATGGCTCTCCCATACTTTTTGTCAAGTTAATTAGTAAAAATATTCAAGATATTATCCTATATAAATATATCAAGGATTCTACAAATACATCTAAAAATCTCTTGTAAACTCTACTAAACATTGAATAAATGATCTCTATTTATTTCAATTTCAATTATGATACATTTTAATAGTCATAGGCCAAGTTTGAATATATTTTATTGTAGGTCAAGGGCATCTATTATTTAAAAATGTAATTAATATTCTAGCTATATTCATATAGTTTCATAATCATGGATCACATAATCACCCTAGGAGGGAGAACTACATCATCCTAAGGCCCATTTGGGCTATGTATAAAACACTAAAATTACATGAAAATTTATGAGGGTAACTTAATTATTCCCTTAACCCTATTCCCCCCTCTTGCATTTTATCTCTATTGTGTTTTTTATATAGGCACAAGAGTTTTTGCCTTGTATTTATTATGCATGACATATCAACATACACAATTAATTAGTAAACCCTTGTAAATAGTCGCATTGACCTAGATAATAAAATTAGGTACATAGTCATTAAGATGTGGCCATAGTTAACAAAGAAGGCCATTATGTAGATGTGTCCTCCTATTACAAGTTTATCTAATCATAGATTAAATTCATATACTTGGTCACAACATAGTACATATGTATTTTCAAGTAGTTTAAAGTCATATCCAACATAAGATCTATTTTAGGGAGGTTTGTATATTTATAAGTATATTTACTATTTTTAGCTAATTTCTAATTCTATAAAATTATGTGTTTCACTGTATTCTACTATATATTATTTCATATCAATTTAAAAAGTTTACATTTATTCATTTGAGCTCATTCAATTAATATAGATTAAATATTCTCATGAACCCATTATTTTTATAATTGTTTGTTATTTGCTTGACTTTTGTCCTAAGATTTCATATATATTTATGTAAATACCTATCATTGAAAGAAAAAAATCTTCAACCTTATATAAAATTTGACACATAATGATTCAATCCTCTTCAACTTTGAGTAATACAAAACTAAAGAGGTTGTCTTGTTACCTTGGATAAATTCGACATAAAATCTCTTTCTTTTAACCTTGTGTTAAAATTTGTTGATATCTATACAAAAAAATCTCACTTTTATTTTCCCTTTATTTTCTACTTGTACTTATTTAAAAAAATATGTTTTGACAGTTTTAAAACTACTTAGTGACTATCATGAAGGGTTATGCAGTGTTTTAAGCTATAAACATCATGTTGTGACATGTTTACCCCAATATTCATAGCCATTGTATAACACTAAACATAGAATTTAGTTTCCATGTACTTCACAATATATTGAAAACACCTAGGATCCCTTTTTTAATACCATAGGAATCCTATTTTAGGCATTTGATTTGTGGTGCACATGAAATAAACATATCACCTAGGGAAGTTACTCTCATTGTAGCCTCATAAATGAGGTTAGTGGGATACATACATGGTTTTGACTTTGTAATTAGTGCTCTAAAATATTTGGCCAACACTAATAAATAAACAAGCAATTATATTTGAGTCCCACACAATCTTTCAAACACTTTCTTAAATCACCCTTGTACCTTGATTTTTTCTATTATTATATTCATACTCATTAGCATTCCTTAATTCCTATTGTATTTTATTCAAAATGAGATCAATGAGTGAATATTTATTTCATATGTCATATAGGATCATAAAATTCATTATTGCATCTTATATTACGTTTCAACATGATATTCATTATGTTTTCACATCGATTCAAAGTAAAATTAATAGATAATCTATACTAAACAATTTTCAATCTCAAGATCATATTTTAAATGATTGTACTACTATTTCATGTCTATATTCTTATTCAATATATTTTGTCAAAATATGAAATTACTTGGGAACAAGAGGAAACATATGCTATCCACTATTTAAAAGATTCAAATTTAAAGGATCTTCCAATTATTATCCCTCATCATTTTGAAGGGCATATCATGGCTCTCATTTCAAAACCCAATACTTAGGAACAATTTATTCCAACTAATGATGGAAAAATTGTGTAAAATTTTCATGAGAATATAGAGATGGTAGATTCATTTTTATATGTTTTTAGAGATAAACAAAATTAAGGTGTCCAATATAGTTTTTCTAATGTTGTTACTTTTACTATTACATCCATTCCTTTTCCTACATTTTTAGCTACTTCTATAGTACCATATTTTGGTTTGGGAACATAATTTCATTTACAAAATATATCTATGCCTATGCATACTCATGCTACCTACACTCCTATTTCCTCTATAAATTCTAGTATTGAGCATGTACTCTTACCTTATAAGCTAAGCTATATCACATTGAGCAAACTATCTCTCATGTTAGTCCCTCTATGGACTCATGTTCCTTGTTACATAATCCTTTGGCACCTAAAATTGCATCTTACACATTACCAATTAGTTTTATGGTTCATAATGTTCCTTTATATGGAGGCAAATGTGATCTTGAACAACATTTATGTGTATTCGATGCACTTATCTAGACTATGTAGATAATTATAAAGTGTTGACAAATATTTTTCCAAGAATTATAAAATAGTATGATCTCAGATTGTTCTATGATCTTACTCTTAAATTATTAAAGTATTTAACCCTATGGAAAATAAAAATTTAAAACATTTTTCTATCAAAATTGGTGAAAAATTATCATATGCTCAAATTCTAGAGCTCAAACAAGGGTCTAATGAAACAATCTATGAAAATGTGCTAAGATACAAGACTATGCTATCAAAAATGACAAATTAAATAGATGGTAATGAACTCTAAGATATCTTTACTCAAAGTTTTACATATTCACTTCAAGAGTCAATTATGTTTGATGAGTTCAAATCTTTTATGAACTATGTCATACAATCAAAGAGTGTGAGGTCAATTTACTTAATTTAATTAAGATCAATAATAATTCACATGATCCTTCTACTTCAAATGTTAAGTTTCAAATAAATCTAAATTATAATAACAAACAAAATGAAATAAATAATGAAGATAAGATTATAGTTAATGTTATCTCACAATCAACATAAAAGTTTCAATTACAAGCTCCACCAAAGAGGTAATTCTCAAGGTTACCTTCACCTCCTCTTATATTGTTTAAAAATGTAATTGAATGAAATCTTATCAATCTTATTCCACCAATGGAAGTAGACATTTCTAGACCATAATCTAAATAATTTGATTGCAATGCATATTGTGACTACCATATATGTACTAAGAATTCTACACATATATATTTCAAGCTTAAGCACAAGATTCAAGATCTTATTGAAGAGAGCATTATTTATATTGGTACACCTAATAAAGAGGATAAACCAAAAACAAATGATAATGTAAAGCTCAAAATGTATAAAAACATTTTCCAAATCATGAAACAAACAATAAGGATAATTCTAAAGTACATTATGTATATAATGCTCATACTCTTCCTTCAACATATGGAAATCCACTTGATAACATCATTGGTACTCTTACAAGAAAACATGCTTCACATCATATGATTAAATTTGATGATATTGAAATTTTTGTAGACACATAAAATTAATCATTAAGTGTTTGACAATGTTTAATCTTAAAATCCTTACCTCACTTGGTATGTTCACCATTTTGTTGACTCGTAATCTATCATTATCTTAAAAAACCTACAAGTATCATATAGACATCCTTATTTCAATATTATTCATACCTATTCATCTTATAGGTTCTTGTTATAAATTTTATAGTAGTCTTTGTCCTTTTGGGATAGGTTTACGAAAATTTAGATAGGGCCACAATATGGCCTTGTCCACTAGAATGACTTTGTCCCCTACACTCCAACAGTTAATTTTTTAAATCAAGAAATTTTAAAAATAAATTTCCTACACATTTTTTAATTTTATTTAGTTAAAATATTCCAAATATTCACCTATATAAGCACATCAAGGATTCTCAAAACACATCTTGCAATAACTTGAAAATTCTACTGTACACTGAGAAAAAGAGCACTATTTCTTCCAATTTTAATTCTAATGCATTATAATAGTGATAGGAAAAGTATGAATATATTTTATCATAGGTAAAGGCCATCCTTTATAAATCATTTAAATCAATATTATAATTACATTCATATAGTTTCACAATCATAAATCAAAAAATCACCCTTGGAGGGAAATTTACATCGACATGAGGCCCATTTGGGATATGTAGGCAACACTTAGATTGTGTAGAATATTATAAGGGTATCTTGGATATTCCCTTAAGCTTATTCCCCCATTTTTTAAATTTACCTCTATTTTTTTTTGAAAGAACAAAGATTTGTGTTTTTCAGGTCATTTATGTGACATATCAACACATAACATTAATCATTAAACCCTCATAAGTAGAAAACCCATATCATAAAAAAGTAGGCACATAGTTAACTAGGATGCAACCACAATGAAATCCTATACTCCTCATGTAAACTTTTCCCAACATAATTTAAATCCTTGTTTTCAAGTGTGACACTATTTTTAGGTCTTTTTAGCTAGTTTCCAATCAAAGCCAACCTACACAGTCATCATAATATCTTTTTTAAGGAGTTTACATATTTTTAGGCCTATTTAATATTTTTAGCTAATTTATAATTCTATAAAATCTATATTTATTTATATTATACTATACATTCATATATATAAATTTAAATATTTTAGATATATTAGTTTGATTCATTTAATTCAAAATAGATTAAACATTTTGGTGAACCTGCTATTTTGAAAACATTTTTTGTTATTTTCTTCAAATTTGTCCTAAGATTCCATGAATATTTCTATAAATTCCTAACACTAAAATAAAAAAACCTTCAACCTTGGATAAAATATAACACAATGATTTAATCATCTTTAACCTTAGATTATTCTGACACTAAAGGTGTAGACACTTAAAATTGGCCACCAATGGCTTCATTCCCAATTATAGATCAATTCTTACCAAATTTACACATATACCCTAAGAAATTATAAACATCTCAAATTTAGCTTCATAACATGAAATATGGCTTATAAAATAATTAATGGGATCAAATGCACACATACAATTAATTCAAAAATCTTCAAATGTGTCAAAAAGCCTAAAAATAATTAATCAAATCAAATTCTTAAATTGAATTATCCATGAGAAATTAAATGAATTATCAAAAAGGAAACTCAAAATCCAAATAATATCAAAGGAATTAATAATGACCTTTTGTGAGTTGTCCAAAATCCAAAATATCCCACCCATGCCTATTCATTGCTAATCATGAGGTTTGGACACCTTTTAACTCTACTAGGGTTAATTAACTCAAAAAGGTAAGGTTTGAACCCATTCCAAGCCCCAATTACACCTTAACTCACCTTGGGTTGAGCTTAGTTTCTAAACCTATAAACACAAGCTTATACCTCTTTATTTGGAGAGCTTGAACATAGTAGTGTTATAATGTAGGTTTTTGAGCAAGTTTGCATAACCATAGTGTTATAATGACAAAATCACAAGCCACTTTGAGCCAAGAAAGTTACATTAAGCAAGCATTATCCAAAAAAACCATGGTTCCAAGGGGGGGAGGAGCCATAAAACTCCATTTGCCAAAGATATCTTGAGCACAAACCAAGCAAGCCAAATGAAGAAACCTCTTGGGGCATTCAAAGAATTGGTAAGGAAAATTTCAAGTTATTTCCATTTTTAGTTGTGTTTTTTCAATAGTTTTTCTTTACCATGCTCCTCCCTTTTATCTAGGAAAGATAGGGTTATGATTGTTAGTGTGTTTATTTTTATTTTGATTGATTTTCATTGTTAAGCTAATATATGATCTAACCACCCTTCTTGGATTCCTTGATCACAAATGGCATGCCCAGTGGGACATTTTTGGATCCCACATAGAAAAGAGATGAAGATGAAACTCAAAACTAATAAAATAATTCTTAAATTCCTTCAAATTTACAATTTTTTCTTTGATTTTACTAGATTTCTAATTCTTGAATTGTCTTGGATCTACATAGAGACCGATATCGATTGAGACTAATCAACATCGATTATGTGTGAGTATTTTTAGTTTTACCAAACCAAGATTAGTTATCTATAACCATCATCAGTCTGCATGTAGGGTAAAATGTGATTTACCAATATTTCATTTTGAATTTTTTTAGCATTTATAATAATTTAATATTATTTTTTATAGCATTTAAATTATCTTTCTAAACATTGCCTTGTAGGTTTTATTGAGATTTTTGCTAACCATTACCTTATCTAACATATTCATCTATTGTGATTTTGCCTTTGGGTTCACAGGTGATCGATGATGGTCTTAATTGACTAACTGTTAGGTATGTGGAGCTAAAAGCTTCACCAAGGAGCATAGACAAACAGGTTCGGGTCTACACAGACGCCGGCGTCGGTCAGAAGCGACCGACGTCGGTCAGTTGCAGTTACAGAGGCACCGACGTCGGCAAGATGGTCGGCCGGCGACGGTCACAGGCGAACAGGCAGGAACCGACGTCGGTTACCTGCATGTCCAGAAAGCGATTTCCGAGGACAGAAGCGAGTGTTTGCATGATGAGTTTGAGTTGTAGACTCAAGCTCGCGTCTCTATTGTTAGCAATGTTATTTTTAGAGCCCTTGTTGAAGAGGCTTAACTGTTTGTTGTAAGAGCATGCTCAAGTTTCCTATTTCTATATGTAGGAGAGATCTTCTAAGCTATTGTATGATGAAGAGAGAGTGTAATATAGAGTATGAGTAGAACATTGTGAATGTTTGAAGGACTGTACTTTAGAGAGAGCTCTTAAGGAATAGAGATCTAGTGAGAGATCTTGTGTGCATCTGAGAGAGGTGTGGAAGAACAAAGTTCTTCATTTGTATTCCTATTGTAAAGAGTTTTTAATACAAGTTTTCAGGGTGTTTTCTTGTATATCTTGTTCTGTGCTATTTATCATTTCAGTTACTTATCTATCTGTTTATTTCCGCATTCATTGCTTTCATAAGTGTAATCCATTGTTGGTTGATCCCCAACACTAACATTGATTATTTATGAATGATATGGGTTCTCTATGAAATAACTACCACATTTTCATTAAATTGACATTGATCATATCTAATCAACCCTGGTCACTATGTATTATAATTAAAAACCTGAGAGTTCTTTTTTCAAAGAAAATTTGTTCATAACCAAAAATGCTTCAAATAGAAATGTTACTATCTAACAATTATAGGTCTAAGACATGATTGAAACACAAATTTTCATGTTTAAGCTAATACACATTTCATTTTGGGATTTTAAAAGGAATCTAGATAAATTAAGTCACATTTTGTTTTGGTGTTAAAATGAACATGTTAGATCTTGCAAATTTGGATGTTTGTTTAAAATTAATTTAGGATGGATAAATCTTAGAAACACTTGATTGTTTGTGCTTAAAATGAATGCTTAAGTCTTGAACATTTATTGTTGGTGTTTAAAAATTAACTTAGGATAAATATTGAACATTTGGATCTTGGGATTAAAATGAACATAGATGATTTTTGATTAAGTTGTGTTGTTTAATTATTTTAAGATTTCACACTTAATCCAAGGGGCCAAGTAAAGAACATCATCATAATTTAATTTGGTGTCCAAAATAAAAATTCACTCATAGTTACTTGTAAGTTATTTATTGAATTTTTGTTTTGGCAAAAAGAATAACACATGTATGCTCTCCCCCATATCCTATAGGGAACTTATGGGATCAAAAGTTCCTTTTCATTGCATTTAGTGCCTATTCCAAGGCATATAAATAAATTTTCTTAGGCCCTCCCCAAAACCCACATGGTATTGGGTGATCTAAAATAAACCCTAAAGTTTTTCTACTAGTTTTTATTTTCATGTATTTTGGCTTGTGAAGAGGATGTCATTACCTCTCACATGTTATCCAGGGAAGCATTGACCCAAGGATTCATGTCCTGGTAGTGTTTCAACCATGCTCTATGATAGGGTATATAAATACATGAATACATACTAATGGAGCTAGGGGTTGAGTGGCTAACCTCTCTTTTAGTAATGAAGGCTCGAATCAAGTCTAGTCAATTGGGGTATACCACGAAGGAGTCTACAGATGGTATCATAATGAAAATTAATATACCCTTGCATAATAAATTGATTGGTATGAAATTAATTGATATGATGTTTCTCTTGTGTTAGCCATACTTGGGATCAATCTAGATGGTTGTAACTTGTAAGTTTTAGTCAACCCCACTTACCATACCTTGATAAGATTTAGGATGATATACTTAGTTGTATTTATATCATTTATTTTTTTGTTGCTTGGAGTGTTAAACCTAAAACATTTTTTTTTAAAACCATGTCATGAACGAGTTTATTTTTCTACACTACTCCATTATTTTAGGAGGCATTATGCCATCCATTTGACACCTTGATTTAAACTTAGAAAATGTTTGTGTCAAAAATGTTAATTATGGAACTTGATTGAGATGGGTAATGTTATGTTGTCTAAATCATTTTAAGTCTTATGCCTTAGAATTAATTGAAACAAAACATTGTTACATCTTTTGGGAGTGATAATTTTGTTACACTACCCAAGTTGTTTCTTAGACTTTTCTTATCTTGTGTCTAAATTTTCATTATTGAAACCAATCATTTATGTCTTGTTAGATATTTGTTTATCATAGTCATGCTATTTAAATTTACCTATCTTGTTATTCATCAAATCCCTAGTTTACCTAAGTTGATTCTTTGATTAACTTTTACTAGTTTAGATCAAAACATTGATTGATTTTAGTTGTGCCTCCACATGAAGGGGTTGATACACATATATTTATATTTTGGGTCACATAACTTAGGTTAATCTATTACTCAAATTTGGAAAATTTATTTATTTTTGCCTTTGTTTGATAGAATCATTCCATCTTCAAAGTGCCTTTTGTTTTATGTTTCATACTGACTTGATCATGTTTAGGTCTAGAGTCAAGTGCATATTCTTTACCTATGTGTTTCAAGTTTTTTAGATTAAAATCTCATCATCATAATTTGTTTCAATTCTATATTTTGACACCGTGTTTGGATAAAAGACCTAGAACATGCCTTGTTTTGAGTCTATCTTTTGACACCCTATTTGGCCAAAAGACAACAACTTTTCCCTTTCCTAGTTTAGACCTATCCAAAACATCTTTGGACCTATAATTTGGCATATTATTTTTAGTTAATTTTTCTTGACCTTGTTTTTATGAGACGTTTTGTTATATATATTTTATTTTATACTATTTTTTACCAAATCTTTACATAGACCCTTTTGGAGATACAGATCCATCCCTAGATCAAGTTAGACCAAGTTTGAATCTTTTATCTTTTAAACATCATTTTCAAAGTTTTTAGAAATCTATGCCTTTTGTGGAGAGTTATCATTGATGTGGATATGTTTAGATACACTTATGGTGGAGTCACATACAATCCAAGTTATAATGGAATGGATGCACAAAATGACTTTATTTTTTTTGAAAAAGACTCTTATGAAGACAATATGGTTTTTGAGAAGGATCCATACTTTCCTTATCATAATCAATATGGAGAAAAAATGAAGATCCATAAAATGCAATCCAAAACCCTTACAGGGACAAGGATGATGTTATTTTGGAGGAGGATCCATACCCTACTTGCAATAATCAATCTAGGGAAAAAGTTCAATAACCTACGTATGACCTAAGAAAAAAACCCTATGGGGATAAGCATGATGTTATTTGGGAGGAAGATTCATACCCTCCTTGAAATAATCAATCCAAATGAGAGCATAGCCAAAATTCTCAAGTATAGGGTACATTGACCCATTCTTCAGGCTAGTTGTGGTATTATACTTACCCTTATGTGACCACCCAATCCCATACCTATACCATTAACCCTTATTCAAATTTTGTGAGTTACCAACCTCAAAAACATACAAGGAATACCATTTACATTAAAATACTTATCCTTTGTCTTGTACAAGCAACCAAGCTCCATAATGCCCCAAGTATATCATTCTAGGACCTAGTCCTTTGGCTTGTGTGAGCAATCAAACTCCATGACACCTTATCATTTCCATTTTAGGACTTCATCCTTTGGATCATGTGAGTAATAAATTTCCACAATGCCATACCATTATCCAACCACTGATCATTATTCCATTATTTCCATCCATTCCCCACTTTATAAAAACCCAACCAATTATCCAACCTAAACCAAGCTAATCAGTACCTATCTAGCCAAGCCAATTAGTACCTATCCAACTAGTAAACTAAGTCAATCAATACCCCAATAGAGCCAATTAGCACTAAAAGTAGAATCAACGTCAGTCTTAAAATCATATTTAGATTCCCTTGAGTTAGAATCAGATTCATAAATAGACTATTTTTGTGGCTATTACAACATTGGTCACACATGCCTCATACGTCAATTTGAATACATTTATGATATTTATATAGTTTTTAAGGATGATTAATTTATCATCAACATAATTTATCTTAGTAACTTATATGAGGATTGTGCAACATTTCTCCATTCCATAGGCCATACCACCAACCAACATAGCCATTTTATTAATAATATTATCTCCCACAAGTGTCAATTAGGACTGATAGAATAATACCTTGTTAAAATGCATCCATGGGAGACCAAGACTAAATTCATGTAGAATAAGAACAATCTCCTAGTGAATATTTTTTATAGGCGCTAGGGGACAATCAAAGTTTAAATCGACATCTTCTAATGAAACCTTTTTAGAGGTGCTAGAAGATAATCAAAATCAAAACTCAACATTCCTTATTTAAACATTCTCAAAGGTGGTATGGGATAATCAAGACAAATTAATTGGTAGAAACCTCATAGAGGTGCCAAAATTGAGCACAATATTTATTCACTACTTGATAAAGACATTATCAAAGCTCAAATCAAAATAACTTCCAATGTACAGCCTAATTAGATGGTAGCTACTCTTAGGCCCACACAAAAAGAAAATTTGGTGCTCCTATCAAGATAATATTCACAAGTATTTGACCCCACCACATCCAAATTTATGTTGAATTCAAAATAAATGACATTGTGTATACTTGAAAATCCTAATCTTAATTTATTTCCCAACCATTACAAATTACATTATCATACACCATTCCATTTCCAAATCAAATATATCATCCAAAATTTATCCTTATTTACCATCCTTAGCCACACTTTCATTTTCAGAGGATAAAAATATACCTTATCTCAACATTTAGAGCAAACAAAATAAATGACCAATGAAAACCACAACATTCTTGACATTCAAAACTACAACCAATTCTTAATAAAGCAACTATTCAGATGAGGTGTGGGATAGAGATTTATAAGATTTATTATTATAGTTTTATCATTTATTGATCAAGACATGTATCTCCATATCAATAGGAATAACATAATCATTTACCATAATTAGGCCAAAAACATGTACCATGTCATTCTCATTTGCCAATTTTATTTTACCATTCCTTTTGTCATTATTTCATACCATATCATTTTCCATATTTCTTAGGGGAAACCCTCTTACCATTTTATGAAATATTCATACCATTCATCATCCTAAACCATACCATTATACCATGATATCGCTTTGTCATTCTACCATTCCATTCTATTAACCCAACATGTTTTGACCCTCCCTACCTAGCTTGTTTGAACTTGGTTCATCTATTGGTTTAACTTTTTTGTATGAAAAATAAAATTAGTGTCAATAGTTATTTTAATAATTATAGATAGAGACCATATTTTGGATAAGTATTATATAAGTTTTGGTAGTTGCATCATTTATTTCTTATTTTGTTCTATATCATTTTTGTTTGTATGGGCTCGATTATAACCACCTATGGGCAAATCAGTGTCTCACCGATCTTGATACTAATTATAACCACCTATGGGAAAATTAATATAATTTATCTACACCATTGTATCTTATTTATAATCACCTATGGGAAAACTAAGGGAAACATTTGTTTATTATGCCTTAATATACCAACTTGCCATTCCTATGTTGTACTGTACCATAATGCTAACTATGCCTATTTTGTTTGAATTGCCTACTATAGTAGTCATATTCCTCCACTATAAAGTGGAAATAATATGACTTGAGGCCATTTTAGGACTATGTGAGCCATGATCAATATTTTTTGAGGTCAGGTCAGTCTCCCTTTAACATTACACTCTCACCATTTTATGAGCATCTATTCAAGTTAGCCATGCTCTCACCATTTTACTATCTTGGACTATTAAGTGTCTCATCATCCTTGATTGAGTTGAGATACTCTAAAATTATAATTTTTTTTACAAAACTATTTCAAAAAACCAAAAATATTGACCACTTCTTTACCTTAAGAATTCTAGGAACCCTTACTAAGTTATAAGAAATCACTTGTCATTTAGTTTCCCCATCCTTTTTGGCCTTTTTATCCCACACTCTCACCATTTTATGAGCTCATTCCCATATTACTCTATCACACCCATCATGTTTCTTCTATCCCATATCCTAGAAGAACTACATTCAACCTAAAGTTTTTGTTAGATATCACATCCATAGAATTATGTAGGCAATGCCCACTTGCCTAGTGCATATGGAGCTAGCTTGGCCACCCACTTCATTTTCTTCTATTCCCCCACCTTGTTTGTTTTTTAAGTTGTCACCTATTTTCTATGAGTAATGTTCATCACCTTGTTATGTTGTATTATTCATACTAAAATTATGACTAATCATTGTTTGCTTATTTGTTTGTTTATTTGTTTGTGTGGTTGTTTGTTTAATTTTAGAAATATTTCCTTGATTTAGTCTATGTGCATTTATTGGGTGATTCCTTGTGAATTATTTTTGAATCCATCCATATTCATACTTCAACATTTTTGTCATGGTTTTTATCATTGGTGCATTATTTTAATTTAATTACTAGATCGAGAGTTAGTCCTTATTTATATTTCATCCAAATCTTCGTGGAGTTCTATTATGATGCCTACTATCAAGTGATATAGAAAAAATAATCTTCAAGGAGTCTACATAATAAATGCAACAATGATATTTCCTTAACACCAGCTTCATAGATAATCCCAACATAAGTGAAATCATATCCTAAATAAAGTAATTAAATAATGAAATAACTTCCTCCTTTCCAATTCAGATGAGCATCTCCATACTAGTAGGTTGCATACTTCATCTTTATCCTCTGTATCCAATTCCCCATCATGTTTACTATCATCATATTTCACAACTTATTTTTTGCTATCAAGATCCAATGATTATAACCACCTTTGGGAAACTCATTACACACTATCCCACTTTCATTTCTAGTAATTATATCCACCTTCGAGCAAACCATTATGTTTCTACCAATTTGAGCAAATCATGACCTTTGGGAAAATCATTCACTTTCTTCCACCAAACTAGGACTTATTTAAATTAAGATACTAATGATTATAACCACATATGGGTAAATAATTGTATACCATACTGCTTACATCTGTCATATCATATTTTCCATTATTGGGGTACAATGCTTATAAACACCTTTGGGAAACTCATTATACACTATCCCACTTGTATTCTTAGTGATTATGCCTAACTTTGAGTTAATAATTATATTTTCACCTATTTGGTCCATTTTCTTCTTTCAAGGGACCTTTTTTTGACCCTTTTTCCAACTTCTCCCTTGAGGGGTGAATTACAATTCATCCATTTCCGTTGAATTCATAATACACATAAGACATTTTTATTCTTTGAGAAGATGTTATTATGCTTACAACTTATAATGCCTTCCCAAATAGGGGAAAACTATAGACACCTAAAATTGGCCACTAATGGCTTCATACCCAACTTTGGATCAAATCTTACCAACCTTTGCACATCTAGCCTAATAATTTATAAACATCTCAAATTTTGCTTCATAACATGCAATTTGGTTTATAAAACAATTGAATGGGATCAACTGCACACATATAATTAATTCAAAATTATTCAAATGTGTCAAAAAGCCTAAAAAGAAATAATAACATGAAAAAATCAAATCAAATTCCTAAATTGAATTACCCATAAGCAATTAAATGAATTATCAAAAAGGAAATTCAAAAATAAAATATTATCAAAAGAATTCATAATTATCTTTTGTGAGTTGTCCAAAATCCAAAATATCCTACCCATGCTTATTCATTACCAATCATAAGGTTTGGACACATTTTAACTCTACTTGTGTTAATTAACTCAAAAAGGTAAGTTTTAAACCCATTCCAATCCCTAACTACACCTTAACTCACCTTGGGTCGAGGTTAGTTTTTAAACCTATAAATGCAAGGTTAGACCTCTTCATTTGGAGAGCTTGAACATAGTAGTGTTATAATACATGTTTTTGAGCAATTTTACATAACCATAGTGTTATAATGCCAAAATCAAAAGCCACTTTGAGCCAATAAAGCTACATAAAGTAAGAACGATCCAAACAAACCATGGTACCAAGGGGAGAAGGAGCCACAAAACTCCATTTGCCAAATATCTCTTGAGAACAAGTTGAGCAAGCCAAATGAATAAATATCTTGGGGCATTCAAGGAATTGGTAAGTAAATTTGTAAGTTATTTCTATTTTTAGTTTTACTTTGTCTAATGGTTTTTTTCACCATGCTCCTCTCTTTGTTCTAGGTAAGTAAGATAGGGTTATGCTTGTTAATGTGTTTGTTTTTATTTTGATTGATTTTCATTATGAAGCTAACATATGATCTAACCACCCTTCTTGGATTCATTGATCACAAAGGATGTATTGTCACCTTGAATAAGTCCAGCACATAATCTCTTTATTTTTACCTCCTATTGAAATTTGTTTATATTTTTACATAAAATCCATTTACTTTTATTTATTTATTTATTTATTTTCTATTTACCTATGATTATTTTAAAAAATGTGTTCCAATATTTTTAAAACTACTTTTTGATTGTCATGAAGGGCTGTGTAGTTTTCTCTTTTATAAACATCATGGCATGAAGGTTTTACCCCATACTCAACCATTGTACAACACTAAACACAAACTTTAATTTCCACATACCTCATGATATATCAAAAATGCCTAATATCCCTTTTTTATACTAGAGGAAGTATCTTTTAACCATTGATTTTTGGTGCACTTTAAAGGAGCATATTTCCCAAGGAAGTTACTCTCATTGTATCATCAAAAATAAGGTTAATGGGATAGAGACACAATTTTTCCTAGATAGTTATTGCTCTAAAACATCAGGATAAAACCAATCAATGAATGAAAAAGTATATTTAAGATCCCACACAATCATTCAAAACATTGCCTAAATCACCCTTATACCTTGATTTTTTATTGTATTATATTTAAAGTGATTCGAATTTATTGATTGTTATTTTAATGTATTCATAATGGTATCATGTGAGAATCATCCATGAACAAGGACATCTAGGACCAATGATTATAGATTGACCACACATAATGGCTGAAGTAAGAAATCAAAGAGAATAGAAAAATAATTCAAATTCCTCCATGAATAACTCACTAATGCTAGATGTACAAATAGGTGAGTAAATATGTAACTCTCCCTAGAATAGTGAAAAGCCCTAAACCTAGAATAATCAGTCAATAGTTAACTAGTCAAAGGAGTAAATCTCACCAAATAAAATAGGTTAGTCAAGGTAACTCTCTATTACCTACACACCTAATCAATCTAATTCCATAAGTGTATGAAAAACATAATAAAGAAAAATAAATACCTACACTAGCACCCCCCATAAGCACAACTTAGGTGGGTGGAAGAAATGGGTCCCAGTAGCAAGGTCTAATAAGGTACCCATGTAAAAATCAACTTTCATAAAGTGGAGAAAAGGATAAAACCTATAAGAAGAAACTCCCCCCAAAAGAGATAAAATAAGAAGATATATCTTAAAATCTCCACAAAAGATGATGCTAAAGTTGTTTTCACTCCAAGTGTAACTCACAAGATGACCAATGTTGATAATGAGATCCTCTACCTAAATACTAAAGGACCTATTTAGGCTCAATTTTCACCCTTGGATAGAGTTATTAAGGATCCATCTAATTGAGATACATAATGGGAACAATCCCAAGCTATGGGTCACCTATGTTAGGGTTAGATCTCCAGAGAAGGATGGATTCCTCTTGATGCTCACTTGAACTAATGCCAAAATAATTCTTCATAGAGAAAAGGGTGAAAGTTAGAAAGGGTGATGAACCAAAGTTAAATGGACACTCATATAATCTTGAACAAACACTAGATTAGTAAAATACAATGATGGCTTACTCAATCTCACAATCTCACTAGTTGCATAAATATTTCATAGAAGAGGTTTCAAGTAGAACAGTCATCTAGACCTACAAGTTATCTTGAAAAACCCTTTAAAGAGGCAAGTAGAAGGATAATAAATTAGGAATAATATACTTAAAAAATTCACCATACACAAGTGTACTAAGCACTGATTAAAGATAAGAGATATGTAAAGAGTTGATCTTATTACTTCAAAAGGTAATTCTTACAATATTTTGACAGGGTTTAACCATATCAAATGAGCACACTTTTTCAAGAGTCTTAATGAGGATCCTTTTCCTAGAAAAGAAATGAAAATTTCTAAGAGTTGAGATCCCATTCAATGGGAATGAAACCAAGATATATAGGAGAAGAAAGATAGATAAATAATGTGAGAGCATACCATAAAAGAGGGAACAAAACATCCTAAGTCATTAATTAAACCTAAATTACAACCTTTTTCTCCTTAACTAATGAAAACATTACCACTTTTTTATCAATAAGGACACTACCCATGGCTTATTGAGTGATAAAGTTGCCAAAGGTTTTGAGGATGCATTAAATTCCCCTAGCTATAGTTCCCAACACTAGACCTTTTCTTTTATCCTTCACACCATCTCTCACTTGAAGATAAAACTTCATGCTCATGGATCTAATAAAATCATGACTTTTTTCATTTTAGGTAGCTTCTTGTTGAAAATATGTCCATTCTGAGGGATGAGGACCCTTTTCATTAATCACATATATTCTTTATCTCTATGTTTAGATCATAGGTCCATCATATCGAGAAAAACCAATCTAAAATTATTGGTTTTCCTATAGCTACCATATTAATACAGACCTATAGACTACAAATCCTTTTTCTAGATCTAAATAAGTAAAAAAAACCCAATCTATTTATGTAGGAACTAAGAGTTCACCATATACATAGATCATTCTTAAAAATGTAAACACAGTTACAGAAATAACCCTTATCAATACAAATTTATGAACTAGAATTTTGTATTTAGATCCAATGGTAGTCCCTTTATGCTTCTTATGTATTACTACATCAATGTGTCCCTTTAATGGTGTTGGATCAAGCTTTAATGGTGAAAATATGATCCTGTAAGACCTATTTTGTTCTGGTCAAAAATGGTCCCATAACTTCCATAAAAATTCTTGGGATCACCTTTGTTTTAATTGGATATCGATATCTAACTTAGCTTGTTCATATGTTGACCCATCTCAATCCATTAGATCTTGCTTATTCAGATGAATGTTGATCATTGATCCTCTTCTAGTTGAATGTGTTATTGACACTTGTCATGCACACATTTAATTTTGAGATTTGATGACCCCTTTGACCTTTGCATGATATTAAACCTAAATATACAATTTAATGCATGCTATTAGATATGTCTAAGACTTATTATTTGAAAAAAAAACTATTTATTAGGTCTTAAAATTTATGTCTACACAACCATCATTTGACATTGAAATGGATGTATTTGACATCACATAGACCATAAAATTTAAGCTATAATGGATTTTTAATCAAGATCTGATTTGACATCTATGTGAATGTCAATCACCTTTTAACCCACTTTGAAGGATTAGATCTAGAAGTAAAGAGGTCATGGAGGCACCAAATTTTTAGGAGACATTCTTAATATTAAAAGGGATAAACCCACTTGATCCACTTATTTTGGGAGCTTTCTAAGTGTGTTTAAAAAAAACTCAAGTGAGATGACCTATTTATTGTTTCATGACATCCACATGCCTGTCATGGTCGAAAATGCCTAATTATGGAAACTCAGTGAATTTTGTCGAAGGAGCCAACTTTGAACATGCATAACTTTCATCATAATTAGATACATGGCCTAAAAATTAGTGCATAACAACTAAGGATTAATTTAAATAAACCCATATGATAATTTTACCCTAATAATACCACATGTTTGAGATAAAATTCCAATAATATGCTCATTCTACTCTATTTGAGCTCCTTTACAAACTGGCTAAGTATGTAAACTTAGCAAAACTGCTTGGGAGGCCAACTTTGAATCCTCATATCTTATTTTTTGCTTCATCACATGACCTATAAATTGGAGCATATGTTCTTGGGAATAATGTTATCAAACACATATGAACATTTCTCCCTAACCAATTCACACGTGGTAATGATAATGTTAGCAAAATACCTAGTCATAATTTCTGTCACTAGACATAAAATGTCTAGATTAAAACAATGAAGAACTAGATGAGTGCTATGCACTTCCATACTCATTATAATAACTCTTTACATCCCATAAGGTATCTAAAACACTTTATACATGTCTTTTATAAATTGGAAAATAACACTTTAAGTGAACTTAAAGTGTTTCAAAATCTTTCAGAGCATAATGAGATCCTTGAACCACTCATTCTGTATGCAATCAAAAATGCATCATGTCTATAAATTAATCTTGGCATAAAGAAGATAAATAATAACTAAAATTTTGATTGGGAATACATTTTTTAAGAGGGAGAATGACCAATATGGGGATCCTATAGACTTTATTAGGAGATCACTTATCATAATACACCATGTTAGGAAAGGTTCCAAAGCTTATTATCTAACACAATCATGCAACAACCCTAAAAGAGTCTTAGGTTTAATGTTCACTCTATTATAATAAAAAATAAAGTAAATATAATATATTGCACACCAAATCTTGTGGTATAAATTGGGGGTTAGAAATAAAAAAAACTAAACTAAACATGCATATAAGACATATACTCACGTCAATGTATACATAATCATAATGCATGGGAGAGAAGCACAACTGCATTATCTATCTACTCTTACAAAGGAGAAACAAATTTAGGACCAATTACCTTGAATAAAAACCCATAAAAACTCAATATCTCCCTTGGGCAAGGTGATGCACAAGAGATTATTGTGGTATGTAAGGATAAGAAAGACAAATCAGCTCTAGGCTACATAACATATTTATGCATCTAAAAGACTTCTTCACAAGACAAGATCCGTATCTCTAAATAAATTATGGAACCTTAAGATTTATTATTTAAGTATAATTGTCAATAATAAAATATTAGTTCACACTTATTATTCTTCACTTCTCTTCTTACAAATGGTTAGAAATTAACTTGTATATATAGGTGGATCTTTCCTTAAATCATTCTGAATATGTTAGTTGTACAGGGTTGACCTAGTATTTTTTAAAGATATAATTCACTATTTATTGAGCTAGGTTATTTGAAGGGATAATAAATCTCAAAGTGAAAAATACCCTCAAATAGTATAGGCTCAACCCAATTGACCCTGTATAGTAATTAGAATCTGAAAACTATATAGGGTCGACCCAATCGACCTTGTATAGTCAACTGGCTGAAAGGGGTTCAAGGAAAGAACAAGGAGGATAAAGCATGAAAAATAGATGGAATTGGTAATTATGATAAGAATAATCTTATTTTAAATGTTTTTTAGGAGATGAGTGTGTATATGGAAAGTGGCAAAAAGGACAATAATCTTATGAAGCACCAATGATCCACCCACCCCTTTCCCAATGCACCCTTTAAGGCATGTACTTAGAGAGATTGAGACTCAATGGGTTCCTTCAAGATACAAAGTGTTAGTAATAAATAAAAATTTTAAAATATTATGTGTATACATATGCTGCATTCAAATATCATCACCTATCATGTGAGTGCAACACGAGATGGTGCTTTGAGAAATAGAACATGAAAACACATTATGTTGATGCTAAGTAAAAGGTAGTAAGAAACAAATAAGATAAAGGAAAGAATAGAATTGAAAAAAACATACCTTTACTTAACTTAGTGTTATATATAGATAAATATATGATAAGATAGTTGAAGGTGTCTAATGTGAATAACACTAGGTGAACATGTACAAGTTAGTGCAAAAAATAGCCAAAAAGTGAATGTTTTTGGAAGATAGGCCTATGGTAGTGAAAAATGAGTTAGTAGAGACATGAGGGTATTAGGAAAGGATTTTTAAGATAAGCCTAGAATATTTAATTCAAATGAATGATAAGAGGATGGCAAATGATTAAAAAATGATAGTAAATGAACGACAAAATGATTGGAAAATAAATGACAAATAATTATAAAATACATTAAATCACATTGGAAAGCATGGAAAACCTAAATGGAAAAAAATAATGTAGAACATACTAAATCATGTTTGGAAATCATGTAAAACATAAATGGCAAAATGGAATATCAATATAATAAAACTTTAATAAATATATGGAAGGAAGTGAAAAGTAAGCTCATGTAAGACAAGCAAAAATAAAAATATGAAAGACTAAAAATGAAATGTAATTGAATATGTGAGATAAATATGAAGAAGGTATACATAAAGAGAAACATGTAATAATGTAAAATTTCATATGTAATATAAGTCCATAAAAATCAAACAAGAACATGATGGAGAAATGAAAATCAAAAGCTCTAAAAAATGAAAACTCAAACTTAGTTCTTGTTCTAAGATACAATGTAATAAAACACAACCACCTAATTACATGATAAGTATGACAATGATATGGTGTAAGGGTGAATAAATGATGTAATAATGTAATACATAGTTACTTAGACATGTTTTTTTGCTCTAAGGATAGATAAAAATGAAACAAAGTAATGCTAGAATGTTTTTAAGAGGTGAAGAAGAAAGAATAATAGAAGAGGGAAAATAGATTTGGAATCACAATTTTCATGTCAAGGGGGGGCGGGAGAAATGAAATGGGTGGAGGGGAGAATAAAGGAAAAACCAAGGTTGAGAATCTCTTTATCAAATTCAAGACACTCAAATTAGGTTTGTCAAAATAATAGGACTTTCAACCTTAAGGACTATGAAGAACTTCTCTTAGCCACACAAGTCTTAGGTCAACAAATGCAACATATAGATCATCTCATGAAGGTTATATGTATGAAAATTAAAATGGAATACCTTCCTAAAACATGTTCTCCATTCCTCAAGACCCCTTACAGAGCTTTCAGTCTACTTTGAAGATTGGGTACTTATGTGAAAAAGTAGGTAGCATTAAAAGATTTTTTTATTCTCTTTTTCTAATTTGTTGGCCTACCACACCCCAAAGGACCTCGGATTTATAATGAGGCTAACTGTGGAGTTTAATATTTTACTATAATAAGAAGATGTGATTTGAATCACATATTTTAGTGTGATTTTGACTTTTGAGATTTGTATGTTACATTTTATATATCATAGCCTTTTTTTCAAATGATTTGGCTTTTAACTTTCTTGATGGCTTTTTCCATTCATCCTCCATATAGATTTGGAAAACCAAACATGGGTGTTTAAATATGAATTTAATTTGAATACTTGGGACTTGATTTCTAAGAGAGAACTTAAAATAGCATGGGGTCTAGATCCTCATAAATCTAGTAATAAAAGTGATATCTTGACTTTGACCTTATTTTATGTAATGTGGAGTGAAAGAAAAGGAAATCAAGAGGGATGACATATGGAATAATTTGAATTGATTAAAATTGTAAAAAATGTGACAAAGGGTTAAAAAGGGATACGATGATAGAAAATCATGATTATTTTTCATAATAATGAGGTAAATGGAGGAAAACATGCTAACATATATTACTGTGCAAAGTCCATCTATAAAAAAAAGCAAAAAGTAAAGCTGAGAACAAGAATTAGTGATATTTTTCTTATAAAAGGAATGATAAAATGGTAATTTAATGAGGAGGTATGGGTCTTATCCATGGTATTATTCTATAAATCATAAAATATAAACCCAGAAGGGTACCAAAAATAAGCATGTGAAATAATAAAATGATAAAAGAAGTAAAGGTGGTACTTTATGAGGAGGGCCAGGTCCTATCCATGGTATTATACTGTAAACTCACAAAAGAGAAACCCATGAGGGTGAATTCTAAATAAGGGAAAAAATAATCATAAAGCTACTAAGGCAAATAATAACATAAAAAGACAAAAATAAAAGAAATATATGAGGACAAAATGAAATAAAATGCCAAATTTAATGTGTAATAAAACCAAAGAATGTAAATGTAAATAATGATGCTATTAAAATGAAATTAAAGGAAAGAAAGTGCACAAAAAACAAACAAATATGAGACAAAAATAACAAGTAATATCTATGCTAATTTTTTTTATCAAAGATAAGCATGTAAAATCCAAGTCTATAAGTCTTAGAAGGTTTCTTGAAGCTAGATTTGTTTATTATTATGCATTGTAGAATAAGAGTGGACATCTAAAGATTCCCCAAAGGGTAAGTGGCTATAGGTATGGGAATCACAAGATGCCACAATGTTTTAAGAGACATGTGGATGGGCATCATAAGATGCCCCAGAATTTGAGTTGAAGTGCAGTAACATTAAACCATTAAAATGATTTGCATTGGGTTGGTAGGTGAATTCGAACATAGGTAAATGTGTTGGTTTGTTATATTTTAAGGAGGTTGAATGTGACATATGATGGGTAGGAGAGGTATGAGGAGGTAAAGGAGGACCATGCATGATATGCCTTGGAGTAGGCATTGGAACTAAGTACTCATTTGGTTCATATGGCCTAAGAGGTTGAGGTTTAATGGATGCCACAATATGTTTAAATTTGTTCATGTTAGCTATCCTTTCCTTATTGGTGTTGGAAGAAGGATCAATTGTGGTTTAAATAAAATTAGTAAATAAGGGGTGGGTATGGGATAATTTTTATTATTCATTAGGTAGTTGATGTTGATGTGATTGTGGTTCTTGAGATTAATGTTGACAAGCTTGAAGATAGTCATGATAATGTTGTTTTGCTAGAGTATCAAGATTAAAATGTGGAACAAGCAAGGAAAAAAGAAGAAATTAATGAATATCATGATAAGACTCATGAGAATTACATATAGTAGCATGCCACCAACAAAATTTATTAGGATTGTACCATTTTTTAGGATGTTTTGAAGGATTAAAGCTCATGGGTTTAGAGGGTGGCAATTTATTCTTAAGTTATTCTAGAATCGAGGGAGGGTGGGTGGGTTAAAATTGGTTGAATTGGATGTTTGAATTTGAGGTTGGGGAGGCTTAGATGAATCAATGTTATGATAAAATTATTGGAAATGTTATGTAATAGTTTTTTGAGGTGTTTTAAATTGAGTCATAAGAAAGTCTTGCCTTTTTGTTGGTATAAGGCTTCTTCTAAAGTTTTAGGAGAAAAGATATGAACTTTGTATTGAAGGGAAGGTTTAAAAGCAGTGATAAATAGTTTTAAAAAATAATCATAATTCATGTTATGGTCCACTTTATGAGTGAGAGACTTCCATCATTTGATGAAAGTATGAGAATATTTAATAGGAAGTTGTTTAGCATTGATAAAATGGCTAATATAATTTTTAGAAGGTCATCATGTTGGAATTACTTCACTAAAGCATTGATTAAATCTTTTAGTTGTGAAATGGGATGTCTAGGAAGTTGGTTTTACCATTTAAGTTCATCACCCAAAAATGATTTGGCTAAGAGCTTGGTGATAGAAAAGGTGTTAGTTTGGACCTATTCCTTATAGATATTACCAAAAGACTTAAGAAAGATATTAGGGTCCTTAGTCCCATTATATGTGATAGTTGGAGAAATGTTTCCAATAACTATGGATGAAATGAATGGGTCTAAAGGTTCATTTTGAAGATGTTGAAGCATTTTTTATTTAATGGAGGTTGATGGATGATATTCCTATTGGAATATATAAGAAGAGGAGGGAAATTTTTTTGATTTGGTTGAGACGTGATGACTTGAGGTGGTTGACTTTTCAAGTTTAATAAATGTTGTTGCATGTTCATCATTTGATATTTATTGGTTGCTTGAATGATGTTCATTTGTTGAACTACTTGTGTAAGAAGTTGAGTTGTATCAATAAGTGGATTGGTGTTTGTAATAGGGGTATTGGTGTTGATAGGAGGAGGATTATTTGGTTAAGTATTCCCAACATTGTTATTGGTAAGAGTATTATGATGAAAGACCTCAATTACATTACATTACATTTTGTAGTGATTGGTTTTGGTTTAGGAAAAGAGGAAGGAAGAAAGTGGATAGTTTCATCTGAAGAAATAAAATAAGTGAGGTTATTATCCAAATCCTTAATTATGCAATTTTCTTGACTAAAATAAGGTTGGATAAATTTCATCATGATGAGATAAGACTAGATAGCCACATAAGAAAATAGAAAGTGACAAGAAACTATACAGAGTCAATTAGGTCGACCTAACATATGAAATAAGGCCTACAAATAGTATAGGTTTAACTGGTTCAACCTAGTATAGTGAACAAAGGTTGGAAAAATAGTTCAATCTAGTATAGTGAATAGAGGCTATAAAAATGTATAGGGTTGATTGGGTTGACCTAGTACAATAGATAAGGAAAATTAGAAAGCCTATAATAGATTATGAATTGAAATGAGATAATTTTTGTAAGTAATTTGAAAAGTAAGAAAAGTATGTAAAATATATGATAAAAATAATTAAATAAGTGAACAAATCCTATAAGGGTTAGTTCATGTTAGGTTCACCAAAATATATTATAAAGGTGAAGCCAAAGTGAAGACAATTCTAATAAGAAAGTGGAAACGTGAAGACAATCCCACCAGTGGTGGGATAGGATTCATGTTGGGTTCACCAGAATGTATATAATCAAAATGCATCATGTCTATAAATCAATCCTAGCTCAGAGAAGATAGAACATACCTACACTTTTGATTGGGAATACATTTGTTAAGTGGGAGCATGACCAATATGGGGATCTGCTAGACCTGATTAGGGGATCACTTGTCATAATACACCATGTTAGGAAGGGTTCCAAATCCTATAGTCTAAAACAATCACACAACCCTAAAAGAGTATAAGATTTAATGTTCACTCTATTCTAATAAATAAGAAAGTAAATCTAATATAGTGCACACCAAAGCTTGTGGCACAAAGTGGGGTTTATAAATAAAACAAACTAAACTAAACATGCATAGATGACATGCACTCACATCAATGTATACATAATAGTAATTCATGGAAGATAAGCACAACTACATTATCTATCTACTCTTACAAAGGATAAATAAAGCTAAGAATACTTACCTTAAATATGAACCTACCCAGACTGAATCTCTCCCTTGGATAAGGTTCTTTGTAAGAGACTATTATGGTATGTTAGAGAATTTTTGAAACCATAAAAGGTCATACAAAACTCTATATATCAATTACACATCCTCACACTCTCACGTAGACCACTAATACACTTTGAAAATTTGAAATTCCCTTTTGATGGGAAAACTAGCTCAAACTCAAATTCAAATTTACTCACACATTATGAAAGAACTTGAGCATCCAAGATGTTCATGCATCATAATCCCAAGGGGATAAAAATATTTCCATACATTTTCTTCTTCCTTCAAACACTCATAGAGGTGTGTGTGCTCTTGGCTACCAAACTTGTAATTTGTTTTTCCTCTTGTTATCCTCCTCCATGCTACACCTATAGAATACAAAAACTCATTAAAGAAAACATATTATTTCTCATGCCCTTGAGGAATCCTCCATATTCCCTCTTTTCTTGATTGTTTCTTTTACTTCCAAGCACCTTTTTGTGCTTTGTTTGCTTCACTCTTCCTTTTTACATCAACTATCAATGCATCTTGCTTCTTTCCTTGCATGACTACTACTTCATCTTCCACCTGTACCTTAACCTCAACAACTATAGATTGATCTTGGGGATTACCTTTATGTGCTTAAATCCTCATTGATTTCATTAATGCCTTTATCTTAGAAACTACTGTAACATTCCACAAATCTATTCTTCCCTTGGTAACCTCCTTAACCATTTCTCTATACATTTGATGAGGATAAAATCCATACTCTTATTTCAAAGACTCATACAAACTTGAATATGCCTCATACCTTTCTTTATTCTACTATCCTATTGGTCCTTTGGCTTATATTTCATCCTCTTGAGTAAGGATCTCTTCCTTATTCATGTTATCTTGCTTCCATAATGGCTAACTTATTTGTTCTTATTCCATCAACATGGCTATACATAAAATCTCTTCTTCATCTTGACTTCTTTTGATCACCACTTGGTCATATGCCTCTTCCTCTTATCTCTTGAGCCTATGAATGGGCTCAACTATCTCTTCCTTCTTTTCATCTCTTAAACCTACATTCACACATATCAAAGCAACATTAGATTTCCAAACATGAGGCTTGATTGTCTCCTTGTCCTTTATCCTTTGTCTCCTTATCCTTTCCACTAATTGATTGATTGGTCATTTTATTGGATTCCTTTTCATGACCCATCCAAGATGTGGGTTCAAAAACTCTTTAATCCACTCAATATTGATTAGAAACTCATCCATTTTTTGCTTCATTTTTTCCATCTCTCTATCCATCTTAATCTTATTTTTAGTGTCTTCATGCACCATATTTCCTCTGTGGATTTCATACTTAACCTTATCTTTCACTTTTATCTCTACCTCTTTTTCCATATTTAACTTGAGTACCTCACTTGGGCACATCCTTTTTCTTTGTTTTGGTCTCACTTGGACCATTCCCTTTGGTTCACACTTGGAACCTTCTATTTCAAACCACACTTGGGCCTTACAATTTCTTATCCTTCACACTTGAACTTTTCTCTCTTCCTTGATATTTTTAACTCTTTGATTTAGTGTTTCCACCATAATAATTACTATTTTCTATCATTAATACATTCAATTCAAATGATTCAACCATAAAATGTATCTTACCTTCTCAAACTACCTTCTTACTATGTCCTCCAATAAGATTCCTTGTTTACTTACCTATAATATTCATAAACACTAGAACAACATAAAATATTAATCACTATCTATCCTTATTATACCTGTACCCAAGGTATCTTATTTCTATAATAAAAAATGATGTAGAGATAAAAAAATTCTTTACCAACTCTACTTAAATCCTTCATTCAAGGTTCTCCTTGCTAAATTCAACTCATTCCTAATAGGTCTTCTAGGTAATCATGAAACTATGGTTACAATGTTCTTTAACATGAATTATGGGATCATGCTAAATTAGTTTCAAATGAACTTTAAACCATTAATAAACCATCATTCAATAAAATATTTTAATATTTTTTCTTATACTCACTTTAGCTTCATGACACTCTTAAAATGCATCTAGGCAAAAATGACATTTGATTGGTAATCAAATCACAATGATGTTCTAAAACATATCAATAGATCCCTATGTTCTTATCTCACTCCTATCTAACCCTGATTAGGTTACTAACTCAATTATTTTATTGACTTTCTTCTCACAAGTTCCTTCCTAGCTCTTATTTCTTACTAGCCATGTTTCTAGGTAAATATCCTTGTTGGGAGCATTTGACAAAACTTAAATATAAAATAATTATATATTTAAAGACCCATTTGGTCCATACAACTCTCACGGCATCCTATACTTGCTTCTTTAGGCTTTTCCTCAATTAGCCTTCCACATGAACAAACCTCCTTAGCATGAACTATGTATGGAATTATTTTGAAATATGCTAAAATTTATATATACCCATTAGGCACCCCTAGGTAAATCAATCACTTTTAGACCCTCTTATTTGGACAAATCCACTTTTCCTATATCACCCTTACTCCTTTAGCCCTTTCATAGGTCTATTACTAGCACACAACCATATTTCCATACTTATCCATATGGTAAAACCATGAAAATACTTTCATCAGTTAGGGAACATAATTTCATGAAAAATTAAAATTTTTGGGGCTTTTTCAATAGTTACTTTTTGTTTTATTATTTTTTAAAATAATGGAGTTTTATTCCTAATTAAATAAACAGGTCTAAGAAGGGTAAATTAATAAATAATGTGCAAATAATTAAGCCACTATTTTATGTAAATAGATTGTATTTTTAAATTTTATAAAAATAGTAATGATAGAGATAAAATTAAACTTAGATATAAAATTACTGAGATGGATGTTTTAGGGTCTAGAAATTTCTATGCAGGCTTGGGAAACTATCACAAATAGGATCCTAGAGTTTGTTTCTTGATTGGATAGGAGCATCAAAAGTGGGAAACCCTACTATTCAGTGCTATAGTCATTTTTTTAGTGCTATTGTCTAGGTGATTTGAGTTTTTAGGGTTCTACTTGACAGGTCTATGTTACCTTGTCAGTGAAATATCAAAGCCCAAAAATCTATGAAGATCGATGTGCCTCTATTTTAATCTTCAAATCCTTAAGAGCTCTTTGTGCTTGAAATTTAATGAAAACTTGGGAAAGAGAGATAATGGGTTAATGTGTAAAGGATACATTGGATTCACTTCACACCCCATGTGTGGGCATACTGCCTAGATACCAATACTTTGATGAGGGATCAAGCTATTGTAGTTCTCCCATTGAAGTGCTTGGTGCAATTGTGTATGAAAATATAACTAAATGTGAATTTGGGTGTATTTTAGATGGATATGGGCTGGTGTAAGGGTTTTAATAATCTTGGAATAATATTGGAAGGATGTATGTAGAGAATAATAAAAGTGCTTGAATGTACTTGCTTGTATTCTTGCTTTTCTCTTGTAAATGAGTGTAAACCCTTATGAATAGACTTTTAATGGAATTTTATAGGTAAATTAATGATCATGGGTTAAATAAATTAATGTTAGGATGACATGAATTAGGATAAGGACTCAGGAAAATATGACCGTTAGGACCAAAAGTATAATTTGACAATAATGCCAAAAATAGGACACCCTAGGTTTTAGTGCTCCTATCCAAGTTGGGCACTATTGTCCAGAGGGAATGAGACCTAGGGGGATGGATCTAGGCATAAAATAGCTGCTTGGGTCTATAAAGGTTAAGTTTAGAAGGTTTTAGATGACTGGGAATCAATGAAAGAAAAGCCTAAAAGGGTTGTGTAAGTAAGTAGGAGGACCTATGGATTAGGTGTCTTTATCCATACTCAAGTAACCAAAATTCACATTTTATATGACTAAATTCCCCCCCCCCCCCACCAAAATTATTTTAGTGATGAAAAAAGGTGAAATACTAAAATAAATGAAAAAAATAGAAAGCATACCTGAACTTAACTATAAAGGTGAAGCCCATGAAGATTGTGTGATGTTGAGTAATGCTAGATAGTGCATAAAGAACACATTGTGCAAGTTTGAATCTAAAAAATGTAAAAAAGAGTAGATCAATTATTATTATATGTGATATAAAACAAGAACATACAAAATTTGAGTAAAATAAAAAGGAAGAAAAAGGAATGAATATAGCTCACTAGGTATGTGAACCAATACAAAACCTGTTGTGATCCTAAGTAAGGTTGAGTAATGATGTATTGTGTTAGATGATGATGTACCAAAATTTATATTGTGAATAGAGATAAGTGATCAATTACTTAAAAAGTGGCTCAATAATACAAAGGGTGGACCTTTGGATCCATCATTACTTAATGAGTGAAGCTACATGATTATACATGTGATAATTGATGTCTAGACTATGTGTCCAATCCCTCTAAATAGGTGGCTCAAGAATACAAAGGTTGGCCTTTTGGATCCATCATTACCCCGTGAAGTGAAGCTATGAATTGATATTGGTATATAATATGTCATATGAGATGGATCATGGAGCCCATGGATGTTCTAAAAATTTGACAATGTGGCATGGATAGTTGAATGCATGCTGGAAACTAGGCCACTCTTGGCCATTACAAAAGATGGAGATTAGGCCTATATGAAATTCACTTTGAAAATAATGCATTAAGCTTATGTGAAAGCCAACTCAAGAACTCAAGTATTTGATAAGTTAAACTTTTATGAAATTTCAACTTGAAAAAGGATGACAACCACCTGCAAATGGAGTAAGACACATAACTACTGAGAAATGCTTGGAAGATAAAATAAACCCCAAACAAGGGGAAGACCAATGTGCCACACACATTACCCTCAATAATGGGTGTCTATAACATGGATTATGATCTATAAGTTATATCAACTACCTCATCTAAAATTATAATTGAGAGCCATCATGTCATGCATGATTCCCCATATATCTAGATTCTTTGAGCAAAAACTATATTAAAATATGATGAATCTAGATTATGTTGTATTAACAAACCTGTGACTAAACTCACCTTTCTATCTATTTTTGGATTTTTTTTTTTTTTTTTTTCGGATAGGAGTGCTAAAAATAGGATACCCTAATATCTGATGTTTTAGTCTAACTTTGGCACTATTGTCCAAGACCAAATCTGATGACTATTTTAGATTCTTTGTTGTTTGCCTAGTCTATTCTACCTAGTTTGATGTCTATATTATATTTTGAGTGTTTTTAAAACTATTATTTTTCCCACTTAGGATATTTTATTTCTATGAAAAAACCCCTATTTGTTGCCCCCTCTTTTGAGGGTAGGAATAAGTACCATGTAATGACTACCCTCAAAATAGGAAGCCCCGCAAGTGGGTTAAGGTAGAAATATACACGATATAGCAATGATAATTGACAATATATATTGAGATATAGCAATATTTATATTGAGAGATTGTTAAATCAATAGGGGTGTGCCTAGATAGATATAACAATGTAATAACATGTGTAATGTATTAAACTAGAACTGAAAGGGTTAGATGCTAGTTATTAGTTTTTAGTTGTCAGGGAGGGATGGACTATGATGTCCATCATGTTATCCAAGAAAGAAAGGAAAACACATGATATGGATCATGGCATTAAAAAAATCAAAAAGGCAATAAAGAAAATAAGCACATGGATCAAGAAGAAATAAGCATACAAGAGTGGCCAAGGGGCCAAACAAATAAAGGACATGTGCACATGTCACTCAAACTAGAAAATAAGCATACAAGGCATGTTAAAATGCCACATACACATAGAATAAAAATAATAAAGATTGGCATGAGGGCCACAGATACATAAAAGAGTAAAATCAAGGGAAATTGGCAAATGTCCAAAGTTACAGACACATGAATAGAAGCAAATGACATTGGTAAATGTCCTAAGGCACACATAGGAGGCAAGAAAGAACTAGAAATGCAATCCAACAAGATATGCTAAGTAATAAGAGAAAGCATGTAAAAAATAGAAAGATATAATCACATCTAACTAATCAAAGTAAGAGGGAAAGTATGGAAGACATGTTTAGTACAAGACTAGGTATATGCTAAGAAATACACAAGTGCTAGATACTATTGATATGTCGATAAAGTAATTTATGTAAGCTAGTAGATAATATAAATCAACATGATAAATTAAAGTATAAAGTATAGGAATGACATAACCTAGATGGTGTAGTCATGTAGAAGATGCCCCCAATGGGTATGTATATCAGTGTGTGTATCAAATGTATAAGTAGGAATGCCCCCTCAATGGGTAGAGTGAAGTAATGAAGTAGCTATATTTCACTACACACACTCAAAGATGATCAAGTGAAGCATGGTAATGTAGATAAATTGACATATGATATCATGGAACAACAAATGTAAGTCCTCACATAGTAGTAGCAATGTAAATCATGGATGATGTATACAATCAAAATGTTTTCGTTGTTTTTAACATATTTCAATGTTTGTGTATTTTTGATATAATATATGTACAATCAAGCATAATAAACTATGCAAAAGTAAGGTTGAGAAGAGATGATATTAACTGATGAGTATCATGAGAGACTCCCTATCATGGTGTCTTATATCAAACAAAGTAATAGTGTGTGATTGTGAAGTATGAGGGAATGGCTAAGAATATAACTCTAAATATTTAGATGCATAATAAATATCTTAGAAATCATAATAACTTGTATTGTTTCACTCATCATTATCATCTTGATTTTGAACCAATAGAGTGTTGCTGCTAACTTTTACTGTATCTAGATCTTTTACTTTAATAAATTATGTTTTTGAATGATTTGTCTTAGGATGTTCAATAAATCCCAAACCTTGATGACAAACATTATCAACTACTAGAATAGGAGTGGTGATGCCTTGAATATGCTTGCCCAATCCTTGACCCTAAAAATCAAACTATTGTAGATATTTTTGGCCAAACCCATACTAATTTGAAAGTTGAGCCTCATTTTGGAGAGATAGATTTGCATATTTTTCTTGCTTTTCTTGTGCTTGTGGTATTATTTTTTTCTCTATTTTTTCTATTTAATCCTTTTGTTGTTCTAAGTTATGTTTTGGTAACCACATTTGTACTATTTCTGAATTTAACCCTTTGTGAATGTGTTCCTATGTCATCATGGATTGCTTGACTAATTTACCTTGTATAGGGTCCTCATGAGTAATTATCTATTGTATATGTTTTTTCAATTCCAAACATAAAATCTGTATGATGCCCATGTATTCTATGATATGCACAATAATGTCTAGATCTTCTTATTGGATGTAGATGAGGTAATTTGATCAACTTAGATTTAATTAGTTCCCTTAGTGCCTCACTTGAACTCTTATTTGATCTTTGAATGATGTTTGAATCACTAATTGTAAATTTACTTTGTTTTGATTTCTTGATTTGATATGTAACATTTCTTGCAACCAATTGACTAGGTGAAGGTACATATACATGATTGGAAATAATATGCCTTTGAGACTGTTGTATTATGATTTGATTTTCCAATGTTGTAATCATGTCATGTAATAGCTGATTATATGTTTGTAAATTTGAAATTAACTTTCTCATATTGGTGATTTGATCCCTTAGAGCCTTACAAGTGCAAGCCCTAGTTGCTTCTGATTGAACATGTAAGCACATCTATTGAAGAGGATTTAAAGAAGCTATAGGCTAAACGTATGCATTAAGAACAATAGTGTAGGTTGTCTCACCTTTTGGAGGGGTGATAACATAGACCTTGTTAGAGGGAAAATAACTATCACCCTCTTGAGGGAGAGGAAGAGAAGGAATTTCTTTCCTTTTCATGAAATATGACATTGAAACAAGAGAATACAAGGAGGCATATACATCTAGGTAGAAGCCATGTATATGGGATAAAATACATGTAAGTGACATTATAAATTATATAACAATATGATTATAGGGAACATTCCACATGAGAGATAGAAAATAAGGGATGGAGAGTATGGAACTGTGCATTGATGCATAAATAACTTTGACATGTGTTATGATATGTCTAATATGTGTAGCATGCTAAAATTGAAATTTTTTTCCATATGAGAGATAGAAATCAAGGGATAGAAAGCATGAATTTTTGCATGAATGCATAGAAAATTTTGACATGAATCATAACATTTCTAACATGTTTAGAATGATAAGCTTGAAATTTTTTCCACGTGAGTGATATAAAGTAAAGGATAAAGATCATGAATTTTTGCATAACGGTATATAAGATTTTGACATGTAACATAACATTTCAAATGTGTTTATAAAAATGGAGTTGGTAATTATTTTGTATAAGAAAAAGAGAATATGTAAAAAGAATTTTGAAATTTTGTGCATTTTTTGCAATGAATTTTGTAATATTGTCCCATATAATGAAAAATAAAATTGAAATGCAAAGCATGAATCTTTGTAATAACATGTGATAAACTTGATTATTCATGTACATGATAAGGCCCATTATGGTTTCCTTATTATTTTCAAGAAATATAAGACAAGTTTGTAAATAAATGAATAACATTTTTACAATTTAATAATGCAAAAATAAATGGGTTTGAGTAGGGTAAATTAGTAAATAATGTGCAAATAATTAAGCCACTAATTTGTGTAAATATATTGTATTTTTAACTTTTCTAAAAATAGTAATAATAGAGAGAAAATCAAAATTAGCTAGACACTGACTGAGGTGAATGTTGTAGGGTCTAGAAATTTTTATGTAGGCTTGGGAGACTATCACAAATAGGATCCTAGAGTTCATTTCTATATTGGATAGGATCATAAAAGTGGGACACCCTATTGTTTAGCACTCTAGTATTTTTTTGGCATTGTTGTCTAGGTGATCTAAGTTTTTTGGGTTCTACTCGATAGGTCTATGTTACCTTATCAATGAAATATTGAAGCCCAAAAGTTTATAAAATTCATTATGCATCTATTTTAATCTTCAAATCCCTGAGAGATATTTGTGCTTGAACTTGAAAGGCAACTTAGGAAAGATAAATAAGGGGTTAGTGTGTAAAGGATACATTAGATGAAATTCACACCCCGTGTGTGGGTACGCTACCTACATACCAATACTCTAAGGAGGGATCAAGCTAATTTAGTTCTCCCATTAAAGTAATTGGTGCAATTTTATATGAAAATACAACTATATGTGAAACTAGGTGTATTCCAAATGGCTAAGGACTAGTGTAAATGTTTGAATAAGCTTGGAATAATATTGGAAGGCTGTATGCAGAGAATAGGGAAAAGAGCTTGAATTTACTTGTTTTTACTGTTGTTTCTCTCTTGTAAATAAGTGTCAACCCTTCTAAATAGACTTTTAATGACCTTTTATATGGAAATTAATGATTGTAGGTTAAATAAATTTGTGTTAGGTCAACATGACTTAGGATAAGGATTCAAGAAAATATGACTGTTAGGACCAAAAGTACACTTGGAAAATAGTGTCATAAGTAGGACAACCTAATTTTTAGTGCTTTTATCGAATTTGGGTGTTAATGTCCAGAGGGAATGAGACCTAGGGGGATGGATCTAGGCCTAAAAGTGCTACTTGGTCTATAAGGGTTAAGTTTGAAAGGCTATGGATGACTAGGAATTAGTGAAATAAAAGCCTAAAAGGGTTGTGCAAGTAAGTAGGAGGAACTATGGATTAGGTGTATTTAGCCATACTTAAGTAACTAACTTTCACATTTTATATGACTACACTTTTCCTCCAATAAACTAAACCCTAAAAACTAGGGTTTCTAATAATGATCAAGGTTGAGAGTGAAATTAAATTCTTATCTTGTTTTATAAACCATTTCAAGACAAAAAAATTGATGGATTATCTTTGTATAAGATTTACACAAATTTTCTCTTCAAGGATTAAGTTCTAAAAACCTATAGATCACTTGCAAACACATAAACATAGTTTACAACCCTACCCTTGTACATAGGAAAATAGGGTACCAGGGTTTCTTTGCCATTTGTTTCAACTCCCAATGTCTTCAAAACCTACAATGAGGTTTTAAACACCTCAATTGACTTTATTAATCCCCTTCCAATCTCATTGGAATCCAAAACCAAGCTTCAATAAAATATGACTCAGTCCTTATGACTATGTTTTATGAACCAGAATAGGGCATGATGGTTTCAATATCCTTTGAACATTTAAATATTTCATGACCAAAAAAAAGGTTATAAAGACCTTATAAAATATACAAAACCCTTCACAACTTATCTTTGGATCAAAGACATGTTATTACACCAAACAAATAGTGCACCAAATTCTATATTCATTGATTATTTGATTTCCATAAGTTGAGACTGTAACCAATATGCAACTTACAATATCTTAATCTGATATATGTTATATTATGTTGTTTTAAATATTCATATGCATTTTATTATCAATTCTACACAAAAATCAGGTATGAATAAGGTCAAATGCTCAACTCTTTCTTGCACAAATCTATAAATATGCATTCCTTGTTCCCAGTCCTGATTGTCACCACAACTATGACAACTCCCTACTCACTTTAAGATACATATTTCATTCAAGACAATACAAATTATTTATTAATAATTTTTATTAATAAAATTATAATCCAATTATAATATTTAATATTCAAACACACTAAATGTTCTAGTTTAGCTATGTAATAGCATTACACATAGAATTCTTCCACCATCCTTCTTTATTTATCTAATTTTAATATTTACATATCCATTATCTATTATATTTGAATGTATTGAGATGTTAACACCTCCTAAGATCTATTTGATCACCTAATATAAGTTTTTAATATATCAAAAAATCTCAAAATAAGATTCATAACTAAATCTTGATCAAGAATTAGAAACAAGCTCCTAGACCTATGTCAGGTGGTAGATTGCCACCTCACTCATTTCTTGGAAATTACATTCAAATCCATTATAGGGAATTTTTGAGACCATAAAAGTTCATTTAAAACTTTAGTTATCAATTACACATCCTCACACTCTCACCTAGACCACTAATACACTTTGAAATTCCCTTTTTGGTGGTAAAACTAGCTTAAACTCAAATTCAAATTTTCACACACATTATAAACCACTTGATCATTCCATGATGCACCTACATCATACTCAAAAGGGGAGAAAAATATTTCCATCCATGTTCTTCTTATTATTTCAAACACTCATAGAGGTGTGTGTGCTCTTGGTTTCCACACTTGTACTTTATTTTGCCTCTTTCTACCCTTTTACATGTTACACCTACACAATACAACTCATTAAAGAAAACATATTATTTCTCATTCCCTTGATGCATCCTCCATCTTCCCTCTTTTATTTATTTTTTTCTTCCAAGCACCTTATTATGCTTTTTTTGATTCACTCTTCCTCTTTTCATCAACTATCAATTCATCTTGCTTCTCTCCTTGCATGACTTATCCTTCATCTTCCACATGTACCTTAACCCCAACAACAATAACTTCATCTTTGGGAGTTCCTTTATATGATTTACTTCTTATTGCCTTCATCAATGCCTTTATCTTAGACACTACTAATATATTCCACAAATCTATGCTTTCCTTGGTAACCTCCTTAACCATTTATTTATACATTTGATGAGGATAAAATTCATGATCTTGTTCCAAAGGCTCATAAAAACTTGGATATGACTCATAAATTTCTTTATGTTATTTTCTTATTCCTCCTTTGGATTCTCTTTCATCCTCTTGAGTGAGGATCTCTTCCTTATTTATATTATCTTGCTTCCATAATGGTTGACCTATTTGTTCTTATTCCATAAACATGGCTCTACATGGAATATCTTCTTCATCTTGACTTATTTTGATCACCATTTGGTCATATGACTCTTCTTCTTGTCTCTTGAGCCTATGAATGGGATCAACTATCTTTTCCTTCTCTTCATCTCTCAAACCTACATTCACATATATCAAAGTAACATTAGATTTTAAAACATGAGGCTTGATTGCCTCCTTGTCCTTCATCCTTTGTCTCCTTCTCCTTTCCACTAATTGCCTTATTGGATATTTGATTTGCTTCCTTTTCATGACCTATAAAATATGTGGGTTCAAAAACTCTTTCATCCATTCAATCTTGATTAGAAACTCATCCATTTTCTACCTCATTTCTACCATATTTGTATCCATCTTAATCTTCTTTTTGGTGTCTTCATGCACCATCTTCCCTCTATGGCTTTCATGCTTAACCCTATCTTTCAATTTTATCTCTACCTATTTTTACATATTCACCTTAAGGACCTCACTTGGGAACACCATTTTTTTTTGTCTCACTTGGACCATTTCATTTGTTCACACTTGTAACCTTCTATTTCAAACCATACTTGGGCCTTACAACTTCTTGTCCTTCACATTTGGACTTTCCTCTCTTCTTTGAGCTCTATTTATGAGCTTATTTCCTCTTTGATTCAGGGCTGCCACCAAAAAACTTACTATTTTATATCATTCATACATTTAAGACAAATTATTCAACCATAAAATGTATCATACCTTCTCAAACTACCTTCTTACTATGTCCTCCAACAAGAATCTTTTCTTGCTTACCTCCAATATTCATAAAAACTTGAACATCATCAAATATTAATTACCATATATCCTTCTTGTACCTGTACGCAATGTATAATACTACTCTGATACCAAATGATGTAGAGATAAAACACTTCTTTACTAACTCTACTTAAATCCTTCATTCAAGGTTCTCCTTTCTACATTCAAACCATTCCTCATAGGTCTTCTAAGAAATCATGCAACTATGGTTATAATGTTATTTACCATGAATTATGGGATCATGCCAAATTAGTTTTAAATGAACTTTAAACCATCAACAAACCATCAATCAATAAACTAAATCAATAATTATTCCTATACTCACTTTAGCCTCATGACACTCCAAAAATACATATATGCCAAAATGGCCTTTTTTTGGTAATCAAATCATAATGATGGTTTGAACCATATCAAGACCTCCCTTTATTCTTATCTCACTCCTATCTGACCCTGATTAGGTTTCTAACTCAATTCTTCTATTGACTTGCTTCTCAAAAGTTCCTTCCTAGCTCTTATCTCCTACTAGCCCTGTTTATGGGTAAAGATCCTTATTGGGAGCATATTACAAACCTTAACTAGAAAATAATTATATATTAAAGGACCCATTTTGTCCATACAACTCCCACCTAAATATTTTGGGATAAATCTCAAGGCAACCTGTACTTGCTTTTTCAGGTTTTTCCTCAATTAGCCCTCAACATGAGCAAACCTACTTAGCATGAACTATGTAAAAAATTCATCTAAAAGATACTAAAATTTATATATACCAATTAGGCTCCCTCAAGTGAAACAATCAATTTTAGACCCTCTTCTTTAGACAAATCCACTTTTCCTATATCACCCTTACTTCTTTATCCCTTTCCTAAGCTTATCACTAGCACACAACCCTATTTCCATACTTATCCATACTATAAAACCTTTAAAACACTTTCATGAGTTAGGGAACATAATTTCATACAAAATTACATATTTTAGGGCTTTTTCAATGGTTACTTTTCCTCTAATGGACTAAAACCTAAAAACTCGGGTTTCTAACATCTATCAAGGCTGAGAGTAGAATTAAATTCTTATATTATTATATAAACCATTTAAATACAAAACAATTATTTTATTATATCTATATAAGGTTTACACAACATTTATATTCAAGGATTAAATTCTAAAAGATAAAAATCACTTGTAAACACATAAACTCAGTCTATAACCCTACCCTTACACATAGGAAAATAGGGTACCATGAGTTATTTTCATTTTATTTCAACTAAAAATGTATTAAAAACCTAAAATGAGGTTATAAAAACCTCACTTGACTATATTAATACCCTTCCAATATCATTGAAATCCAAAACCAATCTTATGACTCAATCCTTATGACTATGTTCTGTGAACCAGAATAAAGTAGGTAGGTTTCAATATCCTTTGAAAATTTAAAGATTTCATGACCAAAAAAAATGTTATCAACACATTTAAAAACTATAAAAAACCCTTAAAAACCTCTCTTGTTATCAAACACATGTTATTACACCAAACACATAATGCACAAAATTCTATATTCATTGACTGTCTGTTTTTCATAAGTTAATACTGTAACCAACATGCAACTTATAATCTCTTAATTTGATATATGTTGTATTAGGTTGTTTTAAATATTCATACACATTATATTATCAATTCCACACAAAACTTAGGTATGAATAAGATCAAATACTCAAATCTTTCTTACACACATCTGTAAATGTGCATTCCTTGTTCTCATCCTGACTATCACCACAATTGTGACAACTCCCAACTCACTTTGGGATCCTTGTTTCATTAAAGATAATATACATTTTTTATTATTTATTTTTAATAATAAAACAATAATCCACTTATCATATTGAATATTTAGACACACTAAATGTCCTAGTTTAGCCATGTAATAACATTACACATAGAATTCTTGCACCATCCTTCTTTATTTATCTAATTTTCCTATTTACATCTCCATTCTCTATTATATTTGAATGGATTGAGAGGTTACCACCACCTAATACCTAATATCTCACCTAATATAACTCATATATATATAAAACTCTCAAAACAAGATTCATAACTAAATCTTGATCAAGATTTACAAACAACCTCCTAGACTTACATATGGTGGTGGACTGCCACCTCACTCATTTCTTATAAATTACGTTTGAATCCATTATATGGAATTTTTGAGACCATAAAATATCATTTACAACTTTATTTTTTAATTACACATCCTCACACTCTCACCTAGACCACTAATACACTTTGAAATTCCCTTTTGGCAAGAAAACTAGCATAAATTTAAATTCAAATTTGCACACATATTATAAACCACTTGAGCATTCCAAGATGATAATAAATCATACTCCCAAGGGGAGAAAAATATTACCATCCATGTTCCTCTTCTTCCTTCAAACACTCATAGAGGTGTGTTTTCTCTTGGCTTCCACACTTGTACTTTGTTTTGCCTTTTTCTATCATCCTCCATGTTACACTTACAAAATATAACTGATTAAAGAAAACATATTATTTCTCATTCCATTGAGTCATCCTCCATCTTACCTATTTTCTTTCTTTTTTATTTTTATTCCAAGAACCTTATTGTGCTTTTTTTGATTCACTCTTCCTCTTTGCATCAACTATCAATGCATCTTGCTTCTCTCCTTACATGACTTCTCCTTCATCTTCCACCTATACCTTAACCTCAATAGTTGTAACTTCATCTTAGGGATTAACTTTATATTATTGACTCCTCCTTGCCTTGATTAATGCCTTTATCTTGGACACTACTTCTATATTCCAAAAATCTATACTTTCCTTTGTAACCTCCTTAACCATTTCTCTATACATTTGATGAGGATCAAATCCATACTCTTGTTTAAAAGACTCATAAAAAATTGGATATGACTTATACCTTTCCTTATTATATTATCCTATTTCTCCTTTGGCTTATCTTCCATCCTCTTGAGTGAGGATCTCTTACTTCTTCATGTTATCTTTCTTCTATAATGGTTGACCTATTTGTTCTTGTTCCATCAACATGGCTCTACATGGAATATCTTCTTCATCTTGACTTATTTTTATCACCACTTGGTCATATACATCTTTTTCTTGTCTCTTGAGCTTATGAATAGGCTCAACTATCTCTTCCTTCTCTTCATGTCTCAAACCTGCATTCACAAATATCAAAGCAACATTAGATTTCAAGACATGAGACTTGATTGCCTCCTTGTCCTTCATCCTTTGTCTCATTCTCCTTTCCACTAATTTCTTGATTGGTTTCCTTTTCATGACCCATCCAAGATGTGGGTTCACAAACTCTTTCATCCACTCAATATTGATCAATAACTCATCTATTTTCTACCTCATTTCTACCATCTTTCTATCCATCTCAATCTTATTTTTGGTGTCTTCATGTAGCATTTTTCCTTTGTTGATTTCATGCTTAACCATATCTTTCACTTTTATCTCTACCATTTTTTCCTTCTTCACCTTGAGTACCTCCCTTAGGCACATCATTTTATTTTTTTTGGTCTCACTTGGGCCATTCCCTTTGGTTCACACTTGGAACCTTCTATTTCAGATCACACTTGGTCCTTCCAACTTCTTGTCCTTCACACTTGGACTTTCCTCTCTTCTTTGAGCTCTATTTATGAGATTATTTCCTCTTTGATTCAGATTTTCCACCACAAAACTTACTATTTTCTATCAATCATACATTCAAGTCAAATGAATCAACCATAAAATGTATCATACCTTCTCAAATTTGCTTCTTACTATGTCTTCCAACAAGACTCCTTTCTTGCTTACCTGTAATACTCGCAAATAATTAAACAACATCAAAATTAATCACTATCTATCCTTATTATACTTATACCCAAGGTATCTTTATGATCTAATGCCAAATGATGTAGATCTAAAACACTTCTTTACCAACTCTACTTAAATGCTTCATTCAAGGTTCTCTTTGCTACATTCAACTCATTCCTCCTAGGTCTTCTAGGCAATCATGAAACTATGGTTATAATGTTCTTTACCATTAATCATGGGAACATGCCAAATTAGTTTCAAATGAAATTTAAACCATCAAAAAATCATCATTCAATAATCTGAATTAATAATTGTTCATATACTCACTTTAGCTTCATGTCACTCTCAAAATGCATCTATGCCAAAATGGCCTTTGCTTGGTAATAAAATCACAATGATGGTATAAACCATATTAAAACCTCCCTCTATTCTTATCTCACTCCTATCTAACCTTGATTAGGTTACTAACTCAATTATTTTGTTTTCTTTCCTCTCACAAGTTCCTTCCTAACTCTTATCTCATACTATCCCTATTTATGGGTAAAGCTCCTTGTTGGGATCATCTGACAAACCTTAACCAAAAATTATAAAATTTGGGGCTTTTTCAATGGTTACTTTTCCTCCAATGGAATAAACCCTAAAAACCAAGGTTTTTAACAACTATCAAGGTTGAGAGTGAAATTAAATGCTTATCTTATTTTATATACCATTTCAAGACAAACCAATTGTTGGATTAGTTATTTATAAGGTTTACATAACTTTTCTATTGAATGAGTAAGTTCTAAAAACCTACAGATCACTTGTAAACACATAAACTTAGTATACAACCCTATCCTTACACAGAGGAAAATAGGGTACCATGGTTTCTTTTCCTTTTGTTTCAACTCTCAATGTCTTCAAAACCTAAAATGAGGTTTTAAACACCTCACTTGACTAGCTTAATCTCCTTCCAATCTCATTAGAATCCAAAACCAAGATTCAATACAATATGACTCAGTCCTTATGGTTGTGTTTTATGAACCTGAACAAGGTAGGCAAGTTTCAATATCATTTAAACATTTAAAGATTCCATGACCAAATAAATTGTTATCAACACCTTTAAAAACTATACAAAAACCTTCACAACCTCTCTTGGGATCAAAGACATGTTATTACACCAAACACATAGTGCACATAATTCTAAATTCATTGACTATCTACTTTCCATAAGTTAAGACTATAACCAACATGCAACTTAAAATCTCTTAATTTGATATATGTTGTATTAGGGTTTTTTTTAACTCTTCATACACATTCTGCTATTAATTATACACAAAAATTAGGTATGAATAAGATCAATTACTCAAATCTTTCTTGCAAAAATCTATAAATGTGCATTCCTTGTTCTCAGTCCTGACTGTCACCACAACTGTGACAAATCCCAAATCAATTTAGGATCCCTATTTCATTCAAGAGAATGGAAATTATTTGTTAATAATTAAATAATAATCCACTTATCATATTAAATATTTGAACATACTAAATGTTCTAGTTCAACCATGTAATAGTATTACACACATAATTCTTGCACCATCCTTATTTATTTATCCAATTTTTAGGTTTACATCTCCATTCTCTATTCTATTAAAATATATTGAAGGGTTACCACATCTTAATACCTACTCTCTCACTTAATATAACTCTTATATATATCAAAAAATCTCAAAACAAGATTCATAACTGAATCTTGATCAAGATTTACAAATAACCTCCTAGACCTACATAGGGTGGTTGACTGCCACCTCACTCATTTATTATAAAGTACATTAAAATCCATTATAGGGCCTTTTTGAGACCACAAAAGGTCATTTAAAACTTTATTTATCAATTACACATCCTCACACTCTCACCTAGACCACTAATACACTTTGAAAGTTTGAAATTGTTTTTTGGCATGAAAACTAGCTTAAACTCAAATTCAAATTTTTACACACATTATAAACCACTTGAGAATTCAAAGATGCTCTTGAATCACCAAGGATTTGTCTATGGTAGATATATACAATATGAAAATCATTCCTAACATTGGTGGTAACAAAACAAGTGGATTGGAAAGATATTATTTTAAGTGCTAAAAGGATTTATGGTATTCTTTTTCCCAATGAAATATGACACCCTTCAATAAGTGTGTAAATGGATGGCATTTATTAGCCAATTGATAAATTAAGCATCTAATAGATTAGATTTTTCCTTACAAACTATGAATTTGATTTAAATTATAAGGTGGTGGCATCTTTATAATGGCTTATAGTTTAGTAGGATCAACTTTAATGCCCCTATGAGAGATTATAAAGCCTAACAATTTCACTAAAGTGACACTAAAGATGCACTTCTTGGGATTGAGTATAACCTTGTATTCATGAAGCCTTTCAAATATTCATCATAGTACATCTAGATGATCATCTTGGGTCTTTGTTTTACCTAATATGACATTGACATAGTATTCAATAATGTCATCCATAATATCATGAAATATGATGGTCATGGATCTTTGGTATGTGTTCCTAGCATTCTTGAGACCAAAAAAAATAACATGATAAAAAAATATTCCCCATGGGCTATGGAGTGGTGAACATTATTTTGTGTTGGTCTTCTGATCTAATATGGATTTGGTTGTATCCTAAAAATCCATCCATAAGTGAAAGAATTTCATACCCCATTATGGAGTCAACTATCATTTCAATATTTGGCAGAGGAAAGTCATTTTTTGGCTAGGCCTTATTTATATCTTTGAAATCATTGTAGATTCTAATTCCTTCTAGCTTATTATTGATAAAATCAATATTTGAGATCTACTTTGAGTAGTTGATTAGACAAATACATCTCACTTATATTATTTTTTTCCCACTCTTTCTTTACTAATAAAGTAATACAAGGATGCATCTTGCATAGTTTCTACTTTATGGGCTTGGCATCATGATCTACAATAAGGTGGTGTAAAACTAAGGCATGGTCCAAACTTAGCATGTTTGAATAATTTTAAGCAAATATGTTAACAAATTCCATCAAAAGGGCTATAAATATTTCATGTTACTCATCAATGAGGGACACACCCAATTTGATCCATTTTGGGTTGTCCAGATTCTTGATGTTGACTTTTGTAGTGTCTTCTATGAGGAGAGTCTAACCATCTTCTATAATAGTTAGCAGTGATTTGAATTGGCCTACAATTATAAAGTTCTTAGTTTTGACTTGTTCTTCAATATCTCTTAGATAATATGAATCTAAATCTCCCAATGGTAGGGTGGCCATGTTACAAACACTATTATAAATTCTTGGATAATTCGATCAAAGGCATGCTATTCTTTAGAACTGAGCTTGAACCCAAAAACAAGTTCATCATTTGTGGTCTCTTGAGATTCATTTGAGGAAAGTATTCACCCCATCTAAGGCACCTAAAATAGGTTTTCACCAAAATACTAACCTTTCTCTTTAATATTATCCTGGTCTAAAAGTGCCTCAAAGAGGTTTTCACTTTGTGACCTCAATGTTTTATTTAATTATTTGTAGCTAAGGGTGTTCATGCATTCTCCAAAATAGGTTACAGGATCAATTTTGATTGAAAACCCTTGTTTTTGGTCTCCCAATGAAACATTGTATCTTAGGCCTAAAAAATTGCAAAAGGCCCAAGGATTCTTGTTGGTCCCAGGATATAAGTTGAGGGTAATATAAAAGAAGTGGATTATGTTAGATAATTGGGGTAAGCATAAAAATGGCATGGGTATAAAAAAAATTAGTATTGTTAAGGCCTTCATAAATATTATGATCAGGCTCTACTTCACTATCGACATTATCATCATTAGATGACATTGAAACATGAATAAGATACATGGGGTCAGCCCCAAGTGGTTTAAATTTGAGACCATAAGTTATTTTGTATCAAGTTATTTAAATTAACTCAAGATTACCTTGTTAATTTAGTTATAGGACTTCTCCTTCATAGCTTGGTTTTTCATGATTCGATAGGAATGGGATATTTGGCATTTTTATAACAATCAACCAACTTGTCATTATATAACCAAGTTTCATCATTTTCAAGTGGTGCTCTTCTTGGATAGTGGCTGGTGTGAAAATGATAAGATCTAGGCTATGGATTTTACCCTTTCCATTTTATTTCCATTCCATGAAAAGTGGATTAGCTTTAGGTTTTCCATAGGACTTGAGGTTCTATGGAAGTTTGGTAATGTGAAATGTGTCATGAGTCAAATACTCTCCTGGGCCATTGGCTAAGATGGTAAAATGATTAGACATTTTAAAAGGTGGCATATGTGAATATGAATCAAGGTTATATTTATTTATGAAATTAGATTATGTAAAATTAACAAATATTTATTTGGCTTTATCCTTTTTGGAAACCAAATCTAGGCCAAAGTAGTAATTGTAACTTTTATACTCTACCTCCAAATGTTTATAATGTTCATAAGGCTACAAATCTCTATTGATGGTGATATCCATGATAGAGTGAGATAACTTGAGACACTAGTGTAATGTTTAAGGTAGTTCATGAATTTCATGTATCCAAGGTCTACCCAAGAGTAAATTATAAGATAGGTTGAGGTCTAACGCATGGAAAAGTGCATCATGGGTCAAGGGCCCAATGATAAATAACAAGCTTATGGAACTTGTGATTCCTGATCTTCATTTTCATAGGCCTTGATAATGATTTTTTTTGGTTGTAGATCAATTATTGTGTATTTGAGATGATTAATGAACTTTATATACACAATATTTAAGCCCAATCCATTATCTATGAGGAAACACTTGACTTTATGCTACATAATGACAACTTTAATGTACAATAGATTGTTATGGAGAGTTATGAAAGATTGCATATCACTTTGGTTGAAGGTTAAATACTAGCTTGGGATTAGATGTCCAACCAAATCTTGGAATTTATTAGGAGTAATGTCATTTAGAAATTAGGATTGGCATAGGAACTCTATTTGGATGTTTTTATGGATAGTATACATACACAACAAATCCACAATGGATATTTATGTGGGTGTCTTTTGAAGTTGTTCCATAATGTCAAATGTATTTTCCTTAACAATGGTATATGGCTTATTAATAGCTATAATGGTGGGTTAGATTGGTTCATTAATAGGTAGTTGTGGGCATAGAATGGTAATGTTTGACTGCTAAGTTATGATTACACAATCAAGATTAGGTATAATATCATTGTTGTTAAAAAATGATGATGAAGGGGGTCTAGATAGGATAAGTCTCGATTATTTGTGCACTTATTTGTGGTCACAGGGTAATGATGAGTTATTTATATAAAGTCCCAAAATAGTAATCCCTAGTTATTGGTGTGCCTATTTATGGTCCTAGGTCAAGGAAGGATTACTAACATAAGTGGATTGATTGGAATTTTTTATAAATGGTACTATTATATTAGCACTTGGTCTTAGATTGATGGTGATGGTGGAAACATGACATCCCACAATATGACCTAAAATTTTGGTGTAGTCATGTGTAATTATGTGGTAAGTCTATTAGTTATTAGAATTTTTTTGGAGTTGTTGGTGTAGTGAAAACACTTTGGCCTAGATTGGATGACACTTACATGTTATCTACTATGTTTGGAACATTAGTTCTATTTAGAATCATTAGTCACTTCTTCAATATCTAGGATTTTATACATGTCTTAGACGAAAGTAATGTGTTTAAATGAATCTCTACCCAAATTATCTTGGCATATCAATTGAATTAATACTCCTATTAAAGGAGCTAACTCTATGAGTGGAGTGTTTGACATGGCCATGATATTAAAGTTATCCATTAGATTCAAATAAGTTTGATATGCTATTTGAATTTGTATAAAGTGGTCCTCTATAAGACCCTTTCTTTTGAAAAGCATATATGGGTCTTGATATGACATAAACATGAGTGACTTAAGGTTACTATTAGAGGCTTGGTCAATGGTTTGGGTATAAAGCATGTTGAAAGAAACCCTAACTAGACTAAATAAATTTTTGTTGGGGAAGTATGTTGGAAACTTGGCCCCTACCTTTGCATCTCTGACTAAAACTTAATCCTTATTTTCAAGCAAGTGATGATCAAACAAATAAGGATCATACATTGATGTCATAGTAATGTAATATGGTTATTATTGAACTTATTTTATAACTGATGGTACACTACTAAGGTATTGCATAGTTTGTTCTTGGTCATGCTCCAAATAAGGAAGCATGCTAACCAATTAATGAGCTAACAAATATTGAATTTGTACTCTACATTAATAAATGTAATGAGGACAAGGATACATCTCAAAAACAACATCAACATAACTTGGATTGTACATGGTTCCACTATGAGTGTAATGAGACATATCCAAATCAATGATGAACATTTCATGAAAATAAGACTAGATTTATATAAATTTTAAAAAATAAGGTCTAAAAAGACAAATGGTCCAAAATTAGTCTAAAATTGGAGCTGTATCTCCAAAATTGTCAGGGCCAAAACTTGGTTTAAAACAATCTAACATCAAATGTTGTAAACAAATGGTCAAATGGATGAAATAAAAATGAAATGCCAAACTTAGGTGTAAAGTGTTTCAAAAAAGTCTAATATAGGTCTAAAGAATAGGTCTTTTGGAAAACAAGGCACAACATTTGGGTTCAAAATAGGAATTACTAGGTCTTTTGGGAATAAGAAACACAATCTATACTTTAAATAAAATGAGGTCTAAGAGGCAAGACCTTTAGTTTAATGAATTAAAAATATTGTCACATAAACTAGGCATTTATATTTTAACACACACTTGATCATATGTAAAAATACATGGAACATTAGGCATATGGAATATATACCACTTACCCAAATTTAGGCACATACATAGTCTTTAAATCAAACAAGAAATTAACCCAAGTTACACGACCCAAAAGTGAAAGGTAAATGTCTAGGCTAAAATTATGTGAGGTAGAAGCAAAAATGAATCAATGTTTGAATTTGAACTTGTCAAGGCTAATTTAGAACTTGATTTAAAAGACTAGGATTCTTAAAATAGATAATAATCTAGACAAGAATGACTGACATGATGACATTAGGTATAGATCCAAAAGGCACACACATTTTTTTAAATTATAATTTGGACACAAGGTAACAAGTCTTTGAAATAATTTGAGAAATGTAACAATGTTATCATGATGTAAAGGTATGACCAATGGTTTTTTTCAAGACTCTAAGGCATAAGATTTGGAATGAAATAGGGAGCATAATGACACCTCTTTTGAACAAGTGACACACGCATGAAAAGGTTTGATAAATATTTAAGGCAAAGGTGCGGTGTCAAATAGACAACATAACACCTCTTCAAATAAGAATCAATTTTTAATGTGGAATGATAAAAAAATAGTTTCAACTCAAGACCATGTAAGTAAAAAGGACAAAATGAAAAAAAACCTAAGTGTAACTTCTTAAATCCTAAAAATGACAAGGTGAAATTGTATTATAAAATTCCATATATATACTTACTCTTAAGAGTATTTTTAAGTTATTAATCTAAAAAGTAAAATCATATGAAATTTAGGGTTTTTAGGCACCCCAATATTTTGTATAATGACATGGAACTTTGGGCTACTCACCCTGCATCAACAATATGTCCATGACAAGTTGGGTTATCTAAACTATTAATTTTTATTTTTTATAAATGGTACCATATGTGTGGCTAACACTAGGTTAAAATCACATCATTTTGATTTGAATCAATTGGCTTGTTGTGATAAGGTTTAGTCATTTTCACAATCACTACATTTGTCAATTGCTCAGTGTAGTGCATTGTTTGAGTTTCCTCTATGCTCCAAGGCAAAGTATCATTAATGAAACTAGTTTTAAATACTTAAAAAAGTAATCCCAATGGATCACCTCAATCTATATACCCCACCATATAGTGAGGTTAAAATTATTCCAAGAGATGAATTATCAGGTCAATGTTTCCATAGATAACTTGTGAGGAGGCAATGAACTCCCAATCACAAGCCAAAATGCATGTAAATATAGATAAGTGGAAGGACTTTAGGGTCACATTGGGGTCACCCAAATCATACAAATTTTAGGGAGGGTATTATAAACTTTCCTTCCATGATTTTTGGACCAAAGAGATAATTGCAAAGAGTGAGCATTTTTTATCATCCAAATCCCCTAAAGGGGACGGGGGGAGAAAATACACATAAAACTCATCTTTTAATTTTTTTTTCAATAAACAAGTACAAAAATGAAACTCTTATGAGTATTTAGATAAATTAGTAGTTCATTTTTATAGAACCATAACAAAATGTGTTATGAAGTTTAAGCCCCTTGCCGTTTATTGTTAATAGTTACAATAACTTTAAAAATAACTAAGAGATGAAACCAACAAAGTAAATTTTAAGCACCAAATATAATGTGTGTGAGATTTAACCATGATTAAACTTTGATCCTTCCATCTCAGGACCTACAAATTGTTAGACGGTTTTCTTGATTAGAAGCCCAAAATCAAGTGAGAAAACAACATTTTAAATTTAGCTCTTAGGTTTCTAATTTCTTGCCTCAGAGACCAATCATCATTGATCCATAGAGATTGATGTCGATTACATAAATTGATGTCAATTAAGGTAGATCATTGACATTTCCTATAAAACACATACAAAAAAATTCTAATTTTATAGAAAAATGATTAACAAAATGAGCTTAAAATATAAACATCTCATGGATTGTGCAAGAAATGGGTTATACAAATAACATACAGATCATCAAACACAAAATGAAGGCAATCAAAATTGAGTAAACCATTGTTAACCATGTTCCCTTCCTTTTTATATTATTTTTACATAGATATCATGGTTGATTCCTATAATTGATGTCAATTTGGAAAATTGACATCAATCCCTATAACCTGTAACTTGCTTTAAAATAAAGATGTAAAAAAAAAAAAGATAAAACTTATGACTTGAAGATTTATATTCATCCGTTAGAAAAAATAAAACTAGCTTATCAATATCCTTGGCCATATAGGATACTTAAGTCCCACCAGATGTGTCATGATGTGAATAAATAATATGTATAGGGGATGTTAGTATATTGTTAGTCCAATAAAATAAATCAAAATGACACACTAAATCTTAACACCTCTATCCTAGAAACTAGGGAGAGCATAAGTAAAAATAATGCATATGATAAAAAAAACATAAAATATAACACTCTTTTACCTTCCTTGGATCTTCAAATGGATTTTTGAAGTGGTTTGCTTAGTTTTTGCATCAAGAAGTCTTAAATAATGAATCTTATTTTTCTCCTTCTCTCCTTGGCACCTTAGCTTGGTTGATTGGATTTAATAATTTGAGCATGGTAACACTAATTTCAAGGCTTATCTCTCTTCAAGTTATCATTATAACACTACACTATCAAAGCTTTGAATAAATTTAATCATAATAAATTTATACCAAATGAGCTTAAGCATCAATAGGTATGATATTGTATTTATAGCCTCAAGAATTAACTCTCATCCAAGGTGAGTTAAGGTTGAGTTTAAACATGGAATGGGTTCAAACTAGCCCTAGGTGAGCTGAGGATAACTCTAATTTATTTAAAAGTTGTTATGTAATTATTATTTTCAATGACTAGGCATGGCTCTCAAATTAAATATTTTGGGATGTTTTGGAAGAGCTTGACAACTCATAAAGGCAATGATGAAAAGGCTTGATATTTTGATTTTTGGAATTTCCATTTTTAAATATTGATTAATTATAAATGGATAATTCAAATAATCATTTAATTTTTTTAATTAGATTATTTAATTTTATTAGCATTTTATCTCTTTTAAGATTTTATCAAGTGCCCCACTTAATGGTTCCATAGGCCAAACTACTTGTTGTTATGTTGTAAAGTGATTAAGGATGAATCCATGAGAGGTTAGTGCTTCATACAAGATAATATCCTAAATATAGATGCCTCAACATGATTTTGAGCTTTGATTAATTATGCATGAACAAAATTAGGACATTTAGTGATTCCTAGGATTAATTTTCAATCTTTAGTATGAATCAGTCTAAAGTCTAGTCGAGATCCAATTATGGCTAGAATTGGGTTTTTACACCTCATAGTATATAAAAAATTCTTAGGATCTATTTTTTATACCATAAGAAGCCTTTTTTATCTATTTTATTTCTAGTGTACCTGAGATGAGCATATCATCTAGGAAAGTTACTCTCCTTGTACCCTAAAAAAAAAGGTTAGTGAGCTATAGGCACAATTTTGCCTTTGTAGTTAGTAATCTAAAATTATGGGCTAACACCAATAAATTAATGAACAAGTATATTTGAATCCCTTATACCTTTATTTTTTTCTTGTTTTGTATTCATAGTCATTAACATTACTTTATTCCTATTGTATTTTATTCACAATGGGATCAATGTGTGAATATTTATTTCATATGATATATGGGATTATAAAATTAATTATTGCATCTTATATTAACTTTTAGAATTTTATTCATTATGTTTTAACATGGATTGAATGTCAAATTAATAGAGAAATTTTACTAACCAATGTTCAATCTCAAGATCTTCTTATTACAAATGCTTGCACTACTATTTCATGTCAATATTCTTCTTCATTAAATTTTGTAAAAATATGAAATGACTTGGAAATAATAGGAAGAATATTTTATCCAATATCTGAAATTTTTAAATTCAAAGGATATTATATTTATTATAACTCATCTTATTTAAGGGCACATCATGGCTCTCATTTTAGAACCCAATCCTTAGGAATAATCTAGTCTAACTTATGACAAAAAAATTATGCAATATCTTCATGTGCATCCAGATAAGGTAGATTCATTTTTTTATGTGGCTAGAGATGAATAAAATAAAAGTTCCAAAGATAAAATTTCTAATATTGTCACTTATACTATTACATACATTCCTATTCATACATGTTTAACTACTTCTAAAGCACCATATTTTGGTTTGGTAAAATCACTTGGTTTCTAAAATATATCTATGTGTATGCCTAATCATGCTACCTAAACTCTTCCTTATTACTCTATAAATTTCATTCTTCAACATGCACTTATGTACTTACAAGCTAAGCTATCTCACATTAAGCAAACTATCTCTCATGTTAGTTCCTTTATGGACCCATGTTCCTTGTTATATAACCCTTTTGAACAAAAATTGCATCTTATGCATTACCGATTTAATATATGGATTATAAGCTTTCTTTATATGAAGATAAAGGTGATCTTAAGCAACATTTTTGTGCATTCTATGTAACTTGTCTATATTATGTAGATAATAACAAATTGTTGACAAATCTCTTTCCAAGAAGTCTAAAATAATATTTTCTTATATGGTTCTATTATATTCTTATTCACTTAGTAAAGGTTTTTAACCCTCTGTAAAATTAGTTTTTAGCACATTTTTCTATTAACATTGGTGAAAAGTTATCATATTATCAAATTGCAAAGCTCAAACAAAGGTTTAATGATGTAATTAGTGAAAGCATGCTAATATATAAGACTATTCTAGTAAAAATGACAAATCAAATGGTTGATAATGATCTCCAAGATATCTTTACTCAAAATCTGTTGTCTCATCTTTAAGAGTCAGTTATGTTTGATAAGTTCAAATATTTCAATGAACTATGCCATACAATCAAATAATTTGGGGCAAGTTTGTTATTTTGAATAATCTTAAGTATACTTCAAATGATCCATCTAATTTAAATCTTAAGTTTCAAAGAAAGTCAAATTATAAGAGAAAACCAAACAACAACAATAATTAAACTAAGATCACAGTTAATGTTATCACAACCAACACAAACAATTAAATTACAAGCTCCACCAAGGAAGCAATTATCAATGTTACCTTCACCTCCTCGTGTATTATTAAAAAAGCTACTTGAATTTAATATAATGAATTTTCCTCCACCAATGGAAGTTGACATGTGTAGACCATAATATAATTTTTTGATATCAATGCATATTATGACTATCATATATGTATTGAGCATTCTAAAAATAAATATATCAAGCTTAAGTGCAATATTCAAGATCTTATTGATGAGAAAATTATTGATATTGGTACATATATTTAAGAGACTAAGACACAAACAAATGACAATGTAAAGATAAAAATGTTAAAAAATAATTTTACAAATTATGAAGCACCTAAGAAGGATAATTATTATGTAAATTATGCATATAATTTTCACCCTCTTCCTTTTACATATTTAAATCCACTTTATATCATAATTGATACATTTACAAACAAACAAACATCACATCTTATGATTGTATTCAACAATAATGAAATTTTCCTAAGAGTTTTTAGGTCTAAAAACTAATACATGGTCATATCCAAAAACTCTCTAGAAAATCAATGGACTATGGAAATAATCTTTTGTTAATTGATAGTGAAATTATCGACGATTATTAAGATATACATGCACTCTTTATTCAAGATTATATTTACAACTAATCCATACATAGTGTTATGATATACAATGGATCAAGTGAAAATTTGTGTACCATAACACAACTGTACTAACTTGGTTATACAAAGTAAGATCTATAAAATAATTATAGAGTTTTCAAAGCATTTTATGGTCACACAAAATATAATTTTGGGCATATAGAGTTATATTTACAATTGGGGCCTCTCTTAATGCCTACTCTATCTTAATTATTCCAATAACATGGGTCTTTCATATGCTATTAGGAGACCATTGGATACAAATATTATATTAAAAAATCATACAATGCATAAATGTCTCAAATATATTCATGATAATTGAGTGGAAAAAATTTCATGAGTCCAATATCAATATCCTTTGGAACCAATGATGTTTACTTCTCCTATAGAATAGTTGCCTAATAGAATTATTAAGCAACATGGTAATGAAATAATTTATATAACTATTAAAATTATGATTTACATATTCCAAATAACATTATACTTTCCTCATCTAATCATGATCATGAACATATTATTTAAATTTTTAGGGTTTATAGAGTTTAAGCCCTAGGTTGTTAAAGGTCTGAGTATAGTAAATCAGGGTATAAATATGAAATAAATACAACCATTTATTTGTAACAAAATTTAATTATTTTAAAATTTATAAAAATAATAATAAATTATGTAAACAAATACTTAGCTATAATTTTATTAAGTCAGGAGATCTGGAGGCTACAAACTAGGACTAGAGCTGATCAAAGTGTCATGAACATGATCTAGCTATCAAAACACTTTATGTACAATATTTTCTTAGTCATTATTTTGGTTATAGTGTCTTATATGTAAAAATATTATAAGATTATGAGTGCATCTATGTCTAAGTTTTCCAAGCATGTTATTGTGTGCACAAGTTCTGATTCCCTATAGGTGACTTGTTTTGACTAGTTTTGTATACAAACCCTAAACCTACATGTTACTAGGAAATCTAGTTGGAATAAGTAGAAAAGTGTGATGTTATTGAGGTAGGATATACATATTCAATATCTCATTGTGATTAGATTTTCCTACATACAAATACTCTGAAGAAGGATCAAGCCTAATGTAGTTCTCCCCAACTAAGTACTAGTGAAAGTATAAGTGATGATAGTATGAATGCTAGTTTGAGTGATTTGAATGTTCTTGAGACTATAAATTTGAGTAGTCTAAGCTTAGGAATGTTGTATATGGTTTTATTTAGAAGTAGGGAAAAATAAGAATTGATAACCTTTATTGTGCATAACTTGTTCCAAGTTTTTTTATGTAATTTACATATCATTTCCATCTAGTAGATAAAGGGATAAAAGTCATGTATATATACTATTATAGTGAATTTGTGGGTATTAAAATAGGTATATGTCAACCCTAAGTGGTTACTCATTTAAAAATATATATGTTGGTAACAAAAGGAAGGAAAAGGATAATAGTGCCAAAATTAGGACACTAGTGTAATGGGGCACTATTATCCATACTTAGAATTACCTAAGAGGTGAATCCCATGAATATGAATATGAGTATGTGAAGCATGTTATATTTTATATATTAGAAATGAAACATGAATAGATAAATCCTTACTTAAGAGATATATAAAGAAAATAAAAAATTGAGTGAAAATATTAGAGAGAGGAAAGGAATGAATACACCTCACTGGGTATGCACACCAAAGCATAAACTTGGTGAAAACCCCATGTATCCATGTAGATAATGATCAATTAGTGAATCATTTGGATTAAGCTGATCACTTGCTTAATACCCATGTGTGGATGGCTTAATAAATCAATATAGTTTTGAATCCATCATTACCCACCCCTTCTTGGTGGATCATGACCTGTGAATAGATCGTATTGGAATGATGGTGTGTCTAACCCTCTCATGTAGGTGGCTCAAGAACTTAAGTAAACTATGACTCCACCATTACCTATCTATGTGTAGTAGATGCATCTAAAATTAAAATTGGATGATGTAATTAAATATGTGTAACTATAATTAGGATTCTATATGTCACCTCTATAGATACTCAAGAAATCTAGAATAAAACATCTCTGCGACACTTAGGAACTCTAAAATCTAAAACATATCTTGGCCACTTAAGAATATTAGGTGGATCTAAGCCACTCAAGAATGATAAACACTACAGATGGAGTAAGGCATCAATCTATTTTGTGACTTTGAATATGGTGTATAGTGTGTACAATCTAGAGAATCAGTGTATAAGTGATTATATGAAAATAATGTGCCATGCTCATGCCCCTAAATTTGATATCTAAGTATATGGATTCTAGATTGAGCTATAATAATCTATATCTATGTATCTAAAATTGAAATAATAATGATCATGTCACATATGATTCCCTTAATATAAGAAAATTGGTATGAGTTTGAGCTAAACTAAGCAAAAACTAGTAATATGTAACTAAACCTATGCAAACCTAACCTATACTTTACCTACTATACTTTTTTGGTCAATCTAGAATTTTATAAAATTAAGGCTATTAGATAGTATTTCCATATCTTGGATAGTTGCACTAGTGACACTAGTTTCCTAATTTAGGTACTAATGTCTAACTATTCTGATTTTTGTGAAATTAAAACTGGTCTCTATGTCACTTTTTCCCACTATGTTTTCCTAAAATTGATTTCTATATTCTATGCTTACATGATAAAAACTATAATATGAGTGCATTAGGATAGCTTGATCTCTGTGAAAAACCCCTATGAATGTCCCTCTTTTGAGGGGAGTTATTGAACATGTGTAAGAAGTGACCTTAAAATAAGAAGCTCTACAAAATGTGTGTTAACTAGTGAATATATGATATCTATGTAATAAACCAATATAATGTGTATACGTAACATTAGAATATAAGCTATTTTGAGCATAAGTTTATATTGTACAATTTATGTTATGTATATTATGCATAAAGTTATCAAGATAGATATAATAATGTATATGAATAGTAAATCTAACTAATAATTGATTAACTACTTAGGTGGATGGGGCATGATGTCCATCACAACACACAAGTAGGAAGGGGATATGTATGAGGTACCTCATGGTATATAAAATTGGAGTGTGTAATAAGCAAGAGACAAGGGTCATGTCCATGATACATACAAGAAAGCATACATACAACATCCATGAGGCAAAAAAAGTAGGATAAGGGGTCACAATACAAGGGACATGGACACATCTCACTAAATTTGATAAAACAATACATATAAATAAATGTTTAAATGTAAGCATACGTAAAAAACAAGAAATTTGGATTAGAGCCACATGGAAGGACATGTTTAAATGTCTATATACACAATCAAGAAGGCACACACAAGGACATGGGCACATGTCCAAAACATAAGTATAATGAAAATAAGTGGTGTAGATCCATAGAGAAATGTAATATTCAAATTCCCTCAAATAAAAGAAGCATAAAAACATAATCAAGTTTAACTAAGAAATCTAAAAATGAGAGTATATATGAACATGTGGAACAAATCTATATCAGAGCAAAAATATACATAGGCTAAGTCTACAGTAGTAGTAGTCAAAAAAAATTGAGTAGGTTTAGGATGATCAATATAAATATATAACAATGTGAAATATGTGATGTAGAGTTTATAAATATGTAACCTATCAATCAAAACTATGTATAATATTCTCCCAAATGGGTGAATGTATCAAATGAGGAACCTGTGTATCTATGAATATGCCCCTCATGGGTAGATAGTAAAAAATATAGATCTATGTAGTGGAATAGGGTCCTATAAGTATCTGTGAACAATAAAAAAGAATAAGTAAAGCATGTATGTATGATAAAAACTTATTATACTAAGATAATTAACATATGTAGTGCATGAAAAGTATAAGAAGTGTAAACTTGGAAAATACATACAATCTATAGTTTGTATTTTTTGAGTAAATATTTGAATATTTTTGTGTTTTGACATATTATATTATTTTTTTATTTTATGGATATAATCTATGTAAAAGTAACATGAAAATGAAACTATATATAAGGAACAAGAAATAAGGAAACTATGTATAAGAATGAAGGAACACGCTAATTAATGAGTCTCATGGGAGACTCACTATAAATGTGGCCTATGTCAAATAAAGGAAGATTAATCATGCATGCTATGTGAAAGGGTAAAGAAGGTCTTAAAACCTATTATATTGAGTGATCTATAGATGGCACTACTTGTGAAGTGGTGCTAAGAATCTATGAAGCTGACTAGGGTGTTTTATGAACTATAGGAGTCTTAGGGACCCATTTGGTAGATGTTATAGCTGGCATGGGTACCTTATGTTGAGAACCCTAAAAACTCAATAAAACTAATCTTGGAAGGAAAGGGTTAGAGGGATTCCATATAAATTTTGAAACATATTTTTGACATAGGGGTATATCTAATAAGGGTCTTTATGGAAGAGTATGCATATGTGGAAACACTATAAAATTAAACCTCACCTACACTAGTGGCCCAATTAAAATCTATTCTCTTCTAATGGAAACAATGCTTTAAACTATAATTGGTAGTTTCAATCTATCTAGTACTATATTATGATACACACCAATGATATTATGTATGGCATGTGCATCCTTTGTAATAGTGTGAAATGATGTTGGTGGTGGATGTGCCTAGTACATATAGTAAACACCTAAGTGTCTCCTATATACACATAATATTTTTAAATTTTATCACTTAGTGACACTTTGTATCTTGTAAGAACCTATTAAGTCTTAATATCTTTGAGTACACACCTTAAGGAATACATTAGGAAAGGTGTAGGCAGACCATTGGTGCTTCATAAGATTTTTGTCCCTTTTTCTATTTGCCTTCTACACACTTATATCCTAAAACCATTTACCTTAAGATTATTCTTCTCACTTTTACCCATTCCAAACATTTATCATGATTTATCCTCATTATTTCCTTGACCCCCTTTCATTAGTTGATTGTACTAGGTCAACTGGGTTAACCCTTTATAGTTTTTATCCTCTGATTACTATATATGGTCAATAGGGTTGACCCTATACTATTTATGGATATTTTTCACTTGGGATTTTTATCCCTTTGGCCAAATTAGCTTGAGACCTAGTGATTTATCTCCTAAAAACATATTGGGTCGACGGGTTGATCCTATATAGCTGATATATTCGAAAGGATTTAGGGCAAGATCTAATTATATATACAAGTTCATTTCCAACCATTTGAGAATATATAAGTGAATAAGAATAAGTGTGAATGAAAATATACTTATTAACCATTCTACTTGAGGAATAAATCTTAGGGTTTCATAATTTCTTTGGAGATACAGATCTTATCTTGTGAATAAGTCTTTTGGGTGCATACATAGGTTGTGTACCCTAGAGCTGATTTGTCTTTGTTATCCTTACATACCACAACAATATATTATGAAGAACCTTAGAAAATGGAGATGTTGAGGCTTGATGGGTTCATATTCAAAGGTAAGTATTCCTAACTTTATTTCTCCTTTGTAAGAGTATATAGATAATGTAGTTGTGCTTCTCTTCCATGCATTAAGATTCTTTATACATTAACATGAGTATATGTTTTTTATGCATGTTTAGTTTAGTTTGTTTTGATATACTAATCCCTCATGGTATGCCACAAGATTTGGTGTGAACTAGATTAGATTTACTTTTCTTATTTATTAGATATAGAGTGAACATTAAACATAGGACTCTTTTAGGGTTGTTGAATTTTTATGTTGAACTGTAGTCTTTAAAAACCTTCCTAGTATGGTGTATTATGACAAGTGATCCCCTAATCAAGTCTAGAAGATCCCCATATTGGTCATGCTCCCACTTAATAAATGTATTCCTCATCAGAACTGTAGGTATGCTCTATCTTCTTTGAGCCAATATTGATTTAAAGACATGATACATTTCTAATTGCATACATTCTAGTGAACCTGATGTGAACTAACCCTTATAGGATTTGTTCACCTTATATAATTATTTAATTATTTCATCAATATTTTTATCATATATTTTCAATAATTTTCTTACTTTTCAAATTAATTTTAAAATTACTTGCAAAAATTATCTTGTTTCCATTCACAAATTATTATAAGCTTCTTAATTTTCCCTATTTGTTGTACTAGGTCAAACTAGTTGACCCTGTATCTTTTTCTAGCCTATGTTCATTGTACTAGGTCAACCCAATTAACCCTATACTATTTAAAAGACCTATTTTCTATGCTAGGTCAACCCAGTCAACCTTGTACTATTTTTTGCCTTCCCTATTTGACAATTTTGTAACTATATTTCCATCTAGCCTTCTAATATCCACTCCTAATTGGCATCATGAAACCTCTTATTAAATTATTTATTGATAGTCTCAACCCATTCTAAATGTACATGGGTTGTTCTCTTCTACCTCACCTATCCACCATAGAAGACAACTTTTTATGGTGCATCTCTTCATCACATGGTTCTAAATCTTCTCAATATCGATCTACCCCATACTGTATAGTATATATAGAGAACCTTATTAGATAAATCTCAAACCTTTATAATCATATACCTTATACCACTTTTACACTTTCTAAACCTAGAATTCATAAATTCATCAACCCATCTACATCAAATGGTAGAACCTCACATTATGTTCCACCTCTTACAACCAATGTTCACAATCTTCTTGCTACACCCATAACAAGATCACCAAGCCTTATCAATTCCCAAAGTAACATGGTCAAAACAACTTAAATTGATAATATAGATGGTTCTGAATTATTGAAAAACATTGATGATAATACTATTTACACTCCTCACAATAATAATGGCTTAACCAAGATTATTTCTTCTTCTACCACACTTAAGACAACTAACACTAATGTTTGGAATCCTCCACCTACAAAGAATGCTTCTCCCACCAACACTAATAATACTCTTACTATCAAAACTAATACCCCACCTTCAAAACCACCTATTTATAAAACTAAACTTATTTCACAAGTCATACAACAAATGAACATCATGCAAATAACTAACACCTCTCAAATGATGAACATGCAACAATATTTATTGCACATAACTAGTCAACCACCTTAAGTAATCATGTCTCAACCAAATCAAAATTTTATCCCTCTTCCTCTTAGATATTCCAATGGTAATATCATCCCTTAACTTCCAATGAATAACAAAATGTTTCAACATCTTCAAAATGGACCTTTAGTCCCATTCATTACATCCATAGTTATTGGAAATATTTCTCCAACTATCACATATGATGGGACTAAAGACCTTACTATCTTTCTTATGTATTTTGGTAATATTTATAAGGAATGGGTCCAAACTAACACCTTTTCTACCACCAATATCTTAGCCAAATTTTTTTTTGGTGATGCACTTGAATGGTACAAACAACTTCCTAGACATTCCATATCACAACTAGAGGATTTAGTCAATTCTCTAGTAAAGGAATTCCAACATGATGACCTTCTTGAAAATTAACTTAGCCATTTCATCAATGCCAAGAAAATTCCTAATGAATATATTCATAATTTCATCAAACGATGGAAGTATCTCACTCATAAAGTGGACCATAACATGAATGATGATACTCTTTTAAAACTATTTGTCATTTTTATTAAACCTTTCCTTCAATACAAATTTTGAATCTTTTCACCTAAAAATTTAGATGAAGCCTTAGACCAAGAAAAATGGAAAGACTTTCTTATGACTCAATTTGAACCACCTCAAATAACTACTAAAAAAACCTTTCCAATCATTTTCTCATATCATTGATTCATCCAAGCCTCCCCAACCTCAACATGGAACATGTAATTAAAAAAAAATTAACCCAACCCACCCTCCCTTGAATTTAGAATAAATTAAGAAGAAATTTCCACCCTATAAACCCATGCACTTTGATCCTTCCAAACCTCCTCTAAAATGGTACAATATTGATAAGTTTTATTGATGGAATGCTACTATAGGTCATTGTCATGAGTCTTGTCATGATCTTCACTGATTTCTTCTTTCTTCCTTGCTTGTTCCACATTTCAATCTTGGCACTCTAAAAAAACAACATTATCAAGACTATCTTCAAGCTTCTCAAATTCAATCTCAAAAACCACAATCACACCAACATCAATTACCTAATTATCAACAACAAAAATCATCCCATACCCATATCTTATTTGATAATTTTGTTCAAACCATATTTTATCCTTTTTCCTACACCAATAAGGAAATGATAGCTAGCATGAACAACTTTAAACATATTGTGGCATCCATTAAACCTCAATCTCTTAGGAAACATGAACCAAAAGAGTACTTAGTTAAAATTACTACTCCCAAGCATATCATACATGGTCTTCATTTACCTCCTCTTCTTCCTCATACCTCTCCTACACATCCTATGTCACATTCAACATCCTTAAAATCTAACAAGCCAACACATTTACCTATCTCCAAATGCACCTACCAACCCAATGCAAATAATTTTAATGATTCAATGTTACCTCACTCTACCTCACATGTTGGGGCATCTTGAAATGCCCATCGACATGTCACTTCAGACTTTGGAGCATCTTATGATGCCCATCCCTACATCCAATTACCCTTTGGGGGCATCTTATGATTCCCACTCTTATTCTATAATGCATAATAAAAATCAAATTCAACTTCAAGAAACCTTATAAGACATAGAGGCTTGTATTTCACATGTTCATATTTTATATAAATGTTAACATAGATCTTAATTGTTATTTTTGTCTCATGTTTCTTTGTTTTTGTGCACTTTATTGCTTTTACTTTCTCTTTATAAGCATCATTATCTTCTTTTACATTCTTTGGTTTTATTTCACATTAAATTTGGCTTTTATTGTCATTTTTATCTTAATATATTTCTTTTATCTTTTTATGTTATTCTTTACCTTAGTAGATTTATGATTATTTTTCCCCTTATTTAGCATTCACCCCCATAGGTTTCTATTTTGTGAGTTTTTAGTATAATACCATGGATACGACTTGGCCCACCTCAAAAAATACCACCTTTGATTCTTTTCTCATTTTATTATTTCACATGTTTCTTTTTGGAACCCTTGTGGGTTTCTCTTTTATGAGTTGAAGTATAAGACCATGGATAAGACCCAACTCTCCTCATAAAATTACCATCTTGTCATTCCTTTTATTGAAAAAATATCACTGATTCATGTTCTCAACTTTAACTTTTGATTCCTTTGATAGATGGAATTTGCATAGAAATATATGATTAGCATGTTTTCCTCCATTTACCTTATTATTATGATATGGACTCACACTTTATTGTCATTATATTCCTTTTTCACCTTTTTCACATTTTTTTACAATTTGAAGTAATTCAAATTGTTCCTTGTGTCACTCCTCTTTATTCTCCTTTTTTTCAATCCAAATTTGATAAAATAAGGTTGAAGTCAAGATAAAACTTTTATTTTAATTAGATTTATGAGACTCTTAGACCCCATGATATTTTAAGTTCTCTCTCTTAGCAACCTTGTTCAAAGTATTCAAATGAAAGTCATCTTTAGAAACCATGTTTGGTTTTCCAAAGCCATATGGAGGAGGAATAAAAAAATCCATCAAAAAAGTTAAAAGCCAAATCATTTAAAATAAAAGGTAATGATATCCAAAAGGTAACATATAAATCTCAAAATTCAACATCACACAAAATTACATGATTCCAAGCACATCTCCTATATCTAATTGAATCTCAAACTCCACAATTGGCCTCACATAAATCTAAGGCCATTTGGGGTACATTAGGCTAGTAGATTGGAATAGGGGAATTCAAAATAACTCTATGGTTCAACCTAATTTATCATGAAAGTACCCAATCTTCATAGTAGATAGATAAATCTATAAGGGGTCCTAAGGAGTGGGGAACACATTGTGGGAAGGCAGGTCCATTTTAATTTTCATGCATATAGATTTCATGGTATGATCTATATATTCTATTTGTTGACCTAAGACTTGTGTATCTAAGAGAAGTTCTTCATAGTACTTAAGGTTAAAAGTTCTATTATTTTAACAAACCTAATTTTAGTGTCTTAACTTTGATAAAGATTTCCTTTACCTTAGTTTTTCCTTCATTCTCCCATCCATCAATTTCATTTACCCCCTTGACAAGAAAATTGTGATTCCAAATCTATTTTCTCTTATTCTTTAATTCCTTCTTATTCACCTTTTAAAAACATGCAAGCACTACTTTGTTTCAATTTTATTTATATTTAGATAAAAACAACATGTTTTAGTAACTATGGATTACACCCGTGTACCATTAATTTGCCACACCATCTAATTATCATCCTAGTCATGTCATTAGGTGGTTGTTTTTTCTTACATTACATCATAGAACAAGCACTAAGTTTGAGTTTTCATCCTTTAGAGATTTTTTATTTTTATTTCTCCTTTATATTCTTATTTAATTTTTTGTGGACTTCACTTATCTTATAAATGATATTTGGAATTATTACATGTTTCTCTTTATGTATGCCTTCTTCATTTTTATCTCACATCTTCAATTACATTTCATTTTTAGTCTTTCATGTTTTTCATTTTGCCTATTTTACATGAGCTTACTTTACATTTTATTACATATCTTTGTTCAATTTTTCTTGCATTGATATTTATTTTGTCATTCATGTTTTACATGCTTCCCAATGTGATTTAGTATGCTCTACATTCCTTTTTGTCATATATGTTTTACATACTTCCCAATGTGATTTATTATGTTTTACATTCTTTTTTGTCATCTATGTTCTACATACTTCCCAATGTGACTTAGTATGTTCTACATTTTTTTTTCCATTTATGTTTTACATGATTTCCAACATCATTTAATGTGTTTTACAATAATTTTTCATTAATTTACACTCATTTTGTCATTCATTTGCCATCATTTGTCATTCTTTTGCCATCATTTTCTCATTCATTTACCTTCAATATTCTAGCATTGCCTTAATAATCCTAATTTTCCAATTTTTCCTAATACCCTCATATCTTTGTCTTAACTCATTTAAAATTACTATATGCCTATATTCCCAAAAATTTGATTTTTAACTATCTTTTCCTCTAACTTCTACAGGTTCGCCTAGTGTTATTCATATTGGATGCCTTCACTTTCTCTTTCAGTATACTTCTTTATCTACAAAACTAAGGTAAGTAAATGTATGTGTTTTACAATTCTATCTTTTCTTTTATCTTATTTATAGTTTACTGCACTTTTTTATAGCATCAACATTGTGTGTTACTATGTTATTTCTCAAAGCACCATCCTGTGTTGCACCCACATGACATGTGATGAGATTCAAGTGGAGAATATGTATACACATAATATTTTTAACTTTTATCACTCACTGACACTTTTTATCTTGTAGGAACTCATCGAGTCTCAATCTCTCTAAGTGCATGCCTTAAGGGGTACATTAGAAAAGGGGTGGGTAGACCATTGGTGCTTCATAAGATGGTTGTCCCTTTTTATACTTATCATATACATACTTATATCATAAAACTATTACCCTAAGATTATTATTCTCAGTTGTACCCATTTCAAACATTTGTCATGCTTTATCCTCCTTGTTCTTTCCTTGACCCCCTTTCACCATTTGACTATACTAGGTCAATTGGGTTGAAGTTGTATAATTTTTAGCCTATGATTATTGTATAGGGGTGATAGGGTTGACCATGTATTTTTTAGAGATATTTTTCACTTGGATTTTTGTTATCCCTTTGGCCAACCTATATTGAGACTTAGTGATTTATCTCCCAAAAACATATAAGTTTGACTAGGTTGACCCTGTATATCCAATATATTTAGAAGGATTTAGGGAAAGATCTACCTATATATACAAGTTAATTTCCAACTATTTTAGAATATAAAAGTGAAGAATAATAAGTATTAATGAACATCTACTTATTGACCATTCTACTTGAGGAATAAATCTTATGGTTCCATAATTTTTTTGGAGATACAGATCTTATCTTGTGGAGAAGTCTTTTAGATACATAGATAGGTTGTGTATCATAGAGATGATTTGTCTTTATTATCCTTACATACCATAATAAAATCTTGTGAAGAACCTTGTCCAAGGGAGAGATTGAGGCTCAACATGTTCATATTCAAAGGTAAGTATTCCTAACTTTATTTCTCCTTTGTAAGAGTAGATAAATAATGTAATTGTGCTTTTAATCTATGCATTAGGATTAGCATGAGTATATGTATTCTATGCATGTTTAGTTTATTTTTTTTTTCTTTACTAACCCCTCATGTTTTGCCATAATATTTGGTGTATATTAGAGAAATTTATGTTTTTGTTTATTAGATATAGAGTGAACATTAAGCCTAGGACTCTTTTAGTGTCATTATGTGATTATGTTAGACTGTAGGATTTGGAACCCATCATAGCATGGTGTATTGTGACAAGTGATCCCCTAATTAGGTCTAAAGGATCCCCATATTGGTCATTCTCTTGATTAATAAATGTATTTCCAATTGGAAGTGTAGGTATACTCTATCTTCTTTGAGCTAGGATTGATTTATAGACATGGTGCATTTATGATTGAATACACCACCTATCTCATTAGCTATTCATTTTATAAAAGTATGAAAATATTTTCAATAAATTAGCTTATGTTTTTTGAAATTTATGTGCCTCTAGGGTGTGCCTACATAAATTATTTTATCCTCTATCAAATATTTTATCTTATGTTTCAAGCCGATGCATTAATTTGTAGTATGGTTTGGTGCCCTATGATAATCATATAATGCATTGGAATCATAACTCTTTGGAAGAAGTCATGTCATATCAACATATTTAATGGGAGGAAGATATATTAAATTATATTTTATTATTTGATATAAAACATGTACCATTGATTATGGAAGGTTAGTGAAAAATCTCTATGGAAGAGTTGATAAAACTAGACAAGGAGGTAGATCTGAAGTTGTGTTAATTGTGACCTTGAGATCACTCTTGTTTTTAGTGGCACTTAATATTTATGGATGCTTATTATAAATCTTATTATTTTATTATAATCCACTTATATATTTTAATTTTACCATAGAGATAATCTTAACTTCCCTTTCTTTCACTTTGTGGCATAAATCTATGAATGTTGGAAACTTCTTGAACAAGATAGCTTCATACAATGCTAGTAGTAAGCTTTGTTTGAATATGTATTGGATATATATATATATATATATATATATATATACCATGGAGATATTTATATTCTCTAATATATTTTTATATTATGATACATATTTTACAATAGTCTCATTGGATTTTTGCTTAAGTTTTGCCACTTGAGCATATGAGATCTTACCACTAATGTTAATTAAAAGTGTAATAAAAACATATCTACCAATGGATTTAATGTGGTGATAGAGTGATTAAAAATATCATAAAACCACTATAATTCATAGTCCTTTAGATTACATCAAAACAACTTAGTAAGGAGCCAATAATTATACATGTAGACCAAACATGTTGCATGGAAAGATCATAGATGGTGTTCTGGGTCACCCTTACCATAATACAAAGTGAGCTTAGGTGCCACAAATATATATGGAAAAGGAGTTAATATTATATGATGTACCAAAGGTGTATGTAAATAACATGATAATCCAAGGCATGTGATGGTCTATTATCTCCCTACTCAAGATGTAACATTTTAGCATGTAGAGAATGAATCTCATGCATAAGGGATTGTACATATGGAGAGGAGGAACTATCCATAGGAGGTTTTTCCATTGATGAAGGTTTTTGAGTTAAAATTATTTGTTATATAATCTAAGTTACCCCTAAATTAGGTGTAATAATATTGTTATCTAGGGGAGTAGAATATTGAGCATTATTTTATTTGTTCTTTATTTCCATTATGGCTTGCAAAATATTTGCATGATCATGGGGTTGTTCTCAAAGTCTGTCTCTAAAACTCTATAAAATATCATCCTTATTTACAATAATATTTCATTTTTAAGTGGTGGGAGAATGTCTTTATTCCCATCTTGTCTATTATTTTAATCTTGATTATATTTCTCATCTTGTACTTTAGTGTCCTTATTCCCATCTTGTGTACAATTAAGATGTACTATAAAATTAAGATGTAGTATAATGGCATCTATATAGTACATATTATGACATCTTATCTTACTACACATGAAAATATAGGTTTATATGGGCATATGAACACTGGTTAAAAATGTTATATTATAGCATATGATATTTATTCAGATTTAGAGGCATTTATAATTGTCACTTCCTCTTCACATGAAGTCATTCCTTCATATCATGTTATGGATTTTGCATACGTGCCCATCACTGATATAATAATTTAAGTTTCTCTAACTTTCCCTTGTACATAGATATTTGCTTTTACTTCCTTGATAATTATTATATACCTTATCCAAACATTATTCTATCCCTTACCTTTAATTTTTAATTTGGGTGTTAATTGAAAGAGTTATCAATACTCTTCAGCCAAGATCTCTACAAGAGCTCATTACCATAGCCATTGATGCTTCAACATACACCCAAAAGGAAAAAACCAATTGTAAACAAAATAATTATTAAACACAAATGAGATATGAAATGATTAAAAAACATTTATATTACAAAGTAGAGCACTTGATCATATAGGCAAGGTAAAACAATATGTAAGCTAAACTAGGCAATGTGGGATAAACCTGTACATAAGACAAAACTAGGTAAAGACCAATGACCTAGATATAATATAGAAAAAATGATTAATAAGATACTCTAACACCCCCCATCAAGTGAATCTAGGAGATAAAAATAGAGGATGAAGTGCGAAGCCACATATCCATATGGATGCCAATCCATCATGCTAGAGTACATGGATGTCGAGTCACTATAAAAGCTAAGTGAAATTAGGAATGGTGCTCCATAAAAGGATCATTGAAAAAAAAATGTGTTCCAAAGTACTAGGTATAATGATAAACCCAAGAAAGAATTGCTTGAACACCCTTAAAAAAATGTGAGAAGTGAGCACAAAGAATAGTGGGGTTGCCACACTAGTGTCAATGGTGGGGATATCACACTTGTGTCTTTATAAGAATCACCAAGAATGCCATGGAGTCAATTAAAAAACCTCATATGGGTTTTGGCAAAAAAGTGCTTGAATAAGATACCCATGTAGAAAGGAAAAATAAAAAAACACTCAAAAAGTGCAATATATACATATAACTCTCATAAAGTGGAGAAATAAGAGAAAAACCATAGGAAAAAATCCCCCTAAAAGAGAGAAAAGAAGAAGAGAGATATATAATCCCCTCAAAGATTATGCTAAATTAGTATACACTTCAAATACTCATACATCATGAAAGAACTCAATATTCATAAGTGGTCCAAATCCACTACTCGATCACAAAAACAATTGATAGTGGGCTTCACCAAAATAGATTCAATCAAGAACAATGTCAATGGTGATGAAATTACAAAAGAGTAATTCATGTGCAAATAATGCTCAACACCAAAAATCAAAATGTACACATCCCCCAATACTACCTAATGGGTAGAGGGATGAGAAAATATCTACATGAGTGGTATGAATCTACTACTCAAACATCAAAAAAGATGACACTACACTAGAATAACTCCATGTCACACTGAAAGAGGATATCAAACTATCAAAAAAGATAAAATGACATTGGGATTCACTAGAATAGCTACAATAAAGTTATGGGAGACTATCAACTATGAAAAAATGGTATAAAAAATATAGTTAAAATCTCTCAAAGATGATGGCTCATGGTGGTGATGGAAGAGACAAGAAACTAAAAATTGAAAAGGTGCCCAAAATAGAGCACACAAATGTATGAAGGTAAATAAAGTTGAATTAACAACCCCCACATGGCACTTTATAAATCAATGTAAATACAATTTAACCATACATGAAAAACACTAGATGAAAACAAGGAAGGCACTGGGATTCACTAGAAAATCCAGATAAGGAAAGTGTCAAATTTTTAAATATTCCATCAAGAGAGATGCTCCAAAAATAAGGGAGAAAAGAGAGTGTCTCCATAGAAGAAGGTGAGGTGCTAAAAAAGGGGCCTCAAGGAGACATGACACAAACTACCAATGTGTCAAAGTACTAATGCATGTCATGGGATGATGGAATAGTGTGGAAAATGGTGAAAATAGTGAAAAAACCATCATGTATGAAAAACACACAAAAAAATAACATCAACCAAAAATAACAACCTAAAAAGCACATGCAAAAAAATGTCCAGCTCAGTCAAAAATGCATCTGAGATAGTGTGTGTATGAATTACAATGTATGTCCCATATCACATGGAACAACCTAGTAGTGAAAATGAAAACTCAATAATAGGACATTAGACTCAATCAAAAATGCATCCATGAGTGCAAAAAATGATGAAAATTCAGTCCAAAAGAAGCAAGAAGGAAGTTTGTGTTTCCTGTGAGGGGGTCTGACCTCTTACTAAACCAGACCCCACCCTTTGATATCTAATAAATGAAAGAGATAAGGTACATGAAAAATAATTAATATTCTTTCAATAATTTCTCATAACATAACAAAATATCTCACCACTAAAATATCACCATAAACTATTAAGCACAAGGTAACACATCTAATGTGAAGAGACCCCCTAGAATGTGGCACTTTATATTTTAGTTCAGTTTAAAATATAAATAGAACTAATTCATGAGAAATCAAAAAATATGAACTTTTAAAAAAGATGATGCTCAATTTTTAGCTATCGATCACAAGTTATTAAATAAATAATTTCCTATAAATGAGGCCTATTTAATAAAAAAATTTACTAAAGGTTTTCAAAAAATTACTATGGATAAGGTGAATTTATCCTTATAACAAATCATTGGAACCATAATGGAACTAGTAACCTCCTCAAATCAACATAATTCAAAAATCATTCCCCTCTTACAATAAGGACACAAATCACTTACACAACTATTGTCCCCCACATGTAATTATCTACCACCAAACCAAATGTCCCCTCAACTTGACAAATGAGAAGAAGAGGTGGAGGTACTTCCACTTTTCACACACATAGGTCTATAAGTCAATTCTTTTATATAAAAAAATTATGGAGATAACTTGCATCAATTAATAAATTTGAAGAAAATAATATCATTGTAATACTTTATACACAAGCCTATTAGTCTTAGATTTGGACATCTCTTCAAAAAAACTAAAAAAGACTTTTACACTTCTTACAAGAATGTATATAAGAATAGTATGACATGTTGATTTATGTAAATTCAAAAAGTAGTTAAAACTATAAGAATTAGGTGCAACCATTTGTAAAAGATCAACTTTTGGCCAAAATTCTTTCTTAAAATATAGAGTAATATTGTTCTTAGTACCAACTCCCAAATCTAAAATTATTACCTATTTCATGATCCATATCAGCTTGGAATCTAGTGACATATTTTTCACAATTAGGTCTATCATTTCATTATATTCCTTGTATTCTAACAAATCTAAACCCAAATAGTATAGACATATCACCATCTCCAATATGATAGAGGTGTAACAAGCAGATGGGTAGGCTATGGGAAGGCCAAGTGGTAGTTGAGACATGGGTAGGGAATGGTCAGCTACATGGGGAAGCATGCTATAATTTTTGGGCTCCACCATTGGCATGATTAAATAGGCCTTTACACCTTTATTCAAAAATATTTTCAACCCCATTTACATAGGAAGTTGGGCCTCTCTTGGTTGGCTAAAGAAATTTCATTATAAGATGTAACCATGATGACAAGTCCATTATCTTTCATAGATTATAAGAATAAAAAACTCATGGAAGTCCTTCAAACTAGTTGACAAGATCTCTTCACGTCTCCTTTCACTTTCTTCATCTATAACCTCTAGTAAGTATCACATCAGGCTACTGCATCCACCCTACTATAGTTCCTTTTGTCATTACCTACAATTGAGTCCCCAACACTCCACCTGGTCTAAAATCCAACACCATGCCCATGTTTCCTCATTATCTAATGTATACAACACCAATAATGGATCTCAAATTTTAAAAACTATGTATTGCCTCTCTAAGGTGACATTAACAATAATAGATGAAATGGTAGTAGACTGTAGTCAAAGATATTGATCAACAAGCTAATATTTGGTCATTAAGAAATATAGATACTGAGGGGAATTAGGATGCAATGTAGGACCATGATCTAAGGAAAATGAACACTACCCATCATTTTCATTGATCTACTATTGAGTAAGGGTTTATATAGATCTATAAAAAACACATTAGATATATAGTCATGGACTATAGATCTAACCAAGACCAAACATTATAGCCATAGTGATACAAGGAAACCAAAATAACCCCTCTATAGTTCATAGGCTAAATATGCAAAAAAATATTATATAGAACCTCATATGGATGCACATAATAAAAAAACTCTAAAAATATGGTACAACCCTTTAAATCCCTAAGACCAAAGATGTAATCATAGAGATGTCGCATCTAAAGGCAAAGAAAACATGGATAAAAAGTTGTAGAGACCATAAAAAAGGTTATACTTGCATCAAAACTAGGTTTTTAAGAATGCTCATGGGTAAATGGGAAGAATGGCTAGCACAATAGATCCAACTAACTCAAATCCACATCTTCAAAATAAAAAACATATTTTGAAAATTATAAACTATAACAAAAGGAGAACATAGACATGTTGAGAAAATGGCTATTTTAGAATGCTCTAGTACCATGAAAGAGTTATCAAAACTCTTTAGCCAATATCTCTCTAATGGCTCATTATTATAGTCATTTATGATTCAACATACACTCAAAAGGAGAAAACCAACTGTAAATAAAAAAATTGTTATACACAAATGAGATTGGAAAAGATTATAAAATCCTGTATATTACAAATTAGATAACTTGCTTATATATGCAAGGTAAAACAATATGCAAGATAAACTAGGCAATGTGAGATAATCCCCCACATAGGACAAAACTAGGTAAAGAATAAATGCAAGCATGAGTAATAAGATTCTCTAATAGTCATTCCTTCATATCATGTTATGGATTATACATACATGCCCATCACTTATATAATTATTCAAGTTGCTTGCACTTTCCCTTGTACATAGCTCTTTGTTTTTACTTAATAATTATTCTATCACTTATCCAAACATTATTCTATCTCTTATATTTAATTTTTACTTTGGGTTCTTTCCCTCTTGATTTTCAAACCAATTTGAACAATCCAAATAAAGTATCTTACAAATTCTCTCAATGATCATTCTTACTTACTATTTCATACTTATCATGTTATACCTTTTAATGAACTTAAATGATCACATCTTTATTTTACATAATCACATATATCCTCTTAACCATTGAAAAACATGTACATTATTATATATCTTAATAATTTTAGCTACATTTTTATGACTCATTTACACATACATTGGGGGTACATGGTTTGCATTCCTTCCTAACATATTATGTTATAGCACATTTTTTGAATCCCTCCCACTTCCTATATTTTTGAAACCTTGCTTCTTAACACTTTTCAAAGTTTTTAAATTATAATATGTAAAACATTAAACATTTCAAATATTTAAAAACTTTAAAAAATTCTAGAAAAATCAAATATGGTAAAAATTTAAAAAATCAAAATATTTTCAAATTTTCAAAATTAATACCTAAAAAGAAATTTTGAATTGTTACTATCTTAATTATTTCCATATGATATTTATTATATAATTATAAAATAACATATTTCAAATTTTTAATACACATTAATTTTCACAAGGTATTTGAGCGTGATACAAGACATAATTTTACATGGTTTCAATGTCAAGCTTTCTTTATTACCCAACAACCTTGATAAGTTGGGGGAAACTCTTTGTTATTCATGAATAACTCAATATGTTGTATCCACCCACAATTTTTCTACCATGTTGAGATATATATTTTATAATTTTTTTATCAATCACTCATATTATACATGTGTTACATGAAAATTCTACTTGTTAATAATGACATAGATCCATATGTTGGATGTAGTCTAGTTTTATTTGCTCTATGTTTCTTTCTTACTTTACTACGTGCTAAATTATAACTTGATTTCTTATTGTATGTGGCCATTATCATTGTATATGATAATTATTATTTCTATGTAATCATTATGCCATTTACATGTGGCCTTTGGCCTTATGTATTTATGTGACATTCACATGTCCTTTATATTGGCCTTTGGGCTTTATGTGTGACATTCTATGTAAATTTCATGACATTGTATGCCATTAATTGTATGTTAATTGATTGTTACCGTGGTTTCATGATTCACTTCATGAATTATTAAAATTAATTTGATGTCATTATGCATATCATGCACATGTTGATTATGTGCTTCAATGATATATCAATCTAATACATATTCATATGTAAATTCAATATTATATTCAAATATTTTTATACAATACATTCAAAGATTCAAATTCTACTACATTATTATATCTTTCACATATTCTTTATTTTTAAATAAGTGATTTGTAGGTTTTGTCCCTCATCTAAAAAGGGGGAATTGTAATGGACTTGTATTGAGAATTCATGTCCTCATGAGTAAAATTTTAGATTTATGGCACTATACAATTTTCAAATTTTAAAAGCATGATTCATAATTTTTAGATTATGGGGGAATGTGTAGTCATTCCTATAGTTACAAGTGAAAATTTTCAAATAATTAGAGGTTTCAATAGTTAAATTTTTTAAATGGTATTAAATTACAATTCAATTCAGTATAGGGGTCATGATATTCATTCATGTTTGAGTTATTAAATGAAAATTTCAAATTTCTCAAGTCCAAAGTTTTTAAGTTTCAAAAGTTTCATGTTTAAAAGTTGAAAATTTGAAATTTTTTAACTATAATCTAGATCCATATGCAATGGTGTGATTCAAATTCATGTTTCAAGTGGGCCACATTAGAGTCTAGTGACACTCAATGTTTATGGTTGCTCTTTTTATATGCAGTGAGCCACATTTGGCAGTTTCATCCCTTTAATTACTTTATAGATTAATCTACATAATCAAATGAGAGTTGGAACATACAATATTTCTAACTCAAGGGAATTCAAAGGTTTTAAAATTGAGACTTGATCTCTATCAATTTATCATAGGTTTAACATCCCTCCAAATGTTTAAACAAGGGGAACTCCACTTTCAAGTTATAAGGAAATTAGATTGAATACTCTTTTAGGTGTATAATTTATTTGATTTATTTTCAAAATTCAAATATCAAGTTTCATATTTTCAACTTTAAAATATGGACAATAATTACTTTCAATGGAATTTATGTAGGTTTCAAATTAAAACATATTTCATGATCAAGTTTCACATCAAAAGATAAAGTGTGTATACACACTTAGGTTTTATATCTACTTTACTCTATTAATTTCACTTAATTGCATCACTATAAAAAAATGGAAAAAAATGTAGACACAAAATTAATCATTAAGTACTTGACAATGTTTTATATTGACATCCTTACCTTGTTTGGTGTTTTAACCTTTTAGGGCTTAGAAGTATGTAAATCATATATTGTTAAAGAGTTGAGTATATTAAATTAGGTTAATAATATGTAATAAATAAAACCACTAATTTGTTATAGAATTGACTCACTCTAACTTTTCTAAAAATAGTAATAAATAGTACAAGTAAGAACTTAGATGGAAAATCAACTAAGATGGATAATATAGAGGCTAGAAAATAAGGTAAAAGCTAGTTTGAGTATCAAAAATATAATCTTGGTGTCAAAAACCCTCTTAGAAAGTAGTGCCCTAATTTGATAGTAGAATAATTATTGAAAATATGGTGGTAGTGTCCTGATATTGGTGATGGTGTCCTCTATACAAGACTATCTCGAGCTTCTGAGTGCACTTATGTCTAGATATCTGAATTTTATTTCTATGTGCACAAGTTCTAAAACTTTGTATATTTCCTATTATGACTAATTTTGTGATAAAATAATATTCCTTCATGTGTCAAGGGAATCAAACTAATACAAGCTAAAAAGTGTGTTTGTTAGTGGGCTAGCCTGGACATCCTCAACACCCCATTGTGATGAGAGTTGATTACATACTAATACTCTAAGAAGGTATCAAAATAGATGTAGTTATCCCCACCTAAGTGATGGTGTAAGTGTAATTGAATCTAGTATGATAGTGGATTTGGGTGCCCTAAATGTGCTTGAGACTATAAATCTAGGTAGTATGATCTTAGAATAGTTTTAGATGGTAGTAAGTAGAAGTAGGGAAAAATAGGGATTGATAACCTTAATTATGCATAACCTGTTATGAGTTTGAATGTGTATTTTGCATTTGATTTATATCTAGTGGTTATAGGGATAAAAGGCACATATTTATACTATTCTAATGCTTGTGTGGGTGATAAAATAGATCTAGGTCAACCCTAAGAGGTTCTAGATTTGAAAATAGATCTATTTTTGAAAAAGAGAGGGAAAGGACATTTGTGCCATTTTTGGGACACTAAAGCCATGTGGTGCCATTGTATTTATTGTGGATCTAGTGTATAAGTGGTAAAAAACTAGGCATGAAGGTCTAAGATCAAGAAATAAAGGTCTAGGACCACTTTAGAGATGAGTATGGATGCATGTTGCCCACATAGAGGTTGGATAAGTGTGATAATATGCTCTAAGATAGGTATAGGGATAAGCTAGGGATAGGTAGTTTTAAGTATCACTCTTAGCACTCAAATACCACTTTTATATGATTACATTCACCCCCCACTTTATTATATAAATGAAACAAAATGAAATGACTAGGATAAAGGAAAAAGAATCATACTTGGAGTTACCTAAGACGTGAAGCCCATGAAACTAGGTTTGAGTATGTGAAGCATGATCCAATGCATTTCATACAAATGTAAAGTGCATACAACAATAATTAATTAATAGGTATCAAAATCAAAAGACTAAATTGAATAAAGAAGTAAAACTGGGTAAATTTGAGTAAAGAGATATGAGATAGAAAAGGAACAAATGCACCTCACTAGGTATGTGAACTAATGCATAAACCTAGTGATAACCTATATGTGTGAATGAATATAATGGTCAATTAGTGAATATCTTGGAATGAGCTGATGGAATGCTCAATCCTCATATGTGGGTGGCTCAAGAACTCAATCTGGTTTTGACTCCATCATTTCCCACCCCTTCTTGGTGGATCATGACCTTTAAATAGCTTGGATTGGGTTGATGGTGTATCCAAACCTCTCATGTAGGTGGCTCAAGAACTCAATTAGTCTATGAATCCATTGTTTACCACCCATGTGTAGTAGATGAAACTAAAATTGAAATTTCATGATGTAACCAAAATATCTAACTAGATATGTCAGCTCTGTGGTCACTCAGGTATATTAGGTGGTTCTAGGCCACTCAGGAATGCTAACCACTATAGATGGAGTAAGGTATGAGACTAGTGTGTAAATTAAAATATGATTACAGATGTATAAAACATAGAGAATGACATGTAATTTATCATTCCATATGATCAACTAGTGTGTAATTAAGCATATAGAAATAATGTGTTGCACAAATGCCCACAAATATGATATCTAAACATATGAATGCTAGACTGAGTTCTAATAATATATATTTTGGTATCTTAATTAAAAATGGGAATGGTCATGCCATGCATGATTCCCTAAATTTAAGCAAACTAGTATGAATCTGAGTTAAACTGGTATGAATCTAAGTAAAACTGATAAATCTATAACTAAATCTATGTAAACCTATACCATACTAATGTACTTTTATAGCCAATTTAGGTTTTTATAAAACTAAGGCTACTAGATAATAACACCATGTCTTGGATAGTAGCACCATTATTGTAAATGTGACACTAATGTCCCAATTTGGGTACTAGTGTCCTTATGGTATGAATTATATATAACTATGTTGATTTTTATGTCACTATTTTCCCACTTTATTTACTTGAGTTTGATTTTTTATAATCTAAGCCGATGTGTTAAAAATGTAGTGTGAATGAAATATAGGATCCTGATGTCTTTGCCAAACCCTTGTGAATTCCCCCTCCTTTGAGGGGATTTTTTGAACTTGTACAAGAACTATCCTTAAAATAAAAATCTCTACAAAATTTGTGTTAGCCAGAGCATAAATTATAACTACATAATAATCCAATATAATGTGCATACATAACATTAAAATGTAAGATGATATAAGTGTGTAATGTAATATGTATGTCATGTGTAGCATTTATAAGGTGCCAATATTGATATAATAGTGTATATAACAAAAAATCTGAGTACAAATAGGGTAGCTACCAAGGGGGATAGGGCATGATGTCCATCATGACACCCAAGTAAGGAAGGGAGATGCATGAGGTCCCTCATGAAATATAATATTGGAGTGTTTAAAAATAAAGATACAAGTGTCATTTTATGATGCATCGAATAAACCATACATACAACACACATGAGGCACACAAAGTAGGACAAGGGGCCACAATACAAGGGACATGGGCACATATCGCTAAATCTATGAAAATAAGACAAACAAGGACATGTTCAAATGTCCAAATACACAAGAAACAAGCAAGTTATCTTAGATCCACATACAAATACATGTTTAAATGTCTACATAGACAACAAGGAAAGAACACACAAGGACATGAGAATATGTCTAAAGCATACATATTGTGAAAATAAGTGACGTAGATCCAAAGAGCAATGGCATATAAAAATTCCATTTAATATAATAAGAATAGAGATAAAATAAATTCTAAACTAAGAAAGCTAGAAATGAAAGTTATGCATGAACATGTAATACAAATCTATGTAAGAGCTACGATGTAAATATGTTGAATATAAAGTAGTAGTAGCTAATAAAAAAACATAAGTATAGGATGATCAATATCAAGATATAAAAATGCTAAAGCTATGATGTAGAGTATAGAAAGATAAAACCTAGAAATTGAAAACTATGTATAGGGTGCCCCCAAGTGGGTGAATGTGTCAAGTGAACACCCTGTATATCAGTATATATACCCCCTAATGGGTAGATAATAACAAATCTAGATCAGTGTATTGGAACATATTCTTGTAGAAATATGTGAGCACTCAATGGGAAGAAGTCAAGCATATATGTATGATAAAACCAACTATATTAAGATAGATAACATATGTAGTTTCTGGAAAATATAAGAAATGTAAACATATAAATGCTTACAATCTATAATTTTATTTTTTGTGAGTAATTATTTGAATGTTTTTATGTGTTATGACATATTATATTATTCTTTGATTTTATGGATATAATCTATGTACAAGAAACATGAAAAAAACTATGTATAAGGAGCAAGAGAGAAAGAAAGCATGTACAAGAAGGGAGTAACAATACTAACTAATGATTCTTATGGGAGACTCACTATCACTATGGCCTATGTAAAATAAAGGAACTATGATCATGCATGCTATATGAAAGGGTAACTTGGTCCCATAATTTTCTAGATTGAGTGATCTATATTTGACCCTACTTATGAAGTGGTATTAGGAATATGTGGCAGTGACTATGGTGTCCAATGAACTATAGGGGTCTTAGCTACCCATCTAGTGTAATATGTTGTAGGTGGCATAGGTTCCCTAATGCTGATAACTTGAGAACTCAATAATACTAATCTCAATATAAAATGAGGAAAGGGAGGCCATCTAGAATTTACAATATATCTTTGATGTAAAGGTATCTCTAGTAATGGTCTCCATGGGAAAGTGTGCATACATGGCAATACTATAGGATTAGACCTCACCTATAATGGTGGCTCTAGTGAAATCTATAGTGTACTAATTGGAATTTTGTTCAGATATATAACTAGTAACTATGGTGTAAATAGTAATTATGTTATAACTAGTAACTACTATGTAATTGGTAACTAAAATGTAACTACCTATGGGATAGGTAAAGGATACTCAAATAGAAGACCCTTAACTATGACCACCTGATCTGCATGTATATATTTGAGGCATTTATGCAATATGGATGGAATGTCTTGTAACTACTATATCCATGGCCTACCCAGTAACATGTCAAATATGCTTACACTAGATATGTTTTAACCTTATAAGGTTTAGATATGTAAATATTATGTTTTATTAATGGGATGAGTAGTCTAAATTAGTGAAATAGTATGCATACAATAACCATTAATTGTTATAGATTTTGACTAGCTTTGACTTTCTAAAAATACTAATAATTATATGCAAATAAATACTTATCTAGAAAATGTTTCATATAGATGATATGAGTGTTATAATCTAAGATTAGAATAGGTGTTATTGTCATCAACTATATCCATGTGTTATAACCCCTCTTGGAAAGTAGCAACACACTTTGATAGCAGCACTATGTGGCTATAATGTCCTAAAAATGACACTAATGTCCTATGTGTAATATTATTCTAAACTTGTTAGTGTACCTAAACTTGTGTTTTAGCATTCTATTCCTACGTTCATGAAGTCTAAAACTCTTTATTATGCCTTTAATAGATTATTTATGATGTAATCCCTAATCCTTCTTGTAAGTAAGGTATAATCTAAAAAGTATGCTCTTTAGTAGGATAGGTTGGACATCCTCAACATCCCATTGTGAAAAGATTTGCCTACATACCAATACTCTGAGGAGGGATCAAGCCTAATGTAGTTATCCCCACCTAGCTGCTAGTGCAAGTGAAAGTGATTATAGAATGATAGTGGTCATGAATGCCTTGAGTGTGCTTGAGATTAGAGATCTGTAAAATCTAAGCTTAGGTTAGTTTTAGATGGTTGTATGCATAAGTAGGGTAGAATAGGGATTAATAACCTTGATTTTGCTCTACTTATTTCATGTTTGAATAGGTATTTTGTATCTAATTTCCATCTAGTAGATAGAGGTCTAAAATTCATGTATTTATAGTGTTCTATAGATTTTATGGAAAATAAAAGATTCCTAGGCTGACCTTAGGAGGGTTTTACTTTTGAATATATATATATATATATATATATATTCTTGAAATATAGGGTAAAGGACATTCGCACCATTTTGGGGACACTATCACCACATGGCTCTAGTTTATTTAATGTGGGACTAATGTACACTTGGTAGGTTACTAGGCACAAAGGGCCAAGATCAGGAAATGAAGGTTTGAGACTATATTTAAGCTAACTAGGGACACCTATGGTCAACACAAAGGCTAAAAAAATGTGATAATAAGATTTAGGATAGGTCTAGAGATAATCTAGGAATAGGTTATCTCAAATATCACTCTTAACACTCAAATACCACTTTTAGGTGATTACATTCCATCCCTTTTATGATAGAAATATATCAAAGTGAAATGACTAGTATAAAGGAAAAAGAAGCATACATGGACATTTCTGGGAAGTGAATCCTATGAAGTTGAGTTTGAATATGTGAATCATGATTCAATGCATGACCTAGAAATGAAGTATGCATAAATTAGTTCTCACTTAAGAGATATCAAAATAAAAATACTATGAATAAATAACTGATTAAAACTAAGTAAAGATATGGGAAAGAGGAAATAAACTAATACACCTTATTGGGTATGCAAATAATGATCAAATATTTAAATATCTTGGACTATGATGATAAATTTATTAATAATCATGTGTGGGTGGCTTAAAAATTCAATTCAATTTTGAATCCATCATTGTCTAGCCCTGCGTGGTGGATCATGACCTGTGAATAGCTTGGATTGGGATGATAGTGTGTCCAACCATCTCATTTGGGTGCCTAAAGAAAACAAATAGGCTATGAATCCATCATTTCCCACCCATTTGTAGTAGATGCATCTAAAATTAAACTACATAAAGTGTTATAAATGTCTAATTGAGTATATCTAACTATGTAGCCACTCGAGAATGCCAACCACTACAAATAGAGTAAGGCATAAAGCTAGTGAAAACTTAGAATATGATGTCAAGTGTATACAACATAGAGAATGACATAGATTTTTACATTCCATATAATAAACCTATGTGTATCTAAGCATATGGAAATAATGTGTTATGCACATGCCCCCAATCCAATATCTAAGTATATTGATTATGGACTATAATGACTCTATCGAAGTATCTAAACTAAATATGGGAATGATCATGATATGCATGATTCCCCCATTCTAAGAAACTAATATGAATCTAAGTTGATCTAATGTGAGTCTAAGCAAAATATAAGCATAATTGTCAAAGTTGTAATTGAATCTATGCAATATTGTACAGTACTTGGTTACTATTATAGTCAATTTAAACTTTCCTAAAACTAGGGCTACTAGACAATAACACCACATCTTGGATAGTAGTGACATATAGTGATAGTGTTACTATTTACATGTTAATGTCTATCTGGTCTAAATTCTATCATTGTATTACTTTTTTATTGATTGTATTTTCCTGTGTTTACCTATTTCTAATTTTCTAAAAATGAGATTGTGTGCTGAAAATTGTTCTTTGAATGCAATATAGGAGCCTGATATTTGTGTTAAACCCTTGTGAATTCCACCTATTTTGAGGGTAGTTTTTGAACCTACACAAGAACTATCCTCAAAATAAAAATCTCTAAAAAATGTGTTTTAATGAGAGCATATGTGATAACTACATGATAATCAAACACAATTTGCAAACATAACATTGGAATGTAATAAAATATGAGAATAAGTATGTAATGTAAGATGTATGTCATCTCTACAATTGCACAAGGGTGGTAATATAGATGTAATAAATGTATGTAACAAAAAATTTGAGTAGATACCTAGGGGGATGGGGAATGATATCCATCACGGCACCCAAGTAATAAGGATAGATGCATGAGGTCCTTCATGGCATCGAGAGCTGGTGTGTGTAACAATCAAAATATAAGTGTCATGGCCATGATACATATAAGAAATCATACATACAAAACACATGAGGCATGTGAAATAGGACAAGGGGTCACAATACAAGGGACATGGGCACATATCACTAAATCTAAGGAAAGAAGACATACAAGGACATGTTTAAATGACTATATATGCAAGTAACAAGAAAGTTATCTTAGAGCCACATAGAAGGACATGTTTAAATGTCCACATACACAATCAAGAAATCACATGCAAGGGACATGGGCACATGTCCAAGTCATGCATGAATAGAAGTGGCATCAATATAAAGAAAAATGGAATATTCAAATGACCTTGAATATAAGAAGCATAGAAAATATAATCAAGTCTAAACTAGGAAAGCTATAAATGAAAGTATGAATGATTGTAGTACACATCTATGTAATATACAGGATGTACATATGCTAAGTATAAACTAGTGATAGAATTTTTTTTGAGTATGATTAGAAATTATCAATATCAATATATAACAATGAAAAAAATAGAATGTAAAGAATGGAAGTATAGAACATGAAAATATAAATTGTGTGTAATATGCCCCCAAGTGGGTGAATGTGTCAAATGAATAACCCTAAATTGATGTATAATCCCCTAATGGGTGGATGATAACAAGTCTAGATTAGTGTTATGGATTGGAGCCCTATAAATAATCTATAAGCATTTAACAAGAACAAGTGAAGCATTTATGTATAATAAAACATACTATACTAAGATACCTAACATATGTAGTATCTAGAAAATATACGAAATGTAAACATAGAAATGCATACAATCTATAAATTTTGTGTTTTTTAAGTAATATTTGAATGTTTTTGTGTTATAGTATGTTATATTCTTTTTGTATTTTTTGGATATAAGATATTTAAAAGTAAATGAAAATAAAATATGTACAAGGAAAAAGAGAAAATAAAGTATGTACAAGTGGGTAGGAACCGTACAAACTAATGAGTCTCATAGGAGATTCATTATTACTGTGACCTAGTCAAATAAGAGAATTGTGATCATGCATGTTATGTGAAAGGGAAATTATGATGCAATAATCAACTATAGTGATAAATATGTATCTATATCTACCTATGGAGTGGCATTAGGAATATGTGGCATTGACTATGGTATCTTATGAGATGTAGGGGTCTTAGGAACCCATATGATATAAGAAGATGGAGGTGACATACATACCCTATGCAAATAACCCCAAGAAATAAATAATAATGATCTCAACATAAATTGAGTAGAGGAAGTTCTTCTAGAATTTGTGATATATATCTGACATAGGGGTCTATCTAATAATGGTCTCTATGGGAGAATATGCATATGTATCAATACAGTAGGAATAGACCTTGCCTACACTAGTGGTTCTACCAAACTTTATGATGTATCCATAGGAACTATACTCTAAGATTTAATTGATAACTATGTTATATTTGGTAATGGTTTCAAAATTTTAAGTGGTGACTATGTTGTAACTACTTGTGGGATAGGTAGAGATACTCAAATGAGAGACCCTTAATTTTGACCACCTAATTTCCATGTATGTACTCCAACATCTATTCATTATGGATGAGATGGATCATAACTTATATAGACATCACCTACCTAATAAAATGTTAAGAATGCCTACACTAGGTATGACTAAGAACTGAGTGGCTATATGTGTCGGTCTAACTTGTAATGGAAGCAAAATATCCTTGATGGAGATCTAAACATGATCATTGAAGCCACTGATAACTGTGTCTATGAGGAATTTATTCTAATTTAAATATAATTTTTATTGCAAAAGTGTCGTAGTGGACATGCTAATGCTTGACCCATTGTGAATCATAACACTCTAGATAGGATGATGATCTTTATATGCTCGTATAAAGAGTGCATGTGAATATATATCATAATAGATAATATCCTATTCTAAGAAGGTGATGAGTGGTCTAGGTGGGACTATATGTTGGGATATTGATATTAGATGTGTTTTTATTGATTTCAAGTGGAATTGGTGATGACAAAGTTTTTTAATAGGTTAGATTGATGTAACTTGTTGGTCTAATATACTTGGAACAATGGGATACTTGCAAGGATGTGCATGGGTGTACTAGGTGGATGTTGTATGTATTAATGGAGCTTGGTATGATGTTTTTTGACTTGTTCTTGATGTGTTATATGCTCAAGGGTTGACTTTATGTGGCCTTCATGAGGTATGCAGGTCAGGGTATGCCTTGTAGGCTTTATCATGCATGGTTACCTATGGGGTTTTGAGTACTATGGCTTGTGTGACATGGTAAGGAGCTTAATATGATTGGAATATAAATGTTATAGATATATAGGGTGATAATAGGTCTAGTTTATGGTTTGAAATAGGTGACAAGTGTTCTAAATGATAGCTTGGCTATTGGCCTAATTGGCTTAGGTAGGCTAATGAGACTTTATGAAGGGTCAAAGAGTGATTTTAGAGTGTTTATGCTTATATATACATGATATATGATAAGAGAGGTGTTCCCAAGTGTATTTACCAAGTTATAGGTCAAATTTTGAAGTAAAAAGTTAGAAAAAGGATCCTATGGCTTTAAGAGGTGCTAGAAAGGTGTCTAATGAGCTTGAGAAGGACTTTCTTGTGTTCATTGGCATGTGTACGGTCTGCATAGGGAACTAAGACTTTTGGAGATGTTGGTAAATTTCCATAAGAATATTTTATAATAATTTTTTTATGGTTTAAGGGGCACAATTTTATGAAAAAATCATTAAGAAGCTATGGAGGATTTTGAGTGCTAAAACCCCAGTCTTAGACCCAATTGGAAAGATATTTCTTGTTGGTTCCTAGTATGATGGTGAAAGGTTAGGATGATGATTAGAGGTTGTATATTAATCCTTAAAGTTTTTGATAAATTATTTTTGGTCTCTTGGTAGTGTGTGGGTTCCACATAAAATGGGTTATTAATAGTATTCTTGTTTTTAAGGAAGATTTATGAGAATGACTAGATGATATAATGGATGATTGTTGAAGCTTAGGACTTGTCCTAAATATCCATGAAATTTTTAAATAATATTAATCTTTCTATGTAAAAATTATATAATGTTAAAGTTGACTAGTCGATATGAAGGAAATGGTGCCATAAGTGAGAAAGAGTGATCAGAGTGAAAAGAGGAATTAGAAGGCCTAATCAGTGAGTAAGAATGGGTCTGAGCTCTTAGAGGTGATTTAGGGGATGTATGACCTCTATCCATGAGATTATTATTATTCCTAGTCACTTGGAGATGACTGAATGGTTGACTCATAGTTGCCCATGATGGTTTTACTAGCAAAAAGAACCTATTTTAAAATATTGAGTTTGTTTATAGGGAAGATGGTTAGATCAAGTGATTATAATGGTTATATAATTTTGAGGAATTATTTAAGTACTTTTTTAGTGATTTTAAATATTTAAATAATCTTTATTTAGTCAAATATAGTCACATAATTGGTGTTATGTTTCATTTGTGACATGTTTGTGACATGAGCTCATGGTATGGTATAGAAAGATTATGCAAAAGATCATTGCCAACCTTGGGGGACATGAATAATTATTATTAATATATTATAAAGATATATATCTGACCATAATTAATATTAGTATATATAGAAGGTTATCTATGCCTTTTAGGTGTGTGAATGAAGTTAGACAAGTAGGTGTGTGTGTTGATATTTGAAGACCTTGAGCGAAGGTCGTTGGGGGTATTGGTGACCAATGTTTTTATGAGATTTATAAGAGAAAAATTTCATTAGAATCAGAATAATTTTCTAATTCTATTGATTATTTTTATCAAATTTATTAGTGCATAATAGAATATAAGCAAAATATTTGTGAAGGGGGTTATTGCTTGTGTTGAGGAGATACATTAGTGTTGATGACTTGTGTGAAGTTTTATACTTTAAGAAGAGTGTTCACATAGGTTTTATCAATCATATTGAGAAGTAATCAGAGTTCAATAATTTTTCATTGGATAGTTGGTGTGTTGGTGCTCAACATCTTAGGCAAGTTGGTGCTTGTCAAATTTAGGGGTTGGTGCTCCTTGTGAAGTGGCTGCTTCACTAGAGCCTTATGTTTGTGATCATCATATAGGAATATAGTCCATTTTTTTGGAGACTTAAGAGTGGGGTTTCTCCCCCATGAGGGTTTCCCACATAAATCTTGTGTAATTATTACATTCTCTTGCATATTGATGTGATTGGTTAAGTAGATTGAAGAGTTGGGAATTGAATTGCATTATTGTTAACCACTGGTTCACCCCCCTCTTTTAGTGGTGTGTACCTATATCAATTGGTATTAGAGCTGGTCCTTTTTGAGGTTTAACATATTTAAAGGTGATTCTAAGGTACAATGACAAGTTAAGGAATGAAAGGTGGTTTCTCTTCCAAATAAGCTCCATTGTTTAATGGTTAAAACTATGCTTTTTGGAGTTCAAGAATGTATAATTTTATCATGGATATAAGATTTGATGTTTGGCATATTATTCTAGATGGATATTTTGTTCCTACTAGTTCTCCAACTAGTGATACTAATAATAAACTATTTGAAAGAAATTCAAAGGCTATTAATGCTATTTCTAGTGGTCTATCAGAGATTGAGTTCTTAAAGTTTATTCACTATCAAACAACTAAGGAGATGTGGACTAAGTTGAAGACAATCTATGAAAGAGACTCAAAGGTCAAGCTAGAAAAATTACAAACTTTGAAAAGATAGTTTGAGAGTCTCAAAATGGAGGAAGATTCTATAGAATCCTTCTTAACTAGAGTGGATGATGTGGTCAATATGATTAGGGGTCTTAGAGAAGATCTCAAAGAGGATGTTGTTGTTCAAAAGGTCTTAAGATCTCTATCTTATAGGTTTAACTCTAAGGTATCTGCAATTGAGGAAATTCATGATCTTACACTAATGAAGATGGATGATCTTTATTTATCTCTCACTAATTATGAAATGAGGATAAATGAAGAGAAGCCTCCTAAGAAGGATGTTGATTTCTAGGTAGAGAACAAGCCTACAAAAAATAAGACACAAAATAAGGGATCTCAAGGTAAAGATGTTGTGCCAGATAATATATCTGATGATAATTTAATTTCTTTATTTTCAATAAAGCTGAAGACTAGATTAGGTAAGTACAGAGGTAAGCTTCCTTTTAAGTGCTTCAACTATGGTGGAGTAGGTCATTTTGTAAGCAAATGTCCTCACAAGCATAATAAAGGTGAGGATGAGGATAAAATAGAGGGTAAGAAAGGTTTCAAGTCTAATATAAATAAGAGATCATTTGGTAATTTTGATAACAAAAGGAAGTTTCATAAAGACAAAAGGAGTCTATACACAAAGATGGATGATAGTGACTCAGAAGTAGGTTATGACAGTCAATCTAATGACATCCATAATGAAAGTGAAGCTGAGGATGATGAATTCCTTTTCATATAAATCAAATTATATGATGAAGGGGATTATTCATATTACATTTAAGGAAACTAGAGTGGATTAGACAAAGATGAGGAAGAAAATTCAAACTATGAGAGTGAACTAAAAATTTCTCTTGAAGAATTGAAGATTGAAAGAAAGGTATGTAAAGGTTTGAAAGCAAATTTGAAAGACTATAAAGTTCAATTCAATGTTTTTGAGGCTAAGATAACTAAATATAATAGGGAGCATGAAGGATTAATTATGTTTTTAAATTCCAAATTGGAGTCTATATCCTCAAGCCTAACAGGTGAGGAAGAAGAGTGTTCTAAGTTGATTATAGAAAAAAAGTTTTTGAGTGATAAATTGGAGAAAGTTTAAAATAAAGCTAAGTTTTTTTCTAAGTATGAGAAAAGCATAAATGATCTTAATAGTCTGTTGATAAATCAAACATCTTTAAGTGAAAAAATAGGTCTAGGTTTCATTGAGAAGCCATTAGTAATATCTCAAACAAAGGAGAAAATAATTGAAGATGAAAATGAAAAATTAATAAAGACCAATACCCAAGTTGGGGATGTTATCTCCAACAAGGTAAGATAGCCTAATGCCCTAAAACATTTGAATTTTAATGGATACTATCATATTTTTCATGAGTTTGGTCATAAGGCAAAAGATTACAAGATGAAGGCTAAGAGAATCAATTTATCTAATCCTATAAACGAGATAAAATGCTTCAAGTGTTTGGAGATGGGACATTTAGCTAATCAATGTCCAAAGAAGATAAAGCAAGGTGAGTCTACTCCTAAGAATATAACATGTTTCAATTGTCAAATAAATTGTCACTTAGCTAAATTTTATTAGTATCAAAGAAGGATTGCATGTTTTGAATGCAAGGGATTTTATCATATTGCTTAATATTGTGAGCAAAAGGGAGCTCTTAGTCAAGTCAAGACCAATCAAGTTCTAAGTTTTCAAGAAAAGAAAAAGTTGTATATAGGACTAAAGAAGAAAAGAGAGTTCAAGTTGATAAATCTACAGATCAAGATTTTTCAAGGTGGAGAGTATGTCTTTCATTAAATAATTTTCATTATCTGCCCATGTTTTAAATGAAGATATCAAAAACAATGAAAATTTGAAGAAAGAAGATAAAGATAGTCTCAAGATGAGTATGGATAAATCTATAGCTATAAATGATTAAATTTCCTATATAGATCAATCACTTCTAGATCTTGAAAAGGTCAATTAAGTTGATAATATAGATCAAGACATGGTGGCATTCTCATTTGTTGCCTATTCAAGTCTGAGAGAGGAGGAGAAAATTTCAAGAACAAAAGAGGTAGTCACAGACAAGTCAAAGAAGAATAAGACTGTGTTGACTAAGGAGGAAAAAGAATATGAGAAGATTTGGGCCACTCTAGGCTTCACACTATTATAAATTAGTCTTGGGGGATTAGAGGTCTTTTTCTATGCTTGATAAGAGACTCCTATAGGTAAATAATCAAGAATGTTGTGCAGGAGGTTTGTTCAAGTCTCCTAGTCCTAAAGTACCTTTTTGACCAAATTTTGATGCTTTGATTGAGTGGTGATTTGAAGAAGGAAGAATTGGTTTGTATGAGGTATTGATAAATATTTTCATGAGTCATTCTCAAGTGGTTTGAGGTTTTTTAATGCTTAGATGTGTGTTTTATGGTCAAAGGTCTAAGTTGACCATTTTTTGTAGTAATGACTACCTAGAAGGTGCCAATATAGCACTTAAAGTGTTCCAAGGTGGATAAAAGATATCTAATAGATGATTCAAGTTGGTTTTTCATGTCAAATAAGGGTAGATAGATTGGATATTCTCTTAAGATGCCAAAGTGTGATTTTGACCATTTGGTCAAGGTGTTTGTTATAGATGATGACTTTATAGGCCCAGAATGCTTAGTTTTAAGGGTCACTTAAAGAATGAATATGTGTCATAAATTAAGTTTTGCTTAGGAAGGTTTGAACATGTGTTTAGGACATCATATAGGTAGTTTCATAGGTGGATGAATGATTTTGTTCCAAGCGAAGCATTATGAGTGGTCACTGGCTTCTCTTCTCAAGAACATGCATTTGGTGGCATAAAGGAAGTCATGCTTCCCAAAGGTTTGGAGGCTTCAAATTTGGCATGGAAGTGATTTTTGATGGTCTCTAGGTGTGGCATCTAGTTTAAGTTTCTATGTTGAGCAGAGTTTGATTTTTGACCAACTATTGCTCTAAAGGCCTTATGATTTGGGCATGTTTAGAAAAGTAGTCAAAATTTGGAGTTGGAGTATAAAAGATTTAAAAAGGTTGAATGGGACAAATGGGTATCTAAATAATATTTTATAGTGGTTTATAAGTAAGTATATTTATTTTTATTCAATTTTTAGATCACTAGGAGGCTTAATTGGCTAGTAAGCTAAAGAAGGAAGTATGCTAAGGAGGATGAGTTGGAGGCTCATTCTTGGCATTCCTAAGGGGTAATGATATTAGTATTAAAAGATGAAGTTTAATAGCTTTAAATGATCATGGAAAAGAGATATGAGGTATGTAGTGGCCAAATAGGGCTACAAGGGGTCTAAGTAGGCCTAGTGAAGAAAATGAAGATTTTTGAGAATGTTTGCAAAAGAATAATGACTTTGGTGGTTATAGATGAGTATTTTGGTATATTCTAAGCATGATTTAGGTATGGTGGTGTGCTTGAATTATTATTAGTGGTTTGTAGGGTGCCTTGAGTGCAAAGGTATGTGAGCTTGCATGGTGCTTTGGTACTCATGTTTCTATTTGAGTTGATGGTATCTATTATTAGAAGTCATATAAGTGTACATGGGTTGTGTAGGATAAGGGGGAGCCTTCAAAATGAAGCAGGGTCCTAGGGGGAGCTATGTTGCCTTACAAATTGGTGATAGGTCCAAGGATCTTGATGGTTCAAGAGTAGTTTTGAGTGAGAGCATCTTCCAAGGGGGAGTTGTGATTATTTGAGGTCTAAATGGTCCATTTTTATAATATTTCTTGTAGGTGATCATTTTTTAATGAGTATCTTATAACTCATTTGCTTATTTTCTATGGTGCCTAATATTGAAGGAAGTCCACTTTATCATTTTGGCAAAGGGGGAGAGAGAAAAGGAGTGTTTCCATCAATGAAAAATGGGGAGATTATTGAGATATTGATGGTATATGTGTTTTCATTGATTTCAAGTGGTATTGGTGATGACAAAGTGGTCTAACAGGTCAAAGTGATGGAACATGGTGGTCTAATATACTTGGAGCAATGGGATACTTGTAAAGACATGCATGGGTGTCTTAGGTGGATGTTTTATGGATGAATGGAGATTGGTATTATGTTTATTGACTTGTTCTTGATGTTTTCTATTCTCAAGGTTTGAATTCATGTGGCCTTCATGAGGTATGCAGGTCAGGTTATGCCTTGTAGGCTTGATCATACATGGTTGCCTATGGGGTTTTGGGAACTATGGCTTGTGTGACATGGTAAGGAGATAAGTATTCTTGGATTATAAATTTTATACATGTATAGGGTGATATTAGCTCTGGTTCATGGTTTTCAAGAGGTGACAAGTGTTCTGCATGATAGCTTGGCTATTGGCCTAATTGGCTTAAGTGGGATAATGAGACTTTATGAAGGGTTAAAGAGTGATTTTAGAGTTTTTAAGCTTATATATACATGATAGATGATAATATAGGTGTTCCCAAGTTTATTTACCAAGTTATAGGTAAAATTTTGAAGTAAAAAGTTAGAAAAAGGATCTTATGGCTTCAAAAAGTGCTAGAAAGGTGTCTAGTGAGCATGAGGACTTTATTATGTTCGTTGGCATGTGTAGGGTGTGAATGGGGAGCTAATAATTTTTTATATGCTAGGTAATGTCTATAATAATATTTTTTAAGCATTTTTTTATGGGTTAAGGGGCGCATTTTTATGAACAATCATTAAGAAGCTATGGAGGTTTTTGAGTGTTAAAACCCTAGTCTTAGACCCAATTAGAAAGATATTGATTATTATTGACCAATATGTTGGTGAAAGCTTAGTATGATGATTGTATGTTTTATAGGACTCCTTCAAGTTTGTGAAAAAATATTTTTTGTCTCTTGACAGTGTGTGGGTCCCACATAAAATGGGTTGTTAACAATATTCTTATTTTTAAGGAAGATTATAAGAATGACCAGATGATATAATGGATGATTGTTGAATATTGGGAATTTTCACAAACATAAATTAAATTTTTTAGGAATATTCATCTTTCTATGTCAATGTTCTAGAAGGTTAAAGTTGACTAGTTGATATGAAAGAAATGGTGCCATAAGTGAGAAAGAGTGATCAGAGTGAAAAGAGGAATTGGAAGGCCTAATCAGTGAGTAGGAATGGGTATAATCTCTTAGAGGTGATTTATGGGATGTATGACCTCTATACATGAGATTATTATTGTTCTTAGTCATTTGGAGATGATTGAATGGTTGACTTATAGTTGACCATGATGGTTTTGCTAGCAAAAGGAACATATTTTGAATGATTGAGTTTATTTGTAGGGTAGATGATTAGATCAAGTGTTTATAATTGTTATATAATTGTTGATGAGTTATTTAATTACTTATACATATATTTTTAAGATTTTAATAATCTTTATTTATTTAAATATAGTCACAAAATTAGTGTTATGCTTTGTTTGTGAGGTTTTTGTGACATAAGCTCATGGTATGGAATAGAAAGATTGTGCAAAAGATCATTGAAAATTTTGGGGGAAATGAATAATTATGCATAAGATTTTATAAAGAGATATGACTGACCATAATTAGTATTGGTATATATACAAGGTGATGTATGCCTTTTGTGTGTGTGATTGAAGTTAGACAAGCAGGTGTGTGTGTTAACATTTGAAGACCTTGTGCGAAGGGTGTTGGGGGTCTTGGTGACAAATGTTTGTATGAGATTTATTAGAGAAAATGTCATTATAATTATCATAATTTTTTTATTCTATTGAATATTTTTATCATATTTATGAGTGCATATTGGAATATAAGTGAAAGATTTGTGAAGGGGGTTATTGGTTATGTTGAGGAGATAGCTTCGTGTTGATGACTTGTGTGAAGTTAAAAAATTGAATAAGAGTGTTCATACATGGTTTATAAATCATATTGAGAAGAAATAATAATTCAATAATTTTTCATTGGATAGGTGTTGTGTTGATGCTCAATATCTTAGGCAAGTTGGTGCTTATCAACTTTAGGGGTTGGTGTTCCTTGTGAAGTGGGTGCTTCACTAAAGCCTCATGTTTGTGATAATCATATAGGATTGTAGTCCATTATTTTGAAAACTTGAGAGTGGTTTTTATCCCCATGAGGTTTTCCCACATAAATCTTGTGTAATGGTTACCTTTATGTTTTTTCTTTGATTCATCTATCTTGCATATTGATGTGATTGGTTAAGTAGCTTAAAGAGTTGGGAATTAAATTGCATTATTGTTAACCACTGATTCACCCCCCCTATTAGTGGTGTGTAATTATATCACTATATTATGGTATATCTCAATTATGTTATGTAATGGGTATGCCTCCTCTATTATAATTTGATAAGAATCTAATGGTGGATGTCCTTGATATGTGTAGTGAATACCTGATGTGCTCCCTACCTCATTCATTATGTGATTTGGAAATTAATATGAGAATATTTTTAATGCCTTATTTTTTATTTTTTTATACTTTTTATGCCTCTATGGGTGTGCCCACATCAATAATATTACCCTTAATAAAATATTTTATCTTATGTTTTAGGTTTATTCATCTATTTGTTGTATTCCCTGGTGCCCTATGATACTCGCAGAATGCATTAGAATCATATTTATTTGGAAGAGGCCATGTTGTATCAACCTATTTAATGAGAGGGAGAGATATTAAATTGAATTCCAAAAGATATTGTTAAACCCATGTCAGTGAATATAGAAGGTTGGTGAAGATTTGGCATTGAGGAGCAGATAAAACCAATCTAGGAGATGGATCAAGAGCTACATTGACTTTGGCCTTTTGATCACTCTTGTTCTCAATGGCCCTTACCTTGTATAGAGGCTTATTTTAAATATTAATAGTTGATTCTAATCCATTGGTATATTTTAGTTTTCCCATTGATAAAATCTTAACCTCTCTTTCTTTTAATGTGTGGAAAAAATTTGTGAATGTAGGAAACTTCTTAAATAAGATAAATTCATGTAATGCTGGTAAATTTTTTTGTTTAAATATGTCCTGAAGCTCTTTTTCTACCATGGGGCTAGTCAATTTATATAATATAGTCTTATATCATAAGGTGTATTTTATGATAGGTTAATTTGAATTTTGTTTCAACTATGCAACTTGGGCATACAATATTTTATCACTGATATTGATGGATAAGTGTATTAAAAACATGTTGGCCAAAGGATTGAATATGGTGATAGATTGATTTGATAAGTCATGAAAACATTGTAGGGCATAATCCTTTAAAATATGTGTAAATAACTTAATGAGAAACATTCATTAGACACATGTCCAAACATGCTACATGAAAATCTCTGAGATGGTGCTTTATGTCACCCTTGCCATCATATAATGTAAGCTTAGGTGACATGAAACTGGATGGCAAGGTAGTTGCTAATTTGTGATGTACCAAAGGTGTATGTAAGAGAATATTAGAATCCAAGGAATGTGATGGCCTAGTGTATCCCTTATCAAGATGTAACACCTTAGCCTACAGAGTATTAATCTCATGCATAAGGGATTATACATCTAGACTAGAAAAACTAACCACAAGAGGTGTATCACTGAAGGTTATTGAATTACAATTTTAGATTATGCTAACTAAGTTGGTCCCATTATAGGTTTAATAATGTTATTAGCTTGGGATTTGAATATTGACCATTATTTATTTTGTTTTTGATTTCCAATATGGATTATAGAATTTGTTCATGATCAAGGGGCTATTCCTGAATTCCATTTCTAAAGATTTGTAATATCCCATCTTTGTTGATAATCATGTCATCATTATTAAGTGGAGATAAAGTGTCCCAATTTTAAATTTTTATATCATCTTTTTCTTTATTGTATTGTTCTTATTTATGCATTATCATTGAAATACACATAATCAGGGTGTGAAGAATGAATAAATGGAATTATGATAGGTCCATTATCCATGTTATAGGCTCAAATGGCAAAAATATGAATATGCTCTATAGTATGACCACCTAATCTATCACTTATTATTAATGGAAGAGAGATATCTTTTTGAGGTGGAATATAGTAAACAAATTGGAATATATCTCTAAAACATAATATATGAAATATGAAAAATTTAAAACAACAAATGAAAAGAGGAAAAAGAAAGATACAAACCCTAAGAGCATCTAGTGTTAGGGTTTTGAATTAGGGTTACTTTGAAAAAAATAAATTTAATTTAAATAAATTAAACCCTAATGCATGATTTATTAAATGATCTAGGTGATGCCAAAAAATAATAAAATATAAGTTTGTAACACTAATTTAGTGTAAAAATTGGGAAAATGTAAACCCTGTGTAAAACTAAGGGTTTAACCAATATTCAAAGTAATTTGGGTTCAACAAATGTTTCAAAATTTTAGGGTTTTAAATTTTAAATCCTATGTTTTATTAAAGGGTTGAGTAGTCTAAATTATTGAAATAATATGCATAAAATAACCACTGATTTGTTATAGATTTTGACTAGCTTTGACTTTATAAAAATAGTAATAAATATGCAAATAGACTTATTTGGAAAACACTTGATACATATGATTTAAGTGATGGAAATTTAGATTGGAATATGTATAATATTGTATTATTTTTTATTATTGTCAAATATATACCTATGTGAGAACCTCTCTTATATAGTAGCACTAGACTTGGACAATATCACCATGTGGCTCTCGTGTCTTGAAAATGGCACCAGTGTCCCCTGTGCAAGACTACTTTGAAATTTTTGGTGTACCTAAACCTATGTTTTAGGGTTTTTTTCTTATGTGAATGAAGTATAAAAATCTATATTTTGCTTATAATCACTGATTTATGATGCAAACCCTAATCCTCCGTATAAGTAAGGCATGAGCTAAAAAGTGTGTTCATTAGTAGGTTAGGATGGACATCTTCAACACCCTATTGTGAAGAGAGTTCCCTATATACCAATACTCTAAAGAGGGATAAAAAATGATGTATTTATCCACACCTAAATTATAGTTCAAGTGTAAGTGATGCTAAAGTGACAGTGGTATTAAATTCATTGAGTGTGCTTGAGATAGGAAATCTATAAACTCAGAGCTTAGGGTAGTTGTAGATGGTAGTATGTATAATTAGGGTATAATAAGGATTAATAACCTTAATTTTTATCAACTTGTTTCATGTTTTAATAGTTATTTTGCATCTAATTTCCATCTAGTGGATAGAGGTCTAAAATTCATGTATAGTGTTTTTTAGCTTGTGCAGAAAATAAAAAGATGCTTAGGCTGACTTTAAGAGGGTTTTAATTTTAAAAATATATTCATTTTGGAAATATAGGGTAAAGGAAATTATCACCATTTTTGGAAATCTAGCACCATGTGGCTCTAGTGTCCTTAATGTGGCACTAATGTCTAGGTGGTAGGCTATTGGGCACAAAGGGCCATGAATAGGAAATGAGGGCCTAAAATTACATTTAAGTTGATTAGGGATGCCTATGTTCTGTAAAAATGTTGGAAAAGTATGATAATAGGATTTAATATAGGTCTATGGATAATATAGGAATATGTTGTCTCAATTAGCACTCTTAACACTTAAATACCACTTTTAGGTAATTTCAAGGTACTACTAACAATCTAGTGGCCACATGTGCTAGTCTAGTTTATAGTGGATGTACAATCTCCTAGATGAAGCTCTGAACATGATCACTAAAACCATTGATAAATGTGTCTATAAGGAATATATCCTACTCTAAATACCCCAAATGATATATAAGTATGATAGTGCCCATGTTAATGCTTGACCATTGTCAACCATAACACTCTAGATAGGATGATGATCTATGTAAGCTCATATAAAGAGTGCATATAAATTTATATAATCATCAACAATATCTTAATATGAGAAGGTGATGAGTGGTATATCTATAATTTATTATGGTACACATAAATGATGTTATGTAGTGGGTGTGCCTCCTCTGTAGTAGTGTGATATGAAGCTGGTGTTGGATGTGACTAATATGTGTAATGAACTCTTGAAGTGCTTCCTACCTCATTTGTTATGTAATTTAGAAATGGATATGAGAATATTTTTAATGATTTATATTTATTTTATTTTATTTTATTTTGGGTGCCTTTGTGGGTGTGGCCACATCAATAATGTTAGCCTTGATCAGATCTTGTATCTTATGTTCCAAGCTGATTCATATGTTTGTTGTATGATTTAATGCCCTATGATATTCACAGAATGCATTGGAATCATATTTATTTGAAATAAGTTTCTTATCAACATATTTTATCATAGGGAGAGATATTACATTGCATTCCAATAGCTATTGTAGAACACATCCTAGAAATTATGGAAAGTTGGTAAAAATTCTACGTAGAGGGGCTGATAAAACCATGTGAGGAGATGGATATGAATCTACATTAATTATGGTCTTTAGATCAATATTATTTTTAGTGGCCCTTACATTATAGGGAGGATTTTTATAACTCTTATCATTAATTCTAATCCACTGGTTTTTTTTAGTTTATCCATTGAGAGAAGCTTAACTTCTCTTTCTTTCACTATGTGGCACAAATATTTGAAGGTTGGAAACTTATTAAATAAGATATATTTATTTGATTATAGTAGAATACTCTATTTTAATATGTACCAAAGCTCTTTATCTACCATGGGGCTAATTAATTTAGCTAAAATAGTCTTGTATTGTATGATGTATTCTAAAATAGGCTCATTCAATTTTTGTTTCAATTATGCAACTTGAGGATATGAGATCTTGTCACTAATATTTATTGAGAAATGTCTTTAAAAAAATTATACCAAAGGATTAAATATAGTGATATATTGATTCAATAGATCATAAAACCACTACAGGGCATAATCCTTTAAACTGTATGGAAACAACTTAGTGAGGAGCCGATCATTGGACATGTAATCCAAACATGGTGCATGAAAAGCTCATAGATGGTGATCTAGGTCACCTTTACCATCATATAATTTAAGATTAGGTTCCATGAATTTGGATGATAAATGATTTTAGGTGTATGCAAAATAAAATTATAATATAAGGCATGTGATATCCTAGTGGCTTCCTATTCAAGATGTAACACCTTAGCCTGCAGAGTATGAACCTCATGCATAAGGGATTATACATCTAGAGTGGATGAACTAGCCATAACATGTGTATCTATATTTTAAGGTTGTTGAGTTATAAATAGTTTTTGTGCTAGTTGAGTTGGCCCTAATGTAGGTGTGACAATGTTATTAGCTAAGGGAGTTGAAGATTGACCATTATTTAAGGAGCCAATTATTAGACATGTAATCCAAACATCCTACATGAAAAGATAATATATGGTGATCTAGTTAACCTTTTCCATCATATAATTTAATATTAGGTTCCATTAATTTGGATGGCAAAGGAGTTATCTCTATGTGATGCGCTAAAGGTGTATGTAAAATAACATTAGAATCTAAGGCATGTGATGGCCTAGTGGCTCCATGATTAATATGTAACACCTTAGCCTATAGAGTATGAACCTCATTCGTAATGGATTTTACATCTATAGTGGATGAACTAGTCATAAGATGTGTATCTATATTTGAAATTTGTTGAGTTATAACTAGTTTTTGAGATAGCTGAGTTTACCCTAATGTAGGTGTGATATTATTATTAGCTGGAGGAGTTGAAGATTGACCATTATTTGATTTTTAAAGTTATTTTTGAATAATATTTATAAGGTCATATTTCATATCCAAATATTTTGAAACAAAATCTTGTAATTGTCTCTTATCAGTTTCATCAAATCGGTTGTTGAAATTTGCCATTGTAATTTGGGGGGTAGGAAAAAAACTATTATATATGTTAAATCTTCAAAGAAATTTAATCTAGGAAACATTACAAAAATTAAATATTGAAACAAATATAAGAGTTTAAAACTAATATGTGATCATAGACAAAATAAGGATATAAATACTAAGAGCATCTAGGGTTAGGGTTTAAGTAATGTTTGAAGTAAGTTGGGTTCACCAAATGTTTTAACCTTTTAAAACTTAACAAGTGTAAATAATATGTTGTTAAAGAGATGATTATAGTAAATTAGGGTAATAATATTTAATAAATATATCCATTAATTTTTTAAATAATTGACTAATTTTGACTTTTCTAAAAATAGTAATAAATAGTGTAAGTAAGAACTTAGAAAAAAATTGAGACAAATGATCTAGAGGCTAGAAATTGAGGTAGAATTTTGTCTAAGTGTTAAAAATAGGATCATAATGTTATAAAAACTCTTGTATATTATTTAATTAATTTTACGTTATCACCATTATTGGAAATGTGGTGATAATGTCCTGATATTGGTAGTAGTGTCCTCTGTGTAGGACTATCTCAAGCTTTTGGGTGCACCTGTGTCTTGATCTCTAAAGTCTATTTCTACATACACGAGATATAAAACCCTATATATTGAATATTATGATATATTTTGAGAGTAAATTCTAATCCTTCATGTGGTTAGTTCATCTAATTGATACAAGTTAAAAAGTGTGTTTATTAATGGGTTAGGCTAGACATCCTCTTTTAGAACCCCACAGGTTATAACTAGAATTAGGTATTTTAATTTTTTTTAAAAACTTTACTTATCTAAACTAGATGAATATAACCTAAAGTTAAGATACTTTATTTTTAAATAAATTCATATATTTTATTTGATTCATTTAGTTAATGATCAATTAATAATAAGCTAAATTACATAACCAAATCATTACATATTATAAATATATAGAATTACAATCTCAATAAACTATTGAATGATAAAATGTAATAATAGTACAATAATATAATGATATACATTATAATATCAATATACATTTATATAACGTTCCATGGAATAAATGAGCATTATGTACTCGCTAATATATAATAAGTAATCATGAATAAAAGTTTATGTCGATTGATTACTAGATGAAAGGGAGAGCATCATCAGAGTGATTTTTCACACCAACCACAAGTAATATATCTCACTCATAATCACCCAACTAAGGATTGGACCTTCCTTCATGGATGAGTAGAAGATACTGGTGTAGGTATCGATAAGTCAACTAGAATCCATGTGTTGTAAGATAACCATCACATGCAACATATCATAAATAATTCCATTCTAACATGATATCATGCATACATGTATTTAAATAAAATAGATGAAATGATAATGTCTAAATATAAATATTACTTCAGTCAGATTTTTCATATAGTTTTAAGATCACTCATATTAATCATATTCATACACACAACTCAATAAAATTACATTTAGTCTATATATTATTGACTCTAAGTAAGTCCATAAAATGTTTTTCACATAATTACTTTCTTAGTGTCATTAATGCCAAAATTTACTAAATAAATCATATACAAGAATCCATAGTTTCCCATAGATATCTCCATACTAATATATATTAATACACACACGCACGTACACACACACACACACACACACACACACACACACACACACACACACACACACACACACACACACACACACACACACACACACACACACACACACACACACACACACACACACACACACACACACACACACACACATCACATATGAACTAATCACATGTTTTATAATAACAACATGACAACCCATTGTTTATATCTTCCTAAGTTCCAAGAATAGCCTAACATACATATAAAAATAAGGATCTATTATTAGGAATTTACTTATGAAACAATATTTAAGGTAATAAAGTTGCTATAAAATTCATGTATAAATAAACTTTACATGTATTATAATGTAAGTAAACAATCAGTAATTTCACATAAAACTCCAAGTTTTTAATCAAATTCCATTAACATATCTGATTTGCACTCAACATCAGCTACCTATTTTTATGTCAATTATGACTAGTATAACCAATTTATGATTCAATTAAATACATCACATATCTCATATAAATGCATTTGTTTACATTATACAAACATCTATATTCATACCAGGTTTTCTCATCCATCCTAATATTATGGTCATAGGAACAAATGAATAAGACTGATAATAACTAAACACGATTGTTTTATCTCATTAACCATGCTAGGTTATTCGCATATACACCTATATACCTATATGTCCATTTATATATATGGATATTAAATATCTCATCCACTTAATTAATGGCAAGCTAGATATAAATGGTCATATGTATATATATGTTTATGCATATAGTTGATAGGATATATATATATATATATATAAGACCTATCAACTATATGCATAAACATATACATACATACATACATACATACATACATATATATATATATATATATATATATATATATATATATGTATGTATGTATGTATGTATGTATATGTTTATGCATATAGTTGATAGGTCTTATATATATATATATATATATATATATATATATATATATATATATATATATATATATATATATATATATATAAGACCTATCAACTATATGCATAAACATATACATACATACATACATACATACATACATATATATATATATATATATATATATATATATATATATATATATATATAGTTGACAGGTTCTGTGTGTGTGTGTGTGTAATAAAAAATAAGGCACAAGTCTATACACAAATTTGCAAACATAATTCTTTAAAAACTTATTCATCTCAACTTATAACATTAAACTATTGTACCTAAATTTTATGCCTACAAAAGTATTAAAACCATTAATCACATAGTTACTTTCACACAAATTATATTAACAACCAAATTAATTTTAAACAAACATAATTCATATATGCACTAAAATAACACTTTTTTTTCTTATGAATTGAATGATCCAATAAGAATGCATTAAGGCATACAAAAAACTAAATGTGACTATCCTGAAGTGTACCCTATGGTACACTAAGTGCATGAAAACCATTTAAAATTGTGTTATTACTACCCCGATGGCCCACTAGAATAGTTCATACAAAACCAAGATAAAAGTATGTCAAGGTTGAATTTGGTCCCTCAACATGAATTCAACCCTAAGGATTATACATTCATGTTATCCCATTTAAAAATTTAAGCCATAAAAAATCAATTAACAATATCTAAACTAAATGAGACAAGGTAAGCACCTACCAAATGATAAAATGGTTTTACAATCTCAATAATTAACCACAACTAATACACACTAGTAAATAGGGCAAATTCAACACAAAACCCTTGTCCTTATTTCTTTATACTATTGTATGTATGTGAAGATAAAATAGAAACCTATAGACATCTACTAGTGTTCTATGGCTAAGTTGTTACCATAATTTAAAAAATAACAAACACATCCAAATGAATCCAAAAAACCATAATAACCATATTCATTTCCATTACCCTAAAAAAATACGTTCATGTTATAACTACCTAAAATCATTGATTAGATTATGTGGATAGATTTGTCCTTTAATTAGTAATTCAATTTTGTGGATAGATTTCTCCTTCCATAGAATTGAATCCCTAATTTTTTTATAATATAAACAAATTTAGTAAAACATGATAGTAACCATTTTAAATATTCAATAGTAACCTTACATTAACATCAACATAGCTATGTAGGGTATATTAAATAAAAAAACCTACATCGATAATGTGCCACTAATGAATAATATACACCTTTCCTTTGCCAAAACATTTTTCTTTTTCCTCTATTACTTTCTATCGACCACTACTTCCTTCCTTATAAAAAACCTCTACATATTTTATCATATCTTCTGTCATCTACATGCCACCATAAACCCCTACTTTCATCAAAAATCCTTCTCCCCTAATTTAATCTCAAGAAAGACTCATGATAAACACCAAAACTTCCTATCATGACCAACATCTCATAGTCTTGACCCAAAAACAACAAAGTCATCATTCAATATCCACAAAACCTCCACAGTCAAACTCTAGTTTCCCCCACTTTACATGGCTTGACTTATCAACAATAAAATGATATCTTTCCCAAAGTTTAGTGTTGACAACCAAATGTCAAACAACATAGTAATTAATTAGTATTTCAAATTATATTAAAATAATTCAAAAGTTTATGTTTAATTTAATCCCTTTTTGGGTGTTACAAACAATATTACCATGGATACCCCTAAATACTATTCAACTATGACTTAGGTTTTTTTTAAATGTTTAAATAATTAACTTTATTTAATAAACTAGAAATAGTAATCTATATCCATTCCAATCATAATCACCCCACCTTTTTTTCAATGATAAGATTTTCTATTGATTGTTTATAGGTATTCGATAGAGTAAGGAGTTCACTATGAAAAGTTAATCATGCAGTCAACAATCCACATTATAAAGTCATCTAAAAGACAACTATAACTATAATATTCCAAAACATCTTAAAAACATCACAATAATAAAGAATACTCACAATTACAATATATTAATATTAGAATCTAATCATGGATCAAAACTAGTCAACATTATCAAGTAAAAAATAACTAAATGCAATTGAGATTATAAAAAACATGTAACCAACAACTCATAAACAACATACTTTTAACTATATTATGTGGTGTTTGTAGGGTTCCTTATCAAATCTCTCTACCCCCAACATATTCATCTGCTTCACCCTCTCTGATGATACTCTCCATATTTGTTTGGAGAGTAGACTATCTCCTACATCCATTTCAAAAAAAGCAAACTAATTAAATGCTACTAAAACACAATATTACAAAATAAGCATAATCAATATACATATAAAACTTATATACAACCAACCAATAAGTGATGAGCCATGCAATAATCATTTTATGTTTATCCATACATCATCATAAATGAAAATAATTTGATACAATAGTAAATTAACCATCGTTTACCACACTAATATCCATTTAATGAGAAAATCAAATTTAGTGAAGAAATAAGGATGTAACATCCTTCCCCCTAAAACTGGTCATCGTCCTAATGACACTTATTCCAAACCATATTTCTAAAATCAAATAATATATAGCATAAAATAAAATAGTATTAGTAATTTCTTAACAAATAAATGTGGAAACAACCTATAAAACTCATGATCATCCTCCCAAGTGGACTATAATTAGAATATTGGTCCCATTGGACTTTTCACTATGACACCTCCCTATTATGTAAACTAAGTTTAGAACTATTAATGATTCTGACTAGATCTACTGTGACTACCCCAAAATCTAGAACCTATAAGACATTCCAATCCAATACATGAGAAAGATCAATAACATACTTTTTAGGATTGATCAGTTATAATACCTCAAATTTTCCTACATATCTTAGTGATAACTTCATTGATTTACTAAAATTAATCAAGCTCTTATGTGGCTTAACCTACAAAAATACTTTATCACCAACAAAAAACTATCTTGTCCTTTTCAGATCAACATAACTTTTATGTCTATCATTGGCCTCAACCAACCTTTGTCTTATTGATTTGACTTGTGTTGTACCCAACATCCTCTCTTTCTTTATGGAAATGGGGACCCACTTTTTTATACTATGGTCTTGACTTTGATCCCCTCTTCTATATGTTTATGCAAAATCTAGGAGAAGATTGATTATTGGATTTCTTGTACTTTAGAAAAATGGCATTAGTATTGTGTTAATAGACTAATTCTTTCTATTAGGATTATTCTTTTGGGCTTATGTTTTCAGGTTTATCTTTATCAGACTTTTGCAGTTTATCTTTATCAGGTATTTTGTCCATTATCTTATTCAAAGCTATTGAATTCCTTTGGACTTTATGTTTCAGACTTATTGTTGTGGGATATTTTTTATCATGGAATTATATTTATTAGGGACATTGTTGTGGACATTTTATCCAAAATAATTTCCCTGATGGAATTGGGTCTACAAGATTTTTATTATGGGAATTTTTCCTAATAAAATGAGCATGTCCTTTGAAATTTTTGAATATACCCTTTGGTATTTATAAAACCTACCCTTTGGGACTTTTTTCCTAAGCCTTTAGACCTTCACACTTACCCTTCAAAACTTTTAGCCTAGGTCATTTTGTCTTTATACTTACCCTTTGGGAATTTTATCCTGGAACTTTTACCCTTCACACCTACCATTTAAGACTTTTGCCCTAGTCACTTTAACCTCCAAATGACCCTTTAGGATAATTGCTTCATATATTTTGGTCGATGAAATTGGGTCTTCAAGAGAATTTTTGTAGACATTTTATTCAAAATAATTCCCTTGACAAAATTAATCTATGGACAAAAAGGTCAAAATAATTTCCATGCATAGAAGCCTGTAACATTTCCCCTAGATGAAATCCTCAAAACAATACACTAATTCCAAGTGGTACCCATGAGTAGAAGGTGTTTTATTATGAACTTAGTCTAAGATTTTAATCTAGGCCCTAATCATATTTTATTCATACAACTAAGACCTTAGGCTAGAATATTCATGCAGGGTCATTTATATATATATATATATATCCCAAAGTATTATTCTAAGTCCTCTTTTCATTTGTGATTATAGATTAGAGAAAACTATAAAATGACAAATGTCAATCTTGTAAGGATTTAAGTCAATTTAATGATCACATGGACATCTTTAGCATTCATATGAATGTCAAAATTAGGCTCAGAGATAAAAGACATAGGTTTAAATTATGATGGTCACATGGACATCTTTGACGGTCATGAGGATGTCTTTGGTAGTTCCATGAATGTCAAATTTAATCTCAATAAATGATTAAATTATGACAATTGCATGGATGTCATTGACGGTCATGAGGACATCTTTGATGGTCATATGAATGCCAAATTTAATATCAATAAAAAATGATAAGGGTTTAAATTCTAATATTCACATGGACATCATTGATGGTTTTGAGGACATCATTAACATTCATGTGGATGTCAAATTTAACCTCATAAAATTATCCATTTGGAATCAGATGTTAGTGGGCCCATGCAAATTGATGGCCAACATTGATCCATATAGTTAATCTGATGGTGTGAGATCAATAGAGACTTTTCAAAGGAATAAGGATGTGACAATTTTCAAGATCATATGAGTCAATGAGTTAAATCACTAATATCTATGAATTGTGTTAACTTGAGCACAAAAAATTAAATGGTGCAAAATCAACATGGACTTTTCAAAGGTCATAAAACTAGTGAAAGACTACCATTTGTCATAAAAATATTTGATCTAGGATTATGAAGAGCATATAGAGCCCACAAATTTTCCAAGTAGCATGCTCACATTATATCATGTAGAAGATCAAATGGTGTGAGTTGGCAATGGAATTTTTTAATATCCAAACTCAATCAAGTTTTGACATGTGCCTTGGGACAATAGTCACATTTAAAAAGATAGAAAATAGGATGACATGGATAAAGTATGTATATATTTTTTAAACTTGAGATATATTTATCAATAGCCATTGGGTCTCATAGTTAATCTAGGTCAGGAATATGAACATGCATGAAAATATGATAGTAAAGATTAGGAAATAGGACACAAGAAAAGGCTATAGTTACATGGCATCTCAGGGGTAAATTAAGTAAACATTAGCAATTATTTTGATTTAAGTCCCTATACATATTTCCAAAGGTATATTATATAAAGGCATAGGTGAACATGTAATGCAAAATTTAGTTAATTGGTCACAACTAGAAATAGTGTCACTAGTTCTAAAAAATTGGTAAAGTGGTACTCATGTCTGAGTTCCATTGAAGGTAACTAATCTAAAATGTCAACAAGTTATTCCCAAAACCTATAAAAGGATATATTATCATGCATTTCAATCTATAATTATAAAAGTGACTTTATACACATGTACATGTTGCATATCTTTTGAAAATTCTATTTTAAATTGATAACCCTAGTTGGACCCTTATACAGTTTTAGACCATAGTTAGAACTCAAGTTTTGACTATCACATATAATGACCTTGAATGAACTTGGAGGATGAGGCAATCCCTTCCCCAAGTCTATATAAATAATTGTAATCCAACTTGGATTTTTTGTCAAAGAATTTTTGAATATAGGAGAAACATGAATTTTGATCATCAATGAATGTGTTTGTGTATTTTATTTCTAATTTATGTGTAATTAGTTATTACTTTCTTTGGTTTTATGTTTCAATAATCTTTAGTGTGCAATAGCTATGAATGGATTCTTGACTGACTTGATTGATGTGCTAATCTATATGTGTAATAACTATTGAAATATTAGTGAATTATATTGATTAAGTCAATTTGATTTGAATTGATTCATAATTTTGATTTTACATGAGTGATTTATTGGATGTATTTTATTGTGTGTGTGCAAAAGCTACCTCAGATACTTCACTAGCTTGAGCCATAATATCCTTATTAAGGTTGTGCAATAGCTTCCCTAAAAGGAGAAACCTTTGTGTGAGGCTTATGAATTTACTACATAATTATCTCCTTAGACTTCTTAGCCCTATCTTATTATGTGTGTGTAATTTCTTCTAGTAATAGGCATAGGTTTTGAGAGCACTTATCATTTGAGAAACCAACTAGGGAAGTAGTTCTTGAAAACCATTGAGACTTCTTTTCTTCCTTACCCTTCCCTTTTTTTGAGTTTATTTTGAGACCTACACACTTTATATTAGAATCAAACCATCCATCTAACTCACATAGAGATTCACTATCCTTTAGGGACCACACCTCCATCCAAAAACCTTGTCAACAACCTACATGCCCTGCTAACTATTCCATCAATAGGTTGTCAAAGACTGTATACTTGTAACTCATGTCCTAGAGTGGAGTTCACCTCCATTAAGATCATAAAATGTTAGAGGATACTTTGTTACATTGTGGTGTGCATAAAAAATGCATTAAATTTTTTCTCTTCCATCTCCACAAGCATTTTAGGACCAAAGAGTACCTTGTATTCCAACTTTTCCCAACTGATTGGTGTTCAACACCTCCTTCTATATAAAGCTTAAAATGGATCCATATTAAAGATTATTGGTAATATTTATTATAAGAAAACTCAACCAGTTAAACATACTCCTCCCACTTATATTGATGATCCATGCAATACATTCAAAGAATATCTTCTAGAACTTGGTTTACCCTCTATGTTTGTCTATCCATTTACAAATTATTTGAAATACTAAAATTTAACTATGTGCCTAAATCTAAATTTATAATCATATAAAACCTATATGTCATTCTCAAATCTTGATCATAAATGATCTTCTTCAAAAATCCATGTTACCGATACACCTATTTCATAAATTTCTTCGCAAGCTTAGGTACATCATTTATCATATTACCTGGTATGAAATGAGATAACTTGGTTAGTTTTTAAACAAATACCAAGATCATGTCATGCTGATTCTATAATATCTACAAAACTTGGAAAAAGTCCATACTAATTACCTACCACTTATATTCTAATATATCATGAGGATATAACAATCCTACCATATGCACATGTTCATCCTTAACACATTGACACTCTAAACATCGAGACACAAAATCTAATACATAATTTTTTATTACCTTATAGAAATAAATAGGTCTTAGCTCAACCATGAGCTAAGTCACTCTAGGATAACCTAAATAAGGGGCATTGTGCAATTATTTTATCACTATGATCATTAAATTATCTCTATCAAGTATATACATTCTACCATAATACCTCAAAAGACCATCATTCTATAAATTTAATCCATTAAACTTAGGATTCTAAGCATCCTCTGATAAATATTTCTTAATCTACTCATAGAATTCATCTCTAGGGGAGAATTTAATTACCTGATCATAGAAATTACTTTAGATAGTAGCCAAATCTGCTATATAATTTCTATGATTAAGGGTATCTACAACTCTATTTTCATTACCCTTGATATAACTAATATCAAAATCATAGTTGAATAAGAACTCTATCCATCGTCTCTGATGAGCATTCAAATTTGGTTGGTTAAAGATATATTTGAGCCCTAAGTTATTAGTCTTGAACTCAAATGAATTTTCTAATAGATAATGCCTCCAAACTTACAAGACATGAACTATTGCATCAAGTTCCAAATCATTTAGGGCATAATTTGCATCATATATATTTAACTTCATAGAATCATATGCTATAACTTGTAGACACCTAAAATTGGCCATCGATAACCTTCAACCAGGCTTTTGACCAATTTCTACCAAAGTGCACAATTCATCTTAAAAACACTAAAATGCATTAAAATAGTTGAAATGGGGCAATGTAGTTTATGAAATAGCTAAATTTTATTAGATCATTTCAATTCAAAATGACATTTTTGCATTTGGGTGCTTTGGATTACTCTTTTATATCAAATTTATTGTATGAGACATGTGCCTTTGTTATTTTATGTTTGAAACATCCTAAATGGGAATACGGGTCCAATTCATCTAGCATTGACTTCCAATTCTAATCTAGTCAAATTTAGAGCCAATAATACAACATTTTCAGCAATTTGATTAATTTGTGCACAAACTAACAATATTTTGCATCAAAGTTGACTAATCATGTTTAAGGTTAATTAAACCAAATCAGGAGATTAAGTTAATTTTCCATGGAGATTTTTAAATATTTATTTTTAGAAATTGATATTGAATATTTCCATCATCAAATGACATAATTTATTAGAAAGACATCCCCAGGCCATAAATGCATAAAATATCTCATCAAGCCACCCCATGCCTCATTAAGACCCTCCCATGCCTCATCAATGCCTCCCATGCCTCTTAAATTCCCCTTCTTTTCAAATATTTTTGGGGAATATTTTTGAATTTAATTACATAATTTGGATTAATTCATGGCCACACATCTCAATCTTGAGATGGATGGTCATGGTTGATCCTAAACCATTTCAAAAATCTATAAATAGGAGGCCTTGCCTATTGATTTTTAAGCTATTTTATGCCAAAATTATAATTCCCAAATGCATTTAAAATCATTTCATCTTAGTTTTATAATGCCCAAATGTTGAGCCAAGCTAAGCCAAGTCAAATCCAAATAAGGTGCCAAGGAGAGATGGAGGTAGCCACACTTCATTGATGCAGACTTCATGAGCAAAAACCAAACAAGCCATTACAACAAGCATTTTAGAGCATCCAAGGAAGGTGAAGGAAGGTCTTTATTTCATTTTTTAGTTTTGTTTTCCATTTTTGTTTTGTTAACTAAGCTCCTCCTCTGAGATAGGCTTAGGGTGTTAGTTTAGTGTGTTTTTTATTGATTTGTTTTATTCACTAACATAATACTACTATCCCCCTATTGTAATCTTATGTTCACAAATGACACACTCGATGGGACTTAGCCTCACAAATTTGGTCAAATTTCACCTATAGTTAACCTATTAACTATTTTCATGTAGGATCTTGGGGTGTGGAGGCAAACACAATAAAGATTTGAGCTAAAATCAATTTTTTTGTAAGCCATGGTTTTATTCTTAGGACTATGTAACTTGAATCAACTCACCCTGACTCGAACCCAACTTGCCTACCAACCCAACTCACCTACCAACCCAACTCATCTTTCAACCCAACTCTCATGTTAACCCAACTCACTTATCAACCCAACTCGATTGTCAACTTGAGAGCTTATTTTTCAAAATTCCTTGTCTCATCCTCTAAAGTGCTTCAAAGTAGGCAGTTCTAATCTTGTTTTTATAGGTTGAAAGGATGGTTTGGAATTTAATGTGGGTGTTTTAACTAATCATACACTTCAATTTAGAGTTTTAAAAAGAACTTGGTTAAAATCATGTACACTTAAAATTTGGTGCCTAAAATGAATCTTTAACATGCTAAGTCTTTAACACTTCAAACTTTGAGTTTAAAACAAAAGTAGGTGCTTATTATTTCATTTAGTCTTTTTTATTATAATCTTTACATGTTTTTATAACTTAAGATGAAGGGGTCAAAATAACACCACCTAATCTTTCATTTGGTGCTTAAAATTAAACTCACTTGTCAAATTTTGTTTTTAGTAGTTGTTTAAACTTAGAATTTGATTGGAAAAAATAGGGACATTAAATGCATGCTCTTCTATTTTTCACCTTTAGGAACTTTTGGAATCAAAATAACCATCCTTATTACAAACATGCCTAGTCTAAGGTATAGAAAGAATGTCATCTAAAACACTCCCCAAAAACTTGAAGAGTTTGGGTGATCTTGCAATGAACCTAAAGTCTTTACTGTAATCATTTATTTTATTACATCTTAGCTTATGAGGGGGATTTCATTACCTCCCACAAATTCTATAGGGAATATTTGACATAAGGTTTCATCTTTCAGCACTGACTTCAACCACTTCCACTAAGATCAAAGGTTTGAGTGGTTAAACCATCTTCTAGTGTTGGAGTTGCATAAGGGATGTATCTGCACTTTAGACATTGAACTACACTAAGCAAGCAACAATTGTAGTTGTTGAAAAAATGACAAGACCTTTTTATAACAAGCCAAGTGCTATAGACACCCAATTTAAGTTCATTTCTTTTGAAATATGATGTGAAATTCATTGGGAAATTGATCCATCTAGATGTTTGAAAACTTTTAGATCTTAGACAAATCCCCACTTGCCATAGAAGTGCTGTTGGTGCAAGGTGCATCTCAAGGTCCATGTCGTAGTACTATTATTTGAGAGAAGGGGGGTGTAAAAAACCTACTATATAATGTTTGGTTTATTTTTTAGATGGAAACTAAAAGCCTATCAAATGATTCATATTGATGGATTCCAACAATACCAAGTAACCTTGTTAGTTTAGGACTTAAGAGCGATTAATTTGTTAGTTTTATCCTAGATTAAAGTCTTGTTTGGAGTCAAAAATTGGTGTGAACAAATTATAAAAAACAAAACACATAGTCCTCATTTTCATTTGAATAAATAGGCATTATGCTTCCCACATGAATCATCACTTTGCCTTGTTCAAAGTTCATCAAAACTTGGAGTCATATCATCCACTTTGGCATAGTTATGTTGCCTAGTTAATTCCAAACTTTTACCAAACATTGTTTAAAGTCCTTAATTTATAATCTAAATTCAAAATTTCACCTTCATAAGTTAATAGGGTTGATGTGATAAGTGGGTTCACCATTTTCACTAAACTTGAGGGAACTTAGGTTCAATTTTCAATTTGGGTTGAAGGTTGTTTAAGACTCATAATCATTATCACTACTTGATAGACTTAAGTCATTTTATGCTAAACAAATGCACTTTGAGTCTATTCACCAACTTTTTTTGTTTTAACAACCTATTTCCATTAAGATCATTTGAATACATACTTTTTTGCCTTAGAGATATTGTTAAAACTTTTAAGATATATATGTCATTTGAGTTAAAAAAGGTAGTGTTACGCTACCAAATTTATGAGAAACCATATTTGACTTAAATAATTTTGAAATGAATGTTTTGTCACATCTTTTGAGTATTCTAGAATTGTTAAGCTGCCCAAAACATTTCAAACATTGTTTCATAGACCTTTTTGCATAGAGCTCAAGTTTTTACACTTTTTTCAAGCCAATCCTAGTATACCTTTGTGAATATTTATCTATCATAGTTACATCATTCACATTTGTCTAGCCTATTTGTCAAAATAACCAAGTTTTATACCATTATTTTAAAGAAAACAAATTATCTCTAAAGTGACTTTTGTTTCATATCTTATACCTATTTTATTGAGTTCATGTCCAAGAGTTATATTCCTAGTTTTTGTTAGAAGTGTTTCAAATCCATTAGATTAAAATCTCATTTATTTTAAAGTCTATATTTTGATGTCATTTGGCCAAGAATCCTAGGACATGCCTTGTTTGAGCCTAGCTTTTGATGCCACATTTGGCCAAAAGACCTAGCAATAGTTTATTTCCTATATTAGATTAATTTGAAACACTTTGACATTATAGCTTGATATTTTAATTTTAGGTCCATTTAATTTATCCTTTTGTATAATACATTTAATGTTAGATACTTAACGTTAGCTTATTTTATCACAAATCATTACATACACCTTTCGATCCTTTTGATAAATCTAGACCAAGTTTGAATATAATCTTTTAGACATTGTCTTTTTATAGTTTTTAGAACTCTCTTCCTTTTATATCTCAAAAAAATTTACTATGGATCCCAACATGTATTCCTAAACTTGTAGTGGATCTATGTACAATACAGGGATTAGTAATGTGGTTGTGCAAGAATAAATGGTATAATATCCATACATAGATAATATTGCTTATGAGACAGATCCTTATCCCTCTTATAATACTCAAACAGGGGTATAAAACCAAGATCCATTAGCTATCTATTTGGTTAATACACCACCATATTTAGAATAGAACCAAGAACAAACTACACAATACCTAACTACAATACCCATAGTTTGAAGAACCAATTCCTCATTTATCATACTCTATTAATATGCCTTCCATGTATGATCCATTTTTTTTTAATGTCATTTGTTAGAGAAAAAATATGAGATTTTGGTTAGATCCATAGAAGTAGGGGCTAATTTTCTAGTGGACTTCCCTCATGAAAGTTTACCAATCCTATTAAGAATGCCTCACAACATATTGTATAGTCAACATGCGTCTTCTAGAAATCCTTTAACTCTAGTCCAAATGACGTATCAAGACCCTAATATGCCTAATAAATTAAATAACCTCATGGAAGACCACTTTAAGCAAATGGAAATAACATTACTTGAATCTAGCACACAATTTCAATTAGATGACCATGGCAAGTCATCCTTTTATTAACTTAATTCCTTCAATAGGATTTTTGATAGAGTTAACTAGTCAAGATAATTAGAGTTTAAACCCATTCATGTAAAAGACTTTGGTAGATAACTTATTGCATATGCCAATTATTGCAGAAGTTTCATTTGCTTCTACATAGAATAATGAGAAAAACATAGTAGACAATGTGTAAGAAACATCCAATCCAAATCAAAGTGGTACTAATACAAAAAAAATATTCAACAACATATGCGTTTAGTTAATACCATGAGTGGATCTGTAAACCTAAGAATGGGAGCTTTTACACCCCAACCTCAACCAATTGCTTCATCAAGTGCACAACCAATATGATCAAGTAGTCAATCAATAACCAATGGCATGCCTTAATAATAAAATGTGATGAATCCTATTCCTCCTCAATAGATGATGAGTATCATTCCAAAATAATAGGCACACATTAATATACCAATGTAGTAAAGGCCAAACATATTTCCACCTCAACAAGGGGAAACTAATGTTCCAACTCATCAGGTAGTAATAAATGTACCTTCTTTTTCACATACTAACATGCCAATTCAAAAACAAATAATGTTTAATAAATAGTGTATTCATGTTGGTCAATGATAGGTGTTGAATCTCCAACATGCATCCACTTCCCAACTAGGATTCACACAACAAGGGGGTTCTAATGTCTCTCAAATACTTATTAAGAAATAATTTCCTTTTGTTCAAAGTATGCCACAAGTTCAGAGATAAGGTCTTGGCTCACAAGTTACCACTCAATAACAAGTTTTGAGTAGTTAGTAACAGGTCACTATTTAACAAAAATAGGCACAATATCATTATATCCCTCCATCCTAACCTCAAAATCCTGCAAGTCAAACCTTCATCACCAACCCAAAATAGAATATCGCACAACCAAATGTATAATTTTAACAAGTACATCCTAATTTATGTATGCATATTCTTGGTTCATTCCCCAACCAATCCAATGTATACCAAATACCCCCATCATACCCTAGTCAAAGTGCTTCAATTGCGACACCCCACCCATCTACCTAGGCCAATATTCCCACAAGTTTCCTAGAGCAAGATTTACAACAAATGAAAGATGTAATTGCTGCCATCAAAGTGGGGAAATAGATTAAAATGTTTAAGTTGGATGATGTGTGTTACTACCTTTTTAATATGGATTACTTATAGATTTTATTTCCTTTAGGATATGAGCCACAAAATTTTTATAGATACAAGGGGAAAGGTGACTCCAAATCCCATTTAACTGAGTTCTTTGTTGCATACCAGCTAGTGGCATATAGTGATATATACCTTTTTTTATTGTTTCCAAGGAGCTTAGCTAGACAAGCCTTGGAGTGGTTTTTAAAATTACTAATAATTTAGTAACTAATTTTGATGATCTTTCAAATAAGTTTGTGTAGCACTTTTCCTATAATCTCAAGCATGAGATTTCACTGGTTGATTTGACATAAGCTAAACAAAAAGGTGATGAGAACTTTTCAAGCTATTTATAGCAATAGAGAGCACTTACAAGCTGATTCACTTAAAATTTACCAGAAAAACAATTAGTTATTGTATTCAATACAAACTTGCATAGTGATATAGCCTATCATCTAGAACTATAGTGTGCACATACCTTTAAAGAAATAATTGACAAAGATTTGTTGATCGAGTGAGTTCTCATTAATATAGGAGTCATCAATCTTAATTAAACTAATTAGAACTAAGTAAAAATTAGTTAAATGTCCAAAACCAACATCCAATCCAAGCGTAAGCATCACAATTGACATAGGCCAATAACCAAGATAGACCAAAATAATTCAACTAAAATAGGAAAGTTGTGGGAAATGGAGTGACCAAGTCATGTCATATCCAAATGGTGAAAACATTGTCTACTTAACCTACACCACTTTTTCCACTTACTCTTACCCAAAAACCTTTTTAACAAATGCTACAAGAATAACAACTAAGACCCATGCAACAAATTCCATAACCTTTACTATTGCAAAACCCTCCTCCAAGAATAGTACCTACTCACTATGTTTTTAGTGATCTTGGAGAGCCTATTAAATCTATGTTTCATAAAATTTATACTAATAATTTCATTAGTTGGCCTATACCAAAGCATTATCCCCAAGGCATTCCTTATCTTGATTGGTACCATGAAAATGAATTTTGTGAATATCATCAAGTCAATAGACACAATTTATGAACATGTGTGCAAATCAAGCATTTGATTGAGAATATGTTAGAGAATGGAGAGATCACATTAGATGGAAGTTCTTCCACCTCTAATTAGACTCTTGATATTTATCAAAACCCTTTTCCCCAACACAAAAACTAACAAAAACAATAATGGCAACAATAATAACAACTAGTGAAATGACAAAATCAATAGTATTTAAATTCAAAGTTTGAACCAGCCAAACCAATCAAATAAATAGCAGAACCAACAATATCATAATAATATAAAAAAATAAGGTTAGAATGGTAATAACCAACAAACCTACCATGAATTTGTACATGAATACAATAGAGTTGTAGGTAATATTTTAAGGGCTAGCGTTAATACCATCTCCATTAATCCTAGACCGATCACCAATCAATCTAGACCATTGCTAAATAATGACACTCAGCTAAATTATATTGATAATCCTTCTTTGATCTAGGATCACACATAGGTAAACCAAAAAACTTGGATTTTCACTTTTATACCTTATATTGATAACTTTTCCTTGTCTTGTGACCACATACAAGTGCATCGGTAACTTAGACTTGTCCTATCTAGTCCCACACCATTACCATCATTTGTTAGCAACCATGGTCCTGTACTTAATCTTGATTGTGTAATCACAACTGGGAGGTCAAATATTACCATTCCAAGTTCATATCCATCTACCACCTCACCCATTATCTAACCAACCATTCAACCTCAAAACAAACCATTTAACATTGTTTAAAATAAGAAGTTTGATATTGTGGAATAATTATAGAAGATGCTAGCCCAGATCTCCATTTTAGATTTGTTACAAAAGTTGATAATAATTAAAAACATTTTAAATTAGTTTTTAACCCAATCAAATATTTCTAATGATATATCCCCTAATAAATTTTGAGCTTTGGTTGGACACCTAGCTCCTGCCCAAAAAGTCACATTCAACCAAAGCAATATGTCTTCCCTTGGCACACTCCATAATAATTCATTATACATAGATGTTTATATAAAGTGGCATAAATTGAAATGTGTCCTTATATATAATGGATTAGGCCTCAACATAGTGTCTCTAAATATCATCAAGCTTCTTGGGTATATAATGGTAGATCTCTAACCAAAAATAATAATTATCAAAGCATATGATAATAGGAGAGAGAATCACAAGGCACCATTAGCCTACTAGTTATTATTAGGCCTTTAACCCATGATAAAATTTTCCATGTGTTTGATCTTGAGTTTTCATATAATATAATTCTAGGTAGGCCTTGGTTACAAAAGATTCATGCAGTCCTGCTAACGTTGCACCAATGTATCAAGTTCTCCCACTTGGGGGTGGAAGTAAATATTCCAAGATATTTGCACCCATATGAACATTTTAAACATCTAGAGGCTAATTTTAAAAGATATAATTACCAATATGACATGAATCTAAATTCCAAGTAGGATAAAATAAAGGCCATATTTATTAATTATTCATAGGATAATTACATAGATCCTAATACATTATATTCCCTTTCTCACATGTTGCCTCCTAAAGCTTCCAATCATTACACCATTTTAGTTAATGTCTCAAGAGAATATTTAATACATGATACCTTTCATATTTCCAATATTCCTTATAATCCAAAGATATTTGGAAGGCCTAAATTTACCCCACACATGCATTGGCAACAAAAGAGAAAAAATAAAGGACCTATCATGTTTATACCAACATCTAGCCTAGAACCAAACCCTCTCAAGGGAGATGAATCATGATTATAAAATGACAACCAAGATGATTTTTATAAGAGTGAAAAGTATCTTATTCCCAATAGGATCATGGAGAATCAAAACTATGAAGGAAGAGGACTCAGACTAAATCAACAAGGAACCATTGAGCCAATTTTTATAACCAAATAGAAAAGACCCTATGGACTTAGATTTAAACTACCTGGGGGTGACCCCAAATATCTAATTCATTTTTCATCATCAGTGACTAGTGATGATGATGATGATGATAGCAAAGTAGAGTCTGATCATAGCCTTGTCTTTGATGACCTAGCTGAGATTAACCTATTTTATAATAATGCCATTTATACCCTTACCTTAGTCATTTGTCATAACCCATTTCCATTATACTATCCCCAAATAATAGATTGGGACCAATAAGAATATAATTTACCGATTGATGAGTTTTAAAATGATGAGGTATTCTATGATTTTTTAGGCCTTAGAGATATCATTCTGTTGGGAGATCATAAATCAAGATTCTTAATCACATTGGATCTTGAAGCTTATTTTGGAGAGTGGGTGAACACCCTTAGCCAAAAACAAATAAATAAAACATTGAGGTCCCAAAGTGAAAACCTCTTTGAGGTGATTTTTGACCAGAGAAAAAGTAAAGATAAAGGCCAATCTAGTGGTGAAAACCTATTTTAGGTGTTGTTAAATAGGGGTGTTCATTCTTCTTTGAATTTAGACCAAGAGACCACAAACAATGAAATTTCCTATGGATCTGAGTTCAATTTTGAGCAATAAGTATTTGATAAAATTCTTTTAGAATTTTTGACTATTTTTCTCACATGGATAGATCTCCCATTAGAGGAATGAGATTCATCATGCATAGGAGAAGTTGAAAATTAAGTCCTAATAGAGGACCCTAATATCATTTAATAGTTCAAGTCTTTGCCTACTAACCTCGAAGAGGGCTCAATCCCTCTAGTCAAAGATACAACAGAGATAAACATCGAGACTCCATCAGACCCAAAATGGATAAAATTAGGCACATCCCTCACTGAGGAATAATGTGAAGTATTTATATCTCTATTGAGAGAATTTGTAGATATCTTTGCATGGGCTTATTCTGACATGCCAAGTTTGGACCCTGCCTTGGTTTTACATCACCTTGTGGTAAATCATGATGTCAAACTAGTTAATCAAAAGTTATGAAAGATGAATCCTCACACTATTGTAATAGTAAATAAAGAGTTATAAAAACTCTTAGAAGAAGGATGTATTCGATCCATTGACTACTCAAAATGGATATCTAATGTTGTACCTATTAGCAAAAAGCCTAAAGAAATTATAATTTGTACTAATTTTCAAGGCATAAACAAAGCTTACCCTAAGGAAAAATTTTCATTTCCTAATATTGACATGATCATCAAATCCATGGTAGGTTATGAGATGATTTCACTCATGGATGGATTTTTAGGATACAACTAGATCAGAATAACACCAAAAGATCAACACAAAACAATATTCACCACTCCATGGAGAACATTCTATTATCAAGTAATGTAATTTAGTCTTAATAATGTTGGAGACACCCATCAAAGAGACATAACCATAATATTCATTGATCTGGTGCATGATATTATTGAAGACTACATCAATGACATACTAGGCAAATCAAAAACTAGGGCTGACCATCCAACAGTGCTACATAGAATATTTGAAAGACTATGTGAGTATAAAGTCTGACTGAATCCAAATAAATGTGTGTTTAAAGTAACACTAGACAAATTACTTGGTTTCATCATATATTTTAGGGGTATTGACATTGATCCAACCAAAGTCCAAGCAATAACAGAGATGCTACCACCAACCAATTTGAAGCAGCTCCATAGTTTATAGGGCAAGATCCAGTCAATTTGATGCTTCATATCTTAGTTAGCAGACAAGTGTCATCTATTTACACATATTTTGAATAAGGGAGTTATATTCCACTGAGATAATCATTTCCAAAAAACTTTTTAATAGCTAAAAGATTACCTAGCAATTCTATCTATTTTGTTAACCCCTATGCTAGGAAAACCATTTTTGTTGTACATGTCAGCTATAGATAATGCCTTAGGGGCACTTCTAGCTCAACATGATGACAATGGAAAATATCATGTAGTATACTACTTAAGCTATACATTATTCATGTATGAACACAACTATACATATATTGAAAAAGACTATTTAGCTATAGTATTCATAACTCAAAAATAAGACATGGTCATTTCAAAAGTAGATCTACTCAAGTATCTACTATCTAAAATAGATTTACAAGGTATAATGGCCAAATGGATCATGATTCTTAGTGATTTTCACTTCAAATATGTCAATAAAAAATCTTTTGAGGGGTAATTTATTATAGATCAACTTGCTAAAGCACCACTTGTAGACATAGAACCACTCACATTCCAATTTCTTGATGAATCCATAATGACCATCATTGACATACCTATTGAATAAAAACACTAGAAGTTATATTTGTATAGATCATTCATATCACATGGATCAGGGGTAGGCCTTTTATTTATTACACCATAGGGGGATCTAATCCCTAAATCATTTAGGAACAAGTTTTCCTTGTACCAACAACATGTTTGAATATGAAACACTTATTGCAGGGATTCACCAAGATATACAATATAATGTATCTCATCTCAAGGTTTATGGTGATTCTCAATTAATCATTAATCAAGTTACAAATCACTTTTAGACCAACTATGACAAGTTAGTTCAATATATGGCCATGGTCAACATTCTCAAACAATAGATTGCTGACATTTAGTTTGAGTATATACCAAGGGCAAGTAAAAAAAATATAGATATTATGGCCAATATTGGATATTTGATTCGACAAATAGACAAAGCTAGAGAGTATCAATTCCTCAATAAAAACTTGTTCACACCAGCTCATGAGCCTTCCACTATCATGATGATTTATGATATTATTGGTCCTAGTTCTATCTGGTACTCAGACCTTTACAAATACCTTCATGACCAAGTTTTAGCACCTAACCTCTCTCAAAAATAAATCAAATCCTTTATCCATCACTCTAATCATTATACTTTACTTGGATCAACCCTCTATTTTTATAGTTTTGATGGAATTCTGATTCATTATTTAACTTTAGCAAAATCTACACTAGCATTATGAGAAGTACATGGAGTATATGGATCCCACTCCAGAAGGGAAATATTACACAAAAAACTTTTATGTACTAGTTATTATTGGCCCATAATAGATGTAGATGTAACTGCATATTAAACAGGTGCAATAAATGTCAATGGTATGCCAATCTGATTCATGCCCTAGCCAAGACTCTAAATCCAATATTGACACCATGGCATTTTCTACATGGGGACTCAACTTCATTGGGAAAATCAATCTTACATCTTTAGATGACCATAAACATATCCTTACCACCACCAAATATTTCACTAAGTGGGTTGAAGCTATACCCCTCACGTGACTAGAAAGCAGATTTCCAAGTTCATTTTCAACCATCTCATTTTCTATTTTGGTAACCCTTCTAACATTATATCTGATAATGGAGGATCCTTCAAAAACAAATATGTCAAATAGTTATGTATTTAATACAATATTACATAACATTTCTCTATGACATATTACCCTTGAGGTAATGGTTAGGCTAAGGCATCCAACAAAAAAATTGTTAACATTCTAAAAAAGATTATCAATGATGTCAGTCATGACTGGTACCTTTAGATATTTTGTGCCCTTTGGGAATTTAATACCAATCATTCTACCCCCATAGGAACCACTCCATACTCACTTGTTTATGGTACTAAATCCATACTTCCTATTGAGGCTGAGTTACCTTCACTATGCATATCTTTCAAGCATATCCTAGATGATCACTATCGAGTAGCTCTACTACAAGAGCTATACCTACTTGATGAAAAATGCATAGTTACTCTTAATAAACTTTAGTTATATTAGAACTAACTCAAAGGCCAATATAATCAGTGCATCAAGAATAACACATTTGAACTTGGTGATCTTATTCTTAAATAAAACCAAAATAATACCATGGCTGAGAAGAATCATAAAGGCAAATTCAAACCAAACTAGCTATGGCCTTTCATCATTAATGTAGATTATGGAATAGGAGCATACAGGCTCACCACACTAGATAAAGATGAACTTTCTAAGCTGATGAATATTATTCACCTCAAGCAGTATTATGATTGAGCACTATGGTGTATTGTCTATAAGGACCATTTTAGTTGTGTTATTTTATCACTATTATTCTTTATATGAATATCATTATTATCATTCCTCTTAGCCTATTACTTATCCATTTTAGAATTCCATTATATCAACCAATCATGTTTTTAATCCTATCTACCTAGCCTGTTTGACCTTGGTTTTGTCATTAGTTGTACATTTTTAGCACTAATGAATCTGATCAATTTTAGCAATTATTTCAAGCATTTTAGATAGAGATATTATTTTAGAACAATATGATAGATATTTGGTTGTTGCATCCTTCATTTTGTGTTTCATTCTCTCTCATTGTCTTGATCCTAATTATAACTGCCTATGGGAAAATTAGTCTCAATGACCTATGTCGTTGTATCCTAGTTATAACCACCAATGGAGAAACTAGTGGAAATAGTTATTTATTGTGCCTTGACCATAACAATTAGCCATTATTTATACTATACTATGCATTTATACCAACTATGCTTGTTTTGTTTGAATTGAATATTACACTAATCATATTTATCCATTATAGGGTGGAACTACAGTGACTTGAGGTCCTACTCTAGGACTATGTAGGTAGTGATTGATACTTGTCGAGGTTAGCTTAGTCACCTTTTCTAGCCACACTCTCACCATTTTTTGAGTAACTTAAGTCATGCTTTCATTATTTTATGAGCAACTTAAGCCATGGTCTCACCATTTTGAGAGCAACTTAAGCCATGTTCTCACCATTTTGTGAGTAACCTAAGCTATGCTCTCACCATTTTGTGATCAACCTAAGTAATTCTCTAACCATTTTATGAGATTGAACCATTTAGTGTCTTATTATTCTCAATTGAGTTGAGATACTTTATAAATTCCAAAAACATTTATAAAGCCATTAGAAAAAACCAAAAACATTGACAACTTCTTTGCCTTAAGGATTCAAGGAACCCTTACTAAGTTACAAGAAAACCATTTGTCACTTAATTTCACCATACTTTTTGTCCTTTTCTCCCATGAACTTTCCATTTTGAAATACCATTTCTATTCTTCTATCCCATCCATTCTATTTGTTTTCATTAGTTATCATTTTCTTCCCATTTCTTGGGAGAACTACATTTGACCTAAATTTTTTGTTGGATATTACATCCATGGAATTATGTAAGCACCATCATTTGCCTAGTGCATATGGAGACAGCTCAACCATCCCTTTTATTCTATTCCCCCATCATGTTTATTTTCTAAGTTGTCACCTATTTTCTAGGGGTAATGTTTGTTATGTTGTTTATACTAACATTAGGACTACCTGTTATTTTTTTTTGCTTATTTTTTGGTTATTTGTGTACCTATTTGTTTGTTTCAAGCACTTTTTCCTTGATTTAGTCTATGTACATTTATTGGGTGATTTCTTACACATTTATACCTGATTATATCCATATTCATATGTTTAAATTGTCATCATGGTTTCTATCATTAGTGCATTATTTTTTCTTTGAGTATTGGATCTCAAGAATCAGTCCTTATGCATACTTTGGCCAAGTCCTCATGATGTTATACTATGATGCCTACCAACACATGCTACAACAAAACTCAACTTCACAAAGTCTATTTAGTAATGAGAGCATCGATATATCTTTAATACTAACATCTTGATTTAATCCCAATCATATCCTAAATAGAGTAATTAAATAATGAATGGATTTTAACCTTTGTTAGTTCAGATGAGCATCTCCTCACTAACAAGTTTTCCCAATTCATCTTTATCCCCTATATCATATTATCATCATCATCAACCAAGTCAATCATGTTTTCCATCCTTAGGGTCTAATGATTATAACCACCTATGGGTAAATCATTGCACACCATCCCACCTACATTTCTTAATGATTATAACCACCTTTGAGAAAATCATTGTTTCTCACCAAATTTCTTTTTTATATGTCCAAATAGGGGCATGTTGTTATCTTATTTGTCTATCTTAACTAGGACAACTCCATCTTCTCAATGATTATAACTACTTTTGGGAAAATCATTGTGTTATCATACCACATTACCACTATTGGGATAAAATAATTATAACCACCTTTGGGAAAACAATTGTACACCATCCCACTTATATTCTCAATGATTTTGACTAATTTTTCAAACTCATTGTGTTTTTACCCCATCATCTTTCTTTCTTTGGTCCCCTCATTTTTCTTCCTTCTTTTTGAGGGACTGTTTGTCGACCTACTTGTGTCAACCATTCCCTTAAGGGGGTATCATATGGTTAGTTCATCATCATTGTCGTTATAGGCATACAGGACCTTTTCATTATTTGAGAAGATGTTACTATGCTTATATCTTGCAATGCCTTCCCAAATAGGGGTAAACTATAGACACCTAAAAGTAGCCATCGATAACCTTCAACTAGGCTTTTGACCAATTTCTACCAAAGTACACAATTTGACTTGAAAATACTAAAATGTATTAAAAGAGTTAAATTTTTTATATTCAAGTGCCAATTTTTTTTAAGGGTATCATTAAATGTGGCAATGTAATTTATTAAGAAACTAACTTTGATCAGATCATTTCTAGTCAAAATGACATTTTCACACTTGGGTGCTTTAGATTGCTTTTTTCTATCAAATTTCTTGCACAAAATGCATGCCTTTGTTGTTTTTTGTTTTAAACATCCTAAATTGGAATACAGTTCTAACCCATATAACATCAACTTCTAATTATAATCCAATCAATTTTTGAGCCAATAATATAAAATTTTGACCAATTTGATTAATTTGTGCACAAATTGCCAAGGTTTTGCATCAAAGTTGACTAATCATGTTTAAGGCTAATTAAACCAAATCAAGAGATTAAGTTAATTTTCCATGTAAATTTTTTAATATTTATTTTTAGTAATTGATATTTAATATCAATATCATCAAATGACATCACTTCTTGGAAAGACATCCCTAGGACATAAATGCATAAAGTATCTCATCAAGCCACCCCATGCCTCATTAAGACCCTCCCATACATTATCAATGCCTCCCATGACTCTTAAATGCCCCTTATTTTCAAATATTTATAGGGGATATTTGTGAATTTAATTACATAATTTGGATTAATTCGTGGCCACACATCTCAATCTTAAGAGGGATGGTCATGGTTGATCCTAAACCATTTCAAAAATTAATAAATAGGAGGCCTTGCCTATTGATTTTGAAGCTCTTTTATGCCAAATTTATAATTACCAAATGAATTTAAAATCATTACATCTTAGTTTTATAATTCCCAAATGTTGATCAAATCCAAGCCAAGTCAAAGCCAAAGAAGGTGCCAAGGAAAGATGAAGGTAGCCACACTTCATTGAGATAGACTCCATGAGCACAAACCGAGTAAGCCACTACAATACGCATTTTGGAGCATCCAAGGAAGGTGAATGAAGGTCTTTATTTCATGTTTTAGTTATGTTTTCCATTTTTGTTTTTTTAACTAAGCTCCTCCTTTAAGATAGGCTTAGGGCATTAGTTTAGTGTGTTTTTGATTGATTTGTTTTATTCACTAACACAATACTAATATTCCCTTATTGCAATCATATGTTCACACAAATGAACCATATTACATAATAACTCCTCCAAAACCATGCCTATATGCATGTGTAATCACCATTAGTATCGATAACTCTTAGCACAAGTGCTAAAGTAAGCCTCCTTTTTAACTCTTGAAAGGCTTTTTTGTACTTGTTTGACCAGACAAAAATCTAATTGTTCTACTAAAGAGAGGTAGTTAGGTTAGATATTTTCAAAAAAATTGGAACAAGTTTTATGTAATAACCTACCAATCCCATAAAAATTCTCACTTCATGCACATTTTAGGTGATGGCCACTCCATTATGGATCTTATCTTCATCAGATCAACTAAAATTTTATTTTTAAAGATAATGTGCCCCAAATATTGTACTTTACTCAAGAAGAATGCACACTTAGAAAAAATACCATACAATTTGTGCTTCCCCAAATGATGCAAAACCAACTCTAGATGCTTCAAATGTTCTTCCTCATTCTTGGAATAAATGAGGATATCATCTAGAAAAAATAACACAAAAAATCTAGATAATCCCTAAACACACTATTCATGAGATTCATGAATGCTACAGGAGAATTTGCTAACACAAAAAGAAGCACTGTAAATTCATAGTGTCCATACTAAGTTTTGAACACTATTTTGTGAATATTATCTTCTCAAATTTTTATCTAGTGATGCCCCACTCAAAATTTTATCTTAGATAAATTTCTTAACCCACCCATCTAATAAAAAATATCATCAATGCAAGGCAACAAATACATGTTCTTTATTTTTTCCTTGTTCAACATCCTATAATTAATACATATGTGAAGGGTACCATACTTAATTAACAAACACCATTGGTACACCCCATGGTGACACATTTAGTCAAATCAACCCTTTGGATAAAAAATCCTATAGTTAAGCTTTTAACTCAACTAATTTTGTAATCACATCATATAAGGTGCCTTAGACCATGGTTATAAACTAGGTATAATGTCTATAAAGAAATAAAACTCCCTCTATGGCATTAAGCTTGATAATTATTATAGAAACACATCCTAAAATTTCATAAAGAAAGGATAATCCTCAACTTATGATTCCTTAGATTCCTCCATTTTATTTATTTTTATGATAAATACCTAACATCCTTTCATGTGAGCCTTCTTATGATGAATTGGATAAATCTTCCTAAGTTTTAACTCTCTTTTCTCACCTTGAATTTGATATTTATTCCCAAAATCATCTATACATTTTACCTTATTGAGATAGTAATCTACCTTTGCTTTATGCTTAGCAAGCTAATTTATCCCTAGGATCACATCATATGATCCTAGTGGTTCTACATAAAGATATATTATCTATATAAATTTTGTCAATTAAATATAAACTTCTATTAAAAACCTATCACTTTTAACCTTGGCCTCATTCCCATATTGCACTGACTATACATTTTCCATTATAACAGCTTTTATAGATAACTTATTTAGCATTTAGGGAGAAATAAACCATTATATATCTCTAGTGTCAATAAAAATGGAAATGGGATGACCAAAAATATTACCTACAACCTCTATATATGAGACTTGAAAATTATCTTGATGATTGTTAACAACTACATGGATTCTTTATCGAAAGGTCTCTTGCTACATAGTACCTTTAGCTTTAGCTTCTACCTTTATTTGAGTATATTCCTTGGCATAGTGATCACCCCCACAAATGAAAAATTTGACAAGTGGTCCTTTTCTCTCAAAATACAGATTTACCTTAAAACTAGCCTTGAAACTACCTTTTATTTTATTGCTACTTGAGAAGTTACTAAACTTAGCATTCTGATTCCTAAACTAGTTTTTGGAAATTCTATTCATTTTCTAGTTCTTTTTAATAGTGGGTTTGGAACTACCAAAATTATTAAAATTTTATCTGACCTGATCAAGAGACTTCAACTTTAGATCCTAATTTACTACCTTCTCAAAAACTTGATCCATCATATATGGCCCATGCACATCTACCTCACATCCTATTTTGGGTTTTAATCACATAATGAAAATTTGAATGTAAAACCTTTCAGGATCTTAGTGAATTGTTCCTAGTATTCATTCATTAAAATATTTCCCTTTTTTAAATTCTATAAATCTATCAAATTTTGGTCAAAATATATCTATGGAAACCATCATGATCTAAACAAAACCACAAATTACTCCCATGTGGTGATAATAGAGTCAAGGTTCATCTCGATCTTCTTATTTACCCACCATGTTACTACTTCTCCAATAAGCTAATACACTCCCCAAACTACCTTGGTGACTTCATAGTAATTATAAACATCAAAATACTTCTCCATTTATGTCAACTAGGCTTCTACACCATTTCCTAACATAGTTCCATCGAACTTGTGAGGATTTACTTTTTTTTATGTCTTATGTGAGATCTACAGCTACACAAGCCCTCACATCTTGTGGAACCTCTTCATTATTATGCTCTTCAAGTTATTCCTAATTAATTTTCTTAGCATGTCCATGATCTTCCTACTCTAAGGCCATGATTCAATCCCTAGTTTTATGCATGGATATGAGGATATGATCCAACTTTGTAGCTTATTTTATGGTAAACTGACTTGGATAAAATGGAGGGTTAGTATTTGAATTACCCTCACCTCCAAGTATAACACACACCATTATTATTTATGTTTAACATAAGGATAAAAATTTGTTAGTGGACCCATTAAGTCTTAGAGTTTGAGACTCAAATCTAATACCATAATGTTAGAACCCATAGGGTTTGACTAGAATTAGGTAATTTAAAAAAAATACTAATTAAAAAAATATTAATATCAATGAAATTTAAGATACTTTATATTTAAATAAATTAATATAAAATTCATACATTTGACTTAATTCATTTAGTTAATGATCAATTAATAATAACAAGTTGAATTACATAGCCAACTCATTACATATTGTAAATCTATATAATTATAATCTCAGCTAATTGCTAAAGGTTTACACCAAAACTTATAAAATAAGACCAACCAACTATTGAATGATAAAATTTAATAATAATATGATAAAATAATTCTATACATCAGAATATAAATATACATTTATATAATGTTCCATAGAATAGATGAGTATCACGTACTCATTAATATACAATAAGTAGTCATGAGTAAAAGTATATATCAATTGAATATTAGAGGGAAGGGAGAACATCATCAGAGTGATTTTCCACACCAATCATATACCATAGATTCCTCACACAATCAACCAAATACATAATTTCCCTCACTTCATGGATGATTAGATGATAATGGTACATGTATTGAGAAGTCAACTAGAAGTTGTGTGTTATAAGATAATCATCACATGAAACATATCTTAAAAAATTCCATTCTAACATGATATCATGTATACATGCATTTAAATCAAACAAGTGAAATTATAAAATTTAACTATAAACATTAATTTGAAAAACATTTTCATATAGTTTTAAGAACACTCAGATCAATCATACTCACACACACAACTCAATCAAATTACATTTAATCTATGTATTATTGACTCTAATTAAGTTCATGAAATCCTTTTCACATAGTTACTTTATTAGTGTCATTAATACTAGAATTCACTAAATAAATCATATACAAGAATCCATAGTTTCCCTTATAGACCTCCATATATATATATATATATATATATATATATATATATATATAAAGAAATCATACATGAATTAATCACGTCTTATAATAACAACATAATAGCATGTTGTTTATATCTTCCTAAGTTCTACTAACAACCTAACATCCATTTCAAAATAAGGCTATATTATTAAGAATTTATTTACCGAGCAATATTTAAGATAATATAGTTACTACAAAATTCATGTATAAATACACTTTAAATATATTATAATGTAAGTAAAATCAAGAGTTTCACACAACATTCTGATTTTTTAAACAAATTCCATTAGCACATCTAATTTTCACTCAACATCATCTACCTATTTTTCATTCAATTATGATTGGCATAACCACATTATGATTCAATGTAATACATCATATCTCATATAAATGAATTTGTTTACACTATACAAACATATATATTCAGACTAGGTGCTCTTGGCCATCCTAATATTATGGTCATAGGAATAAATGAATAAGATTGATAATAAATAGCCACTATTGTTTTGTCCCCTTAACCATGCTAAGTTATCCACATATCCACATATATACCTATATTTCCATTTATATACATTGATTATAAATCTCTTAGCCACTTAATTTCTAATGACAAGCTACATGTAAATGGTCATATGTATATATATGTCTATGCATATTAGTTTTTAGGTTATATATATAATTTTTCATACTAAGTTCTTAACTTAAGAAAATGTTAAATTTATGTATAATAAAAAATAGGATATAAGTCCATATTCAAAATTTTCAACCATAGTTCTTTAAAAACTCATTCATCTCAACTTATAACATTAAATTGTTGTACCTATATTTTATGCATTTGAAAGTATAAAAACCATTAATCAAATGGTTAATTTTACACAAATTATATGAATAGATGAATTAATTTTAAACAAACATAATTCATATATGCACCAAAAAAACACTTCTTTTCCTTATAAATCGAGTAACGTAACAAGAATGCATTAAGGCATAAAAACACCAAATGTGACTATCCTAAAGTGTACCATATGGTACACTAAGTCCATGAAAACCATTCAACACTATGTGATTACTACCCCCATGGCCTACTATAATAGTTCATACACATCTAAGTTAAAATTAATCAAGGTTGAATTCAGTCCTTCAACATGAATTAAACCCCAAGGATTATGAATTCATGTTCTCCCATTTAAAAATTTAATCCATAACCAGTAAATTAACAATATCTAAAATGACTGAGATAAGGTAAGAACCTATAGGATGATAAAATGGTTCTATGGTCTCAATAATTACCTACATATAATACACACTAACAAATAGAGTAAATTCAACACAAAAACCTTTTCCATATTTCTTTATACTACTATATATACGTGAGGATAAAATGGAAACCTATAGGTGTTTGCTAGTGTTTTATGGTTAAGTCATTACCATAATTTACAAAATAATAAACATAGTCAAATGAATCCAGATAGACAAAATAACTATATTCATTTCCATTACCATAAAAACCTATTATCATGCTATAATTATCTCAAATTAGTGATTCAATTTTGTGGATAGATTTCTCCTTCCACAGGGTTGAATCCCTAATTTTGTTATAATATAAACATATTTAGTAAAACATCATAGTAACCATTTTAAATATTCAATAGTAACCAAACATTAACATCAACATAAATATGTTGGTTAATTTGAATAATAAACCCTACCTCGATAATGTGTGATTGATGAATACTATACACCTTACCTCACCAAAACATTTTTCTTTTTCCTCTAGTCCTTTCTATCAATCACTGCTTCTTCCTTCTCAAAAACCTCTACATATTTTATCATCTCCTTTGCCATCTGCATGACACCATAAACCCCTAATTTCATGGAAAACACTTTTACCCCAATTAAATCTCAAGAAATACTCACAATAAACACCAAAATTTCTCAGCATGACCAACATCTCACAGTCTCAACCCAAAATTAACACAGTCATCATGCAATCTCCATAAAATTTCCATAGTGTAACCTAGTTTCCCCCATTTTTCATGGATGAACTCATCCAAAATAAAATTATAGATTTAAAAAAATTTAGGTTTGACAAAAAAATGTCAAATAACATAATAATAATTAATATTTCAAATTATATTGAAAAAATTACATTAAATAATTCAAAAGTTTATGTTTATTTAATCCCTTTTTGGGTATTACAAACAATATTACCATGGATACCCCTAAATACCATTCACATATGAATTAGTTTTTTTAAATGTTTAATTAATCAAATTTATTTAATACACTAAAAAAAAAAAATTATATTGATGACAATCATAATCCCTTTTTTTCTAACAATAAGCTTTTCTATTGATTGTTTACAAGTACTCGATAGAGTAAGGAGTTTGCTATGGAAAGTTAATCATGCAATAAAAAAATCCACATCATAAATTCATTTAAAATACAATTATTACTATAATATTCCACAACATCTTAAAAATATCACAATCATAAAGAACACCCACAATTACAACATATTAATATTGGCATATAATCATGGATCAAAACTAGTGAATATTATCAAGTATGAAACAACTAAATTCAATTGAGATTAGAGTAAACATGTAACCAACAAATCATAAAAAAATATGATTTTAAACTTACTACATGGTGTGTATAGGGTTCCTTATCAAATCTCTCTACCCCCAACATAGTCATTTATTTCATCCTCTCTAATTATACTCTCCATCCATACATGTCTAGAGAGTAGACTATCTCTTGCATCCACATCAATAAAAATAAATGATAGTTATCCTAAATTAACAATAACCAATAAAATGATGCTAAATCACAATATTATTAAACAAGAATGATCAGTATACATATGAAACTTATGTACAACTAAACAAAAAGTGATGAGTCATAAAATAATCATTATACATCTGTCCATACATCAACATAAATGAAAATAATTTGCTACAATAGTGAATTAAACATCATTAACCAAATTAATATAAATTTAATGAGAAAATAAAGTTTAGTGAGGAAATCAATATTCAATTTCCTCAACACCCCATTGTTATGAGAGTTGCCTACATACCAATATTTCTAGGAGGGATCAAGCTTGATGTAGTTCTCCCGACCTAAGTTTTGGTGCAAGTGAAAGTGAAGATAGTAGTGGTATTGAGTTCCTTAAATGTTCTTGAGATTATAAGTCTAGGTAATTTGAGATTAGAGTAGTTGTTTATGGTAGTATGCAAAAGTAGGAAAAAATAAGGATTGATAACCTTAATTGTATAAAATTTATTCTAAGTTTGAATGTGTATTTTGCATCTAATTTCCATCTAATGGTTAGAGGGATAAAATTCATTTATTTATACTATTATGATGCTTGTGAAGGTGATGAAAGAGGTCTAGGATAAACCTAAGAGGTTCTAGATTTGAAAATATATTAATTTGTGAAAAAGAGAGGGAAAGGACATTATCACCAGTTTTAGAACACTAGTGCCATGTGGAATTAGTGTCCTTAGTATAACACTAGTTTCCAAGTGGTAGAACACTAAGTCTAGGAGAAAACAATTTTTCCCTCAATTTTCTCACAAACTCCAATAAACTTACAACATTGTCTCATAAGTCACTTAAGGGGATAGAAAATCAAAAGTTATAGGCATAGAGATAGAGAGTTAGGTTCCCAACAGGGTGGAAAATGTAAGAACATGACTACAAGTATGTGAATCACAAGAGTTCAAACATTTAATAGTACTTGTATGTCTATATGAGTCTAATTAATGGACTAAAGCACATTTAGGAGGGATTTAAGCCTACAAAGTGTTAAAATTTCTCAATGACTAATCAAGAGACCTTGAAACAAAGTTTTAAGAGTCATTCAAAGCCCAAGTCTTTCATAAAAATTTATATTTAGGTTGTAAAAAGAGATAAAGAAGTGGAAAGATTACAAAAGGAGTTTTTTCAGCAAAATATATGGCTATGGGCCTACCACCAAGCTTTAAAGTAAATCCAAGCATAATCAAGGGTATGAGATACCTAAAACCTTATTGGCAAGAGGAATCAAAGTTGCAAAGCCCTAAAAGGTATTCAATGGGATGAAATGTTATAGTAAAGGATAATGTTTCTATCTTCTCTCTAAGGTGTCAAATCTAATGAGAATGCTAATAGGCCTACATTTAAACTAGAAACCTCATGAGTAACAATGAGATTCTCAATACTTCTCAAGGATTCTTAACATTTAATATTGTAGGTCTACTAGGAGTCATAGTGAGGATTCAAACATCTTAAAAGTTTTAGGCCTAAAACATTAAATTAGATCTCCACAAAATGTCAAGTTATTGTATGTTGTAGGTCTTAAATAGTATCTTCATGATGTCAAGAATGAGAAATTGCTTATTGAGTTTAGCTAGTATGTATACAATATTGCAGGTATTATTTGGAGAATCTGAGTTGATCTACAACCTCATTATGAATATTTCAAGTCACAAACCTAACTGACAAGGTTGAATGAATTTCAAAGTGTTAGAGGTACAATAATTAAGATGACGGGGGGGGGGGGGGGGGGGGGGGGGGGGGGCGAATCAGTGAGCCCAAATAATCTAACTTTAATGTTGGTCTTTAAAAACACTTAATTAGTTACCACAAGCATTAATGAAGCATACACATCATTCATAATAATGAGTAAAAGAGACAATGCAAGATTAATCACATAACACATGACATATGTGGGAAACCCTCTTGGGGAATAAAACTCACTATACCCTGTAATTGGACTACTATTCTATAATAACAAGAACCAATTTAAACCATCTATGAATTATAAAAGAACTACCATTCTTGATTTTAGTGAGACTACAATCCTATAAGGAGCTACCACACCTATCTAGCTAAGCTACAACAAAAAATAGACTTTTAGTAAGTTTCACCTTGAAAAGAGGCTGTAACCACCTTAGATTTTGAGCTTCCATAAAAGCACTTATGAACATATCCACCTTTTATTAATATATTCAACACCTACTGATTATCATTCTTCACCTTCGCTCATACTCAAACAATAAGATCACTATTATACAAATATAATTATGACCTAAAGTTTATATAAATAGTCCTCAATATATTATGCTCTTGAACTCATCCAAAAAGTACTCTACCTCTTCTTCACTCCACAATTCACACACACAAGACTCTCTCAAATCTCTCCTTAGTTTTTCACACATGATCTAGAAATCATTATCTTTAATTTCACTATTTATAGAGCATTTATTATCAACACCATCTTGGTCAACCATTAGGCATGCCTTAATCATTAATACATATATCACATCAAGACATGGCTCAAAAAAATCTTCATAGGTCAGCCATAGCATCTATAGGTCACCCTTAAGTAACTACACATTTTAATAAGGCCCTTGTAGCCTTTATAAGTCTCATGTGAAACCATTCACTCCTTTATCACTTCATGTTGATGATGGAAATTGCACCCAGTGGTAGGAAAACAGGTTCCTTCCCTCTCCCCACAACATGGAAACTCCTCTCTCACCTATGGGATGACAAAGCAGGAGAGGAGAGTCTCTAGATATGGGCTAGTTCCCTCTGATGTATCTTGTTTGTTTCAGCGAGTGCTAAATATAGGTATATATATAAGTATATAGTTATAAACTGGGGGGAAAGGGAAGGAAGATGCAAGAAAACAAACAGCCTACTCTATAGAGGTGATGCACCAGAATAAGGGTCATCCTTCCCACATCCACACTTGGAATCAGACCAAACAATATGACATGCACTTCAGGCTTGGCAAAGAAACCAGTTTATAAGAAAAGACAGGGAAAAATTCTTAGAAAAACAAAAAAAATAGAGACTCACCAAGGTGTTGTACTACACACACTGTAAGTGACTTCCCTTGTCTTACTTCTCAAAAGAACTCTTCTCCTGTGAACTGTGAACTGGAGCCTTATATATGACTGGTTTGTTGGCATTAACCTGTGAAAGCATCAAATATAATGACTAAACACAAATAATACTCAGAACATACGCAAAAAGTCTATCCAAGATGGAGGCAAAACTATATTTTATTGATTCAGGTGGAAAATTTTGTAGAGCTTTGCTTTGTAAAATTATGAGAAGATGCATCCAAAATGACAAGTATGGAAATATATATCAGGGAACAAAGAAATGTCCATATGGCACGCTTTCAACAAGTGGCCATCGCATCCTTGATAGATTTTCCAAAACATTGATGAAACATGCTTTTTGTTTGCTTCAAATTCCACATTTCTTCTGCCAAAATGTGGTTTGTCCACCTATTAAATGTAAAATGGAGAAAACCAGTTACATTGCTTAGCTATTGTGCTACTTATGATTAATTTGAAGGAACTATTTCAGCTGCTGGAGAACTATTTCATCTACTGGGGTCATTTCTCACATTGATGCCACTTGGACTTTGACTGCTCATGCTCCTTGGAGGTCCCTTTGTCCTTTTTTGTTTTGTCTCTTCCTTGTTCATTCGAATTTCAAGGGTGATCCTTCAAAAGGCTACTGCAATACATCTTGGTTCTTAAACAAACACAGGCCAATGATTCATTAAAATTAATGCTCCCTTGGCCATCAAGCTTCAAAAATCAATGGACATTTCATCCTCTTAAATTTGATGGCTTCCTGAGTGTCACTATTTGAATTCCAACGGCTCCTCCATTCCTTTGAATTTGACAGCCATGCGACCATCATCGGGCTCCCATTCCTTCCTCCGTAGCCTTTATTTTTTCCTTGTATCTCTTTGGCACCTTCCAAAAGGGAAGGTGCCCCTTTCATCCTTTTGAAAAGTCCCTCTGCTGCTTGCCAGAAGTCCCCCGCAAGGGCACCTGCCCTTCAGGTCCTTCAGCAGCTCCTCTGTGCCCTTCGAGATTCCTCCTGGGTTCCCACAGAAAAATTGTTTGCGAACAATTTCCCCGAGTAAAAAACCCTAGGTCCTTTGTTTGGCTCTCCTGCGGCTTGAATTTCCACAGACAAATTATCTATGGGAAATTCCTGTGGGCAATTTATCTGCAAAAATTATTCCACCGGGGTTTGACTTGGCCTATTTTCAAAAGATTGAGCTACAAAACTTGGAATGGCCACCTGCCCTCCGCTAGGGCACTTTTACTTACTGACTGCCCTTCGGGCCTAGGGCACCCCCTTGAACCAAAGCCATTGAACCAAAAAGGTTCAATGGTTCAAGGTTCAAAAGGGCGCGCCAATTCCCAAAGGTTGATGAACCATGAACCGAGCGTTGAACTACCACGTTGAACCTGAGGCTTAAACCAAAAGGTTCCATAGTTCAACCAAGCGCTTAAACCAAAGACATTGAACCAAAAAGGTTCAATGGTTCAAAGAAGCGCGCTAATGAACCATTGAACCCCTCTATGAACCTTTTGTTGAACTTTCCCTTCGAACCAAGGCTTGAACATGCCACCTTTTAACCTGGAAATGTTGAACCAAGTATGTTGAACCAAAAATTTGGTTCAACGGTTCAACGGTACGGAGGTTCAATGTCTTAAATTTGAAGCGCTCAAACAATGAACTCCTGAACTTGAATCAAGCCCGTTGAACCAATATTGAGCATTGGTTCAAATGGTTTGGTTCAACTATATTGAACCAAGAACTAAACCAAAAGATGAATCATTCGAACCAAGCCACAAACTAAACTTTTTAAACTCATTGCACCTGAGCGAACTGGCACAAAAAAACTGGTGAAGAAGGTGACCCAAAATTTTTCCATGGGGTGAAATTTGGTCAACAAATTGGTGACTCCCAGGGGAAGCATGCCTGCTATGCTCAGAATCTAGTTGCCTTGAAAATCTATTGGGCACGGAGTGAGATAGTAATCTTAAAAAAGCAAGAGTTTTGACAAAACTTGGAACCAACTATACAGGTTCACCTCCTAGGAAAAGACAACAAACATAAAACTAAGAAAACTACTACTGTGCAACATCACTTAGGGAAAATAGAAAGAAAGCAAAGAAAGAAAAAATATGTACAACTAAAAAAGAAGCTCAGTGACAATGTTTCAGGTGTATCCCATTGACTGGGATACATAATTCTTCACCATCTATCTTGGAGAGCTAGAATGTGTTATGTTGCTTGCACTGAGTAATCATGTAAGGACCAGTCCAGAGGGCATCAAATTTTGCATGTTTTTTGGGCTTATCTCTATCTTCGTCCCATTTTAAGACAATGTCTCCTTTAGCAAAATCTTTTGATGAAGATTTCTTGTCAAAATGTCTTTTCACTTGCTATTGATGACTGATCATAGAAGCCATGGCCTGACCCCTTACCTCCTGGAGCTCCATTAGCTCACATAATTTGACCTCCATGTTATTTCCTTCTTCCATCTGTAGTTGATGAGCGAGGTCCAGTGATGGCAATTCAAGTGAGATGGGGAACCTTGCTTCCCTTCCATACACAATCGTATATGGAGAATTTCTGATTGCTCTCTTCAGAGTGATTCGATTGGCCCATAGAGCTGTCTTCAACTTGGCATGCCAAGTTTTTTGATTTTCTTCCATGGTCCTCTTTATAATTTTGATTAAATTTTTATTAGTGGACTCAGCCAGCCCATTTCTCTGTGGGTAATAATTCGATGAAGTGCTAAGGTATATACCATACTTCAACACCCATTCACTTGTTCTAATCCCCAGGAAAGCCAAAGCATTGTCTAAAATTATAGTGGTCAGGACCCCAAAACATGTCACTAGGTCCTCATAGAAATCTAGGACTGTGCTCTCATTCACTTCTTTCAAAGCAATGGCTTCCACCCACCTTGTGAAATAGTCAGTGGATATTAGAACCCACTTGTGCCCAGCACTAGAAGGAGGATTGATCATGCCTATAAAGTCCAGACCCCACTGCATGAATGGCTGTTCCACTTGGATTGGCCGTAGAGGCATAGCAGCCAATCACTATTTTTCATCAAAAAGTGCACACTTCTGGTATTTTCTCACCCAGGCATGGGTATCCTTGAAAAGAGTGGGCTAAAAATAGCTAGCTCTCATTATTTTTACTGCTTGGTCTTAGGGGCAAAATGGCTGCCTGTTGGCCCATCATGAAACTCAGCCAATACCTTGTCAGCCTAATTGGGGTCAATGCATCTTAGAAGAACCCTGAAGAGATCCTTCCTAAATAATATTCCATCAATAAAAACATAAGGAAGGGACTGAAGTTTAAAATACCTTCTTCCAACCCTACTGAGACCCTGTGGACATTCACTCATGAGAAGGAAGCACCTCATGTCCAACATCCAATCTCTCATGATAGCTAGTTCTTCTGCAGTGGCTGCATCATGGATCAGCAAGCTATCTTCAACCTTTTTCCCTAAATCTGTAGCTAGCTATTCACATAGGCCTCTTCCTCTCACCAACTTGGTGATTTTGATGTCTATGTCATACTCCATCACCTTGGTGATCCATCCCACTCTTTTCTCATTTAAGTCTCAATTGGTCAAGAAATCCTTGACGCCAGGATGTGGAACCATGAGATGGATCCTGCTGTTTGACAACATATATCTAAATTTCTTCAGGCTGCGCACTACTGCCAGGACTTGCTTCTCTATGTAGGTGTACCTAATTTCAAAGTCCTCTAACCCTTGGCTGAAGAAGGTGAGTGGTTTCTCAAGGTCATCACTATTTGCTTGAGTAAGCATAGTAGATATCACTTCTCCATTGCTGAAGGTATAGAGGTTGAGGTCTCTATTGAAGTCGAGGCTAATTAGAGTGGGAGCCTGGGTTGAAGCCTGCTTGATGGCTTCAAAGCTATATTTTCTTGGCATTGTCCACTTGAATTCTTCACCCTTCCTCAGCATAGAGGTTAGGGTTTAACTATCTCAGTAAAATTTGGAATGAACCTCCGAATGAAATTTATCCAGCCAAAGAAACTTTGCAGGCTTTTCTTGTGCTTTGGTAGGGACATCTCCAGGATGGAGTGGACTCTCTCACGGTCAATAGAAAAACCTTCCTTGGACACAATGTGGCCAAGAAGTTTCCCCTCATTAACAAAAAATACACATTTCTTTGGATTTAGAGAGATGCCAAATTCCTTACACCTCTTAAAAATCTGCCTGAGGTGCTCCATGTGCTGGCCCGCCTCCTTGGAGAAAACCATTATATCATCAAGGTACACCAGCATGTTCTTATTTATCAAACCACTGAAATCCATGTCCATGGCTTGCTAGAAGGTAGCACCAGCATTGGATAGCCTGAAAGGCATCTTCTGGTAGGCAAACCTTCCCCATTTAGTGGTGAAGGCTATTTTGTATTGGTCGCAGCCTCGTACCAAAATCAAATTATATCCCGAATAACCATCTAGGAGGGAAAAACATTTAGAACTAGTTACCTTTTGGAGGATCTGCTCCATGTTTGGAAGGGGATAATGATCCTTTAAAGATACTTTATTAAGGTCTCTAAAGTCGATGCATAGCCTGATCTCCCCATTTTTCTTTCTAACTGAAACAAGATTGGCCAGCCATGAGGAATGTTTGATCAGAAATATAATGCCAGACTCAATCAACTTGACCAATTCTTTCTGTATAAGGAGCTCGATCACCAGATTAATAGGCCTCTACTTTTGTGTGATTGGTTTTGCACCTTCCTCTAATTCAATTGTGTGTTGGGCGAGTCTTGGATCGAAACCTTTCAAGTCGCTATAATTCCAGGCAAAGACGTCAATGAACTCCTGACACAGCAGAATGAAAACTTGCCTTTCTTGAAATGTACAAACCTTACCAAGTGCTAGCAACCTGTCCTTGAAGATTTCAACTTTCTCATAATTCTCCTCTTTGGTTGTGATGCACGCCTTGTCATTTCTTAGTTATTCATCTCCATTGAAAATAATTTCAATTGTGACCAGACCCTTAGGGAGTTTATTGTTATTCAATTGAACAATCTGATTTCTGTATTACTGTTATAATTTCACTTGATTGTGGACTGCGAACTTAGCTTCTTCCTGCAGGAAGAGGGCTATCTACTAGTCACTTTTGAATACCTACCAATTTGTAATATTGTCTAGAATTGAGGGCTGAACCACCACTTTTAGATGGTGTAAACCATAATCCCTACTTATCTCTTTTGAAACATCAAATTGGGTGCCAACAGCTGCCAGCCTGTCAGCCTGCTTATTCTATTCCCTGGGAATCGAGGTAATGTTAAGAATAAGGAAATCCTCCATCAAGTCCCAGACTCTATGCTTGTAAGACTTCAGCAAGGAGTTCTTGGTCAGGTTCAGGCCTCTTATTTGGTTTATAATTAATTCACTGTCCCCCAAGATTTGCAACTTCTTGATCCCTCTTTCTTACCCACTCAAGTCCATGGATCAAAGACTCATATTCTGCAACATTACATGTGCAAGAGAATTGGAAATGGAAAGCTGAAAAGTACCTTTATTTAGAAGGGGAAACTAACATTGCCCCACCACCAGCACCCAACTTACTTTTGGAACCGTCAAAGTATAACTGCCACAAGCCAAGGTCTTCTTTGTTTTCCTTCATTATATTGGGCATGATGGTGCCTTCTTCATGCAAGCAATAGATGCCAAGGTCTGCCTCCTCAATAAACTTATATGGGTCATGCTTGAAGTTATCACTTCCCCACTCATCCAAGAGTAGATCTATGACTCCTTCAAGATTAGAAGATGAAGATTGGTCCGTCTGAGATTCTTCTGGATCGATGATAGTGTAATTGACATTTGCTGCCTTGGGTGAATAGGGCTCTAGGTGGTCCTTGTAGAGTGGCTTAGATTTAATTTTCACTTTGGTCCTATACTTGGTTCTAAAAATTAGATATGACCAATTCACTGCTAGATAGCCACCTATCTTGGACGTAAAGTCCCTAGATAAATAGATTGTGAAATATAGAGGAACGTCCACTACCACTATATCATGGGGAATTGAGAATGTTGGGCAGGCATGTAATGTTAAACTCAATCCCTTCAAGATTATGATTGTCTTTGCAGGTGTACCATCTAGTTGCAATACTCCTTTGTTTATTGCTTCATACTTTAATCCCATCTTATCAGCAATACACTTGGGCATCACTGAAGTGGTGGTCTTGCTGTTAATTATGCAATTGTGTACTAGGAAATCCCCTATGATTAAAGATACATAAAAGGGGGAGTCCTTTCTTATTTCTTTACCTGTCCTAAAGCAGAAATATGCCTATTTGTCATTAGGACATTATTAGTGTCTGTTGGGATGGATTGTCGATCTAGCTCATGCAATTCTTTCTTCAGTACATCCCTTTGTCCTGGAAGAGACAATGAATCCCATAGAGAAATGCTCACATGCAATTTATTCATCTGATCAACTATATTAATTTGGGGGTTGACTCCCTTCGTGCTTTCCTTTGGGCTGATCCCAGGTGGAGCTGTAGACTGAGGAGCTGGAGGTGCAAATAGTTGTTTTGAATTAGGGCCCTTTGAAATGGGTGTCATGGAGGATTCATTACTATTGCCTGAGGGGAAGCCTATGCTTCTCCAACTGCTCTTCTTTTAAATCTCATGTTGGCTACAATGCAATTAGCCTAATTGTCTACAGTGCCCCCATGATTAATTGCACAAAGCTAACCCTCTTCATGATTTATCAGGGTAGAATCTGGCTGACCCTGATTGTTACTCATGCTAGGTTGAGCTAAAAACTCAACAAATTGGGAATGATCAACAACCTGGTTTTCTAAATTTTGGAAAAAATTCATCATGTCATTTTTATGGACAGCTTACTCTTGACCATGTCCCATGGTCGAATAGCTAGGTTGTTCCTATACAAGGTTATTCTGAACTGGCATCATGGCTTTTGATGACGAGAGGGGGTTGGCATTGTGATTCTGAAAAGGCCTGGTTGTTGTGAGTTGCCCTTGACCTTGATTATAATTGTAAAAGGAGGGTCTAGGGCCTTGACCATAATTCTGGTATCCCTAATTTGGTCTATTGCCTTAAGCATACTACTACCTTTTCATGGCAACAAATTCATTAGTCATGTTTTGCAACAAACTTTTTACCTCGTGTAACTCATTTGACGGAACAATAGCTGATTTCTCAATGGTGGGTAGGGGAGCAATTGTAGGAACAATGGTCTAAATTGGGGAAGCAATTCTAGGAAAAGCATCATGTTAGGCCTAAGAGCAATCTTTCCAGCTTGTACCAAGCAATTCTCAGTTGTTATGGTGATGTCGTAAGTAACAGGCAATATGTGCCCTCCCATATATTGGATCATCACTGTGTTAGGTTATGGAGCTAAAAGCTTCAACTATGTAGACATGGAGGAGGATGCTAAAGTTCCAAAAGTACCATCATTGGTAGTATGACCGACATCAGTCATGATGAATGCAGAAGGCAATCGGTATCGATAGAGAATTGATCGACGTCGGTCAGCACCAGTTAGATAGGGACCGATGTCAGTCGCCTGTGTGTTCCAAAACTATTCATTGCACGAATAGTTAGTTAGTTGAATGGGTTGTTTACATGTTAAAGGCTATTTTGAGTCTTGAGCTGCATGTCTATTATTAGTAAATTAAGAGTCTAAGTTATTGTTTAAGTTTGGGATCTATTTATAAACCCATTGGCATGTATTGTAATTATGAGCTAGAAAGGAAGGCAAGGAAGTTCCTTTCATTATAAGATCATTGAGTTGCAAGTTGTTGCAAGCTCATAGGAGGTCTACATGTAAGTATGGTCTATTGAATTCTAGGTTGCAAGTTCATGAGAAGATCTACTTGAAGTACTTTTGAGTGCTTGGTGTATTGGTTGGAAAGGTGAACACCAATTTTGTGTGTGAGTTGTGTGTTGGGACCATTTTTGGTAGGAGAGTGTTTTTGAAGAAGAATTACTGTACACTTGAGGTGTGGGAAGCCTCTAAAAGGTGGAAGAGTGTGGCAGCTCTTTATTGTATTATTTTCTGTACAAGTATTAATATATAAGATTGTATATTGTCTCTCATATTCTGTGCTATGTGTGAATTCTAGTTACTTGTACTTTTGGATAATTCTACATCTGTAATTCCTTGTATTTGGTAATCATATTGTGCTCTTTTTGAGGAGTAAGATCCTAACAAGTGGAATCAGAATAGGTGTGTTTGTTCTTGGATTCCCCATCAACTGGTATCAGAGCATGTTTGTTGTTCTAGGGGTACCTGACAAGTGGTATCAGAGCTTTTGGTTGGGATAGTAATAGGTTGTATCAGATCTAGTTAGTGTGTTTTGATTACAGGTTACTCACAAGGATTTCTATTTGAGTGGGAGTAGAGCAATGGCAGAAGACAATAAGCTAAGAATGGAGAAGTTTAATGGTAGGAGGTCCAAGTCCAGGTATGGCAGAATAACCTGCTAGAAATGTGGAAAGAAAGAGCAGGGAAAAGAAGATTGTTGGTTGGTAGCAGATCAACATGAAGGACATGTAGGAGAAGCAGATGTTGCAGAGTTCGTTACACAGGATGCTCTGGTATGTTCTTTGGATAAAGTAGAATCTTGGGTTTTAGATTCTGGTGCCTCTTTTCATGCATCCCCAAATAGGGAATTTTTTCATGAGTATGTCTAGGGAGACTTTGGAGAAATTTTTTTAGGGGATGGTAAGCCTTATTAGATGGTTGGCAAAGGGAAAGTGAAGCTGAAATTGTAGACAGGTAACACATGGGTGTTAAAGGAGGTCATGCATGTCCCAGTTCTGGAGTGGATTTTGATTTTTGTAAGAAGTTTGGGTGATGAGGGTTGCACAGTGACTGTCACAACGGACTCTTGGAAGGTTACCAAGGGTGCACTTGTAGTAAGAGGTAAGAAAGTAGGTACGCTTTATCTATCTACTTGTATTACTGATTCTCTTTCTGGGTTATCTACTTCAGCTGTAGATTTGGAGATGTGGCTTAATAGGCTTGGTCACATGAATAAGAAGGAGATGCATGTTCTTGAGTCAAAGGGTATGCTTTCAAATTTAAAGAGCATAGATCGAGGTTTCTGTATGTAGAAGAAGAAGGTAATGTTTCTTGAGGAATCTGATGTTTGTGAAAGAGCAGGAAAGCCTTGGTTTTCAAGGAGAAGGTGATGGACAGAGTTCAACACAAGAGGTAGAATAATTCTGAGTAGAGCAAGGGTGATTTGGAAAAGGGTTTGATCCAAAAGGAGCTCGTGAGTAGAAGTTAGTTATCACAAGCAAAACACAGAGACCGATGTCAGCTAGAAAATTGGCATTGGCATCCAGATAGGGACTGACATCGGCTATGTGCAGCTCAATGTTGATGACTCAGGGCAGATAAACACTGGCATCAGTTAGGGGGAACCGACATCGGTAGTGAGGCAGTTGCATGGAATCGACGTCAGTCGGATGCAAACTAAGATGTGACTGACATCGGTCACTGAGATGAATTTTGGGTGGACAACAAGCTGTCAAGGAGTCTCAAGCACCCATATGGACTTAAAGGGTAAGTAAGCCTCAAATTCATCATTTCTCTTATTTACACTACTTGTTACTCACTGATGGTATAGAACTAGGAAGTTATTAAAGAAGTAGAGCAGGTAGATCTAGGAAACAGTGGGAGCTTGGCATGGATGAGGATGTGATTCTTTGGAGGAGAACCAAACGGGAGTTTTTGGTGGAGTTGCTAGCTGGAAGAAAGCACTGAGAGATGAATGGATGTTCAAGATAAAGAAGAGTGGGAATGGATATGTGAGATGGTAGGCTAGGGTATATGGTCTTGAATAAGCTGCAAGATAATGGAGGTTTGATCATTGTGTTTCTCTTTACTAGGTTGGATAATATTAGCTACATTATCCTATTACTGTATGTTGTGCTTGTAGTAGGGTTACAAATACAGGGAGTTGCTGAACTAAAGGTAAAGCTAGTTCAGAGATTTGTCATGAGGAATCTGGGAGCAGCAAGATTCTTTGGCATGAGTGTGTTCTAGGGACATGGAAGGTCACAGGTTGACTTTGTTTTAGGATGATTGTGTGAGACCGGTTAGCACGCCGATGGTTGGACAGTTCTATGAATAGTGTCTTGATTCACATAATGAGGTTGAGTACATGTGTACTAAACCTGAGTTTTCCCAAGCAGTGGGAGTTGTCAAAAAGTTAGAGCCAATCTGAGAAAGAAGCATTAGAGGGAAGTTTAGTGGATTCTTAGAGGGACCAGTAACAGGTGCACATGTTATGCAGGGTCAAGTTCTTTTCTACATGGTTTGTAGATGTGTATGTGGCAGGTGATTTGGATGATAGGTTGTGCACCATAGGTTTTATGGTGGTTGGTCTTCAAGGGTGATCTTGAAGAGGGATACAAATCCAAGGGAACAAACTAGATAGTGTATAGGTATAGGTACAGTTGCAGCTATTTATCTCTAAGTGGGAGATTGTTAGGTTGTGGAGCTAAAAGCTTCAACTATGCAGACATGGAGGAGGATGCTGAAGTTCTAAAAGTACTGACATCAGCAGTATGACCGATGTCAGTCATGATGAATGCAGAAGGCAACCGACATTGGTAGAGAATCGGCCGACATTGGTCAGTACCAGTTAGACAATGACCGATGTCGATTGCATGTGTGTTCCAAAACTGTTCGTTACACGAATAGTTAGTTAGTTAAATGAGTTGTTTGCATGTTAAAGGCTATTTTGAGTCTTGAGCTATGTGTCTATTATTAATAAATTAAGAGTATAAGTTATTGTTTAAGTTTGGGATCTATTTATAGACCCATTGGCATGTATTGTAATAATGAGCTAGAAAGGAAGGCAAGGAAGTTCCTTCCATTGTAAGATCATTGAGTTACAGGTTGTTACAAGCTCATAAGAGATCTACATGTAAGTATGGTCTGTTGAATTGTAGGTTATAGGTTCATGAGAAGATTTACTTGAAGTACTTTTGAGTGCTTGGTGTACTGGCAGGGTTATTACTGACTAGTTGGAGAGGTGAACACCAATTCTATGTGTGAGTTGTGTGTTGGGACCGTTTTTGGTAGGAGAGTGTTTTTGAAGAAGAATTATTGTACACTTGAGGTGTGGGAAGCCTCTGTAAGGTGGAAGAGTGTGGTGGCTCTTTATTGTATTCTTTTCTGTACAAGTATTAATATATAAGATTGTATATTGTCTCTCATATTCTGTGTTATGTGTGAATTCTAGTTACTTGTACTTCTGGATAATTCCGCATGTGTAATTGATTGTATTTGGTAATCATATTGTGCTCTTTCTGAGGAGCAAGATCCTAACAAGTGGGGTCAAAATAGGTGTGTTTGTTCTTGGATTCCCCATCAACTAGTATCAGAGCATGTTTGTTGTTTTAGGGGTACCTGACACACTGCAATGTCATTATTTAATGCTTTTAAATAGTACAAGAAAGCTTAGCTAGGAGTTAGCCTTACCAGGATGGGAATTCTATCCCAAGTCTTTTACAACCACGTGTTGAAGTCTTGCATATACTCGTGTGGAGCTCTCTTTATAGTCGTTAGCTGCTCAGCAAGAGAGAGGCCATCACTTTTTCCCCCAAAACAATCAGTTAAATGGGTGCCCAATTCATTCCAGGAATGTCTAGAATTCACAGGCAAGGTTTTATACCAATCAAGAGCCTTGTGTTTAAGGGATAGCACCAACAATCTGATGGCAATATTTCCCTCTGTTATATTGTGAATATTGCAAAGGTTGGAAATATTCTTGATATGCTCAATAACTGTAATTGGCCCTACTCCATCAAAAGAAGGCACATTTTTTAGAGCTGTTCCTGGAATTGGATCATAGCATGGGAGGTTTAAGGGACTCTCACCGTGAAAGGATGCAAAAGGGAATGCCATGGCTGAAACAGGCTATAACTATGGCTGAGCTGGGTTGGCATTCCTAGCAACAAGTCTAGGAGGATTTACTAATGGATAAGGGCGAGTTCTCTCAAACCTAAGCCTTTTAGTAGAGTTTAAAGGTAGCTCAATGAATTCAAAAGGGACCCCTCTTGAAGCTAACCTTGTGGTAACCTTTGGCATAGAAGTTTAAGTGACTGGTCTTAAAATAAAGAACTAAGATCTTACCAGTGGAGTCGCCAAATGCTGGAAACCTTTTGAAAAAATTGTAGCATGACCAGCATCGATCTTGAAATACTACTGCATTGAAAACTGATGATGGAAATTGCACTCAGTGGTAGGAAAATAGGTTCCTACCCTCTCCCTACAATGTGGAAACTCCTCTCTCACCTGTGGGATGGTGAAGCAAGAGAGGAGAGTCTTGAGATATGGGCTAGTTCCCTTTGATGTATCTTTTTTATTTTAACAAGTGCTAAATACAAGTGTGTGTGTATATATATATATATATATATATATATATATATATATATATATATATATATATATATATATATATATATATATATATATATAGCTATAAACTAGGGGGGAAAGGGAAGGAAGATGCAAGAAAACAAACAGCCTACTCTACAGAGGTGATACACCAGAATAAGGGTCATCCTTCCCACATCCACACTTGGAATCAGACCAAACAATATGACATGCACTTCAGGCTTGGCAAAGAAACTAGTTTATAAGAAAAGACAGGGAAAGATTCTTAGAAAAACAAAAAAAATAGAGACTCACCAAGGTGTTGTACTACACACACTGTAAATGACTTCCCTTGTCTTACTTCTCAAAATAACTCTTCTCCTATGAACTGTGAACTGGAGCCTTATAGATGACTGGTTTATTGGCATTAACCTGTGAAAGCATCGAAGATAATGACTAAACACCAATAATACTCAGAACATACATAGAAAGTCTATCCAAGATGGAGGCAAAATTGTATTTTATTGATTCAGGTGGAAAATTTTGCAGATCTTCGCTTTGTAAAATTATGAGAAGATGCATCCAAAATGACAAGTATGAAATATATATCAGGGAATAAAGAAAGGTCCATATGGTGTGCTTTCAACAAGTGGCCGTTGCGTCCTTGACAAATTTTCCAAAACATTGATGAAACATGATCTTTGTCTGCTTCGAATTCCACATTTCTTCTGCCAAAACACGATTTGTCCACCTATTAAATGCAAAATGGAGAAAACTGGTTACATTGCTTAGCTGTTGCACTGCTTATGATTAATTTCAAGGAACTATTTTAGCTGTTGGAGAGATGTTTCATTTGCTGGGGTCATTTCTCACATTGATGCCACTTAGACTTTGACTGCTCGTGCTCTTTAGAGGTCCCTTTGTCCTTTTCTATTTTGTCTCTTCCTTGTTCGTTCGACTTTCAAGGGCGATCCTTCAATAGGCTATTGCAATACATCTTGGTTCTTAAACAAACACAAGCTAATGATTCATTAAAATTGATGCTCCCTTGGCCGTCGAGCTTCAAAAATCAATAGACATTTTGTCCTCTTAAATTTGATAGCTTCCTGAGTGTCACTATTTGAATTCCAATGGCTCCTCCATTCCTTTGAATTTGATGGCCGCGTAACCGTCATCGGGCCCCCATTCCTTCCTCCGCGGCCTTTATTTTTTCCTTGTATCTCTTTGGTACCTTTTGGAAGGGAAGGTGCCCCTTTCAGCCTTTTAAAAAGTCCCTCTGCTGCTTACCGGAAGTCCCCTGCAAGGGCACTTGCCCTTCGGGTCCTTCAGTGGCTCCTCTGTGCCCTTTGGGTTCCTCTCGGGTTCCTATGGAAAAATTGTTCGCAGACAATTTCCCCAGGTAAAAAACCCTGCGTCCTTTGTTTGGCTCTCCCGTGGCTTGAATTTCAGTGGACAAATTATCTGCGGGAAATTCTCGTGGGCAATTTGTCTGTGGAAATTATTTTGTCAGGATTTGACTTGGCCTATTTTCAAAAGATTGAGCTGCAAAACTTGGAACGGCCACCTGCCCTCCGCTAGGGCACTTTGACTTGCTGACTGCCCTTCGGGCCTAGGGCACCCCCTTGAACCAAAGTCGTTGAACCAAAAAGGTTCAATGGTTCAAGGTTCAAAAGGGCATGCCAATTCCCAAAGGCTGATGAACCATGAACCGAGCATTGAACTGCCATGTTTAACCTGAGGCTTGAACCAAGCATTTTGAACCAAAAGGTTCCACGGTTCAACCAAGCACTTGAACCAAAGCCGTTGAACCAAAAAGGTTCAACAGTTCAACAGTTTAAAGAAGCACGCCGATGAACCATTGAACCCCTTTATGAACCTTTCATTGAACTTTCCCTTTGAACCAAGGCTTGAACATGCCACCTTTTAACCTAGAAATGTTGAACCAAGTATGTTGAAACAAAAATTTGGTTCAACAGTTCAACGGTATGAAGGTTCAACGTCTTAAATTTGAAGCACTCAAATAATGAACTCCTGAACCTGAATCAATCCTGTTGAACCAATATTGAGCATTGGTTCGAATGGTTTGGTTAAACTATATTGAACCAAGAACTGAACCAAAAGATGAATCATTTGAACCAGGCCACAAACTAAACTTTTTGAACTCACTGCGCCTGAGGGGACTGGCACAAAACAACTAGTGAAGAAGGTGACCCAAAATTTTGCCATGGGGTGAAATTTGGTCAACACTTCATCAAACAAAACAAGAAAATATAACTTATACCAAAAGAATGCAACTTTTCCATATGATCTATAGGTCACCATTAAGTGCTAAAAACCAACATATAACCCTTCTTAAGCACAATTTGCTCAAACAACATTCTATGCACATAGTCACCATGAACAAATACATAGTCACCTTCTAAACCATTGTTCATACTACATACAATTGGTAAAACCTTAAAAATGAACATAGATCATCCTTATGGATTCTAAAAAACACTCCAATATCTAATTAACCCATGAAACATCAAAACAACATATACATAAGCTCAATTACTCTTCTTGAGTCACTTACAAAATAAGCACGAACACATAATAGAATTTAGAGATTAATAACTTTGATTGTATAAACATTCAGACATTTAAATTAGGTTCATTAGATGTATCATGGAGTTCTCTTCATCTTCTATTTTTACATCATGAGAAAATTATATCTAGATCAAAAGATATGGCCCAAAGACAGACACTAGTTTTCCTTTATTAAATTTGAATATTTAAATGTCAATATTCAAAGTTAAACCTCAACCACTATGATCTCATTTCGTGTCCTCTCAACTTTGGATCAATCTCACACCATCAATATTATCCTAAATTTAATGCATAGGCACCAAATCTCAAATTTTAAGCCTCTATCACTTTGACCTCATCTCATGTACCCTTATAATATTGACTCAATACACATTGTTGATCTCTATAGATTAGCCAAGTCTTTATTATGCAATGCACACCATTTGATCAATCTATATGATCATGCACTCACCATTGATATTTATCTTTTACCTTTGATTAGTCATTACCATCTCATTTCTTCCTAATATCTTGGAGCAAATGTGCTCCATTGATCTCTTTGAGATTTTCTCAAACTTTACCTCTTACATATTTGACTAAGTATGGGGACAATTGCAATTTTCCTAGAAGGCCAACTTTGGACCTCAATAACTTTTGCCTCATTCACTTGCATGATCTCAATTTTAAACCATATTATCTCCTCACATAGGATAATCCAATCATATAATGAATTACTCCTAGAACCCTCACATGTGTGAGATATATTTCCATTAAAATGCATTCTCAAAATATTCTATCACAGAGAGAACTATGTTTAGAACTTGTCTGGGAGGCCAAATTTTCTCCTAAATAATTTTTTTTGTGCTTTGGAATATGATCTAAATTTTACCAAAAATCATATATGCATAAAATTTAACAAACCCATATGATCACCTTCTCTAGAAATGTCCACATGTGTGAGATATGTCACCATCAAAAATATTACCCGATTCTTCTTGCCACATTGCAAATTTAGCTAAGTATGGGGAAACATTTTCAAAATGTCTGGGAGTCCAAATTTTCACTTGCATATCTTTTGACATGCTTAGTCACATGATCTAAGAATTAGCACATAAAAACTATGCATAAAAATGAACAAACCCATATGATCATTTTGTCTTGACACATCCACTCATGTGATTTCTGACCTCATCAACATGCTTTCTTAGCTCTACTTGAGCCCTTTTACAAATTTGGCTAAGTAGAAAAACATGGTGAATTCTATCTAAGTAGCCAATTTCCTCACATCTTTGACCACATTTCATTTCATGACTTGAGATATGCCACATAATAACTAGGGAATAATGTGATCACAACCATATGACCAACTTCCATTGACTCATTCCCATGTGGCAATGGTGATGTCATCAAATTGCCTACACAAATTTTATACCACTGGACCCAAAGTGTCTAGATGAAAACAATGGACATCCAAATGAATTCCACTTATGCACACAAGCACTCAAAGCATATAAAACATTTTAGGTAACTATTACACATATTAAATACTCTATACTCATCTTTGAAAATCTCTAGCCATGCCAAAATAAAATATCAACCAAACATACTAGGACAAGTACATTACACACTTTGTCATTGTCACATAGACTATCAAGGCACTTCATCCACTCATTAGGACACCTCCATGATATCATTAACAACTCTCCACTAATCTACCCATTTTTCATTGATGTTAACACTCCATCATATATAAATATACAACTCACCTTCTCTCTCTTCAAGCACTCCCACAACACTCCCACAACAACTTTCTCCCCCTTTGACATAATGATAAAGTGGGCACTAACTAATCTTGAAGACCTAAAAATACCATAAATAATAAAGGAACATATTATAAAGATGATACAAACTCCCCCTTACCTTGAGCCTAACTCTACTTGTCTTGTCAACTTCCTCTTGCTTCATGCCAACACTCTTTTAAACCAATCATTACAACTAAAGATAGAACACACAAAAAATTGAAATATGATGGAACTCATCAAGAGATATCTGAGAAGGACTCCCCCTAATATTTTTAAGCCATTGCATCACTTGAGCATCTTTAGATCTCTATAAATCATGAACAATCACCACAGAGGCTTGCTATCCTCTTCTCTCAAGCCACCTCAGAGACCACCAATAGAAATTTATGCCACTCACCAAATAAGAAACTTGCACTTAACCAAATTGAAAACATGCCTTGAAATAATAATGCCTTTCTCTTTTGGATAATTTGATAAAAAAGGCACTCTTCTTCACACTAGGCCTATCTAACCTCCTTATAACCCTACCTGGAACTTATAGAGCCTAAAAATTTTAGTAGACACATCTTTAGGACCTAAAACTTAATATATGGATCACTCTCATATTCTCCCTCAATCACACCGATTTTCATTATCAAGTATATCATTTGTAACATACTTCTTTCACAAACCTACTAGCCAATTAACCCTCCAAATTGACAAAAACTTGAATAACTTGAGAACCACAAACCTTCAAATATCTATGAATATTGATTTAACAACCCATTTTTCTCATTAAATGTATTAAGAATCCTTAAATGTCAATTAATAAGGAAACCACTTTTATAGCATAACCCAAAACCCTAGAATCTCAAAATAAACAAAGTCAACAAACCTCCTTCTAGTCAATACATACCTCTAAAACTTCTTGCACACATGGAGACACCCATCACACACTTATATACCAATATTTTAACTTTAAAACCACTGCGAACATAGAATTCATATAACCCATTTTAGGCCTACTTGCTCTTAAGCCAAAAACTAAGAAAACTGAGAGCACTAAAAAATATTCAATTGGCACAAAAAAACATTCAAACCACAAAATCACCTAGAGAACATCATAAAGAAGTGTATAGACCTTTTTGATCATTAAAATCTTCTTGAAATTTGCATCAATCTCATTAAGCCACTTGGAACCACCCATTCTAACTCTATACTACAGCTCCTTCATAAACCAAGGAGAAAACTCATAAAGTTATTAATCTACCTTAAACAATGACATTATAAGATAAACACAAGTCTCTGTACATATTATAATTATTATCTTTATCCCACAAAATTGATTCTCACAAGAAATATGTCTCCTAAAAAGCATAGGTAGAGACATCCTCTACACCACAATGCTCTACTATGGTGTGAAACTAGGAGTTACCCACAACTCCTCATACTCCTTCTCCTCCTTCATGATCTAATAATTATAGTTATTATTATTCTTCTTTGGCTTAGGAGAAACAACTTCCTCATCCACTAAAACATTTTCCTTTTCTTCTATGATTGGATTGACAATACATGGAGAAAACATAGATTCATAACATACCATTTTATCTAAAAAATATTCCTTGTAGTTTGGAACCTCATTATTAGGCACACACAATTGATGTTATTTGCATGATACATGCTCAATAATATTAGGATGTCCACTTGGATCCATACATACCTCAGGACTAGCTTCAACCAACACTTTGGTCTTCTCTTTGAGCTTGATTTCTTCACTCACAACATGAGAAAATAATGAGATCCCTTGGAAATATTAAACTTCTAAAGCATTCTCCACCATAGAAAAAATATTAATTAAACCTAAAGTCTTATCATGACTCACACTTTTCATTTTTGGATTCCATGTGTTAACATGCCTTCTTTCTTTCACTCTAGGAGCCTGATTAAACTCATTCTGACTTTATGGATTTTGTTTGCAGAATCTATCAATGTGACCTATCTATTCACAATTTTAGCACACCATACTCCTTGATGGAAACATATTTTTTATTAATATGTTTAGACAACAACTTACCATATGTCCTTTATAATGAAAAATAAAACAACCTCCCCTTTTTGAAGAGGACTCACCTTGTCTAATCTTACGTGGATAATGGTTTACAAAGTGTCCCAAATCAAGACAGTTGAAGTACTTAATTTTCCTCACTCCTTTTGACTAATGACCCACATCATAGTCCCATGCAAACTCATTTTTAATAAGTCTCTTCCATTCTCTATCCCTATGACCAAATTTACTACATGTATAATAGTAACCATTGAATCTTACATACCTCATGGCATTTAGTTTTCTAATCTGATTTATCTTCATTCTACTAGCACCTTCAATTCTTGTTTGATGATTTTTATTCAAAGTATGATTATCCTAGTTCACATTAGTCTTCATATTGTTTTGAGTTACATTATTTTATTATTCTTCATATCCAAGACCAATTCTATCACTAGCATGCTTTTGATCACTCAAAATATCATCTAGATCACATGAGCTCTTTTCAAATCTCAAAAATGCCTTCACCTTACTAGCTATCTTTTCTAGCTCATATTTCAAAGACCCATTTCTAGAAACATAACATGAAAATTCATCTTCTTTAGCTTTTAATATTGTAGACATAATTTTTAATTGACAACTAAGATGCTTGATCATATCTTCATAATCCTTGGTGTCTTCATTTAATCTTGCCTCATACACATTAAATTGCTCCTCATATTCCTTGAGTTTAGATTTCATTTTCTTATTGATCTTCTTCTCAATATTCAATTCTTCAGTATCTTTCATCAATACAGTCTCATAGTCCACCTTATCTTTATTATCATTTGAATCACTCCAAGTAGATGCCTTCTAATGTGAGCAAATTCCTTCTTCATATATGAATAGAGATTTATCTTTAATAATACCATCATCTTCATTATCATATTCTAAGTCATTTTCTTCACTCTCATCTGATGAGCTACAGTCTTATTTGGAGTAGAGACTCTTCTTGTTCTTGAAGGACTTGTTGTTGTCGTTATACTTTCTAAATCCTTTCTTCTTATATGTCTTCTTATTTTCATCTTGACCTTCACCATGCTCTTCATCATCAATATTTTCATGCTTATGAGGGAACTTATGAGAAAAATGTCCTATCTCTCCACAATTAAAACATTTAAATGGTATTTTACCCTTATACTTCCTTGAGCTTGTGTTCAATTTACTAGTAATCAAAGTAATAAGTTCATCATCATTAATATTAGATATGTCATTCTCTTTGTATTTATTACCTTGGAACTTCTTCTTAGGCTTCATCTCTATCTTGAATTTTGATTCCTTCTTTGGTGGTATATCATCATTTACTCTCATCTCATAGGTAGTAAGGGTGGCATACAGTTGATCCATCTTCAAATGAGTAAGATCACGACCTTCTTATATAGAAAATACCTTTGGATAAAACTTGAGAGATAGAGACCTTAATACCTTTTGGACTATACTATCCTCTTTAATATTCTCTCCAAGAGATCTGATGATGTTCATAGTCTCATCAACTCTCTACAGAAAGGATGCCACATAATCTTCTTCCTTCATCTTGAGACTTTTAAATTGCCTTATGTGAGTTTGTAACTTAGAATGCTTGATATTTGAATCTCCTTCAAAAGTGATCTATGTTTTATTCTATATCTATTTATCATATTTAAAATGGATTACCTTGGTATATTAAATCTCTAAAAGACCAAAAGTGATAGCATTCATTGCCTTGAAATTATTCTCAAACAACTTCTTGTCTGTTACACTAGATAGAGGAGTATTAGGAACAACATAACCATCAAGAACAAATTTACATACATCAAACCCTAGGGATATAATGTATGTCCTCATCCTTGAATTCCAAAAAGCATAACTTGATCCATTTAATGTCAATGCTTGATTAGTAGATAAACCTCATTGATGAATACCCATATTATACCTTAGATCACCTTTAAGCTATTAAGACATTACCAAAAATCTTGATCTTATACTAATTATTAGAGTTAAAATCACTAATGAGGGTGAATCAATGAGACCAAATAATATAACTTCAATTTTTATCTTTACAAACACTTAATCAGTTACCACAATCATTCGTGAAGCATACACATCATTCATAACAATGAGAAAAAAGACAATGCAATATCAATAAAATAACACATGACATATGTGGAAAAACCTATTGGAGAATAAAACAAATTTAAACCTACAATTGGAATACTATACTATAATAATAATAATAACCAATTTAAACGATCTATGAATGATCAAGGAAATACCATTCCTAATTTTAGTGAGATTGCAATCCCACAAGGAGTCACCATACCTGTCTAACTAAGCTACAATAATAACTAGACATTTGGCAAGTTTCAATTTACAAGGAGGTTACAACAACCTTATATTTTGAGCTACCACGACAACACCTATAAGTACATCCAACTTTTTATTGATGTCTTCAACACCTGATGATGGATCTTTGATTATCACTCTTCACCTTTGCTCATACTCAAACAACAAGAGCACTATTCTTGTAATAGAATTATGACCTATAGGTCATACATATAACACTTAATATATTATGATATTTAACTCATACATATATCACTCTACCCCCCTTTAATCCACAATTCACACACACAAGCCTCTCTTAGTCTCTCACACAAAATCTAGAAATCACCATCTTTAATTTCACTATTTATAGAGCATTTATGATTAACAACATCTTGGTCAGACATTAGGCATGACTTAATACTTGAGTCATATTTCACATCAATACATGGATCAAAAAAATCTTCATAGGTTGGCCATAGCATCTATGGGTCACCCTTAAATAACTACACCTTTTAATAAGGCCCTTGTAGCCCTTATAGGTCTCATGTGAACCCATTCACTCCTTTATCACTTCATCAAACAAAAAAATAACATATAACCTCTAAAAAAAATGGACCTATTCAATATGATCTATAGGTCCCTTTTAAGTTCCAAAAACCAACATAGAACCCTTCTTCTTAAGCACAATTTGCTCAAACAACATTCTATACACATAGTCACCATGAATGAATACATAGTCACCTTCTAAAGCATTGTTCATATTTCATACAATTGGTAAAACCTTTAAAATGCACAAAAATCATCCTAATGGAGTTTAAAATACTCCCCAATAGATAATTCACCATGAAACATCAAAAAAACATCTACATAAGCTCAATTACTCTTCTTAGGTCACTTGCATAATAAGCATGAACATATAGTCAACTTTGGAGATTAATAAATTTTAATATACAAACACTAAAACCTTAAAACAAAGTTCATTAAATGAAACATGGATTCCTCTTAATATTTTATTTTAACAACATGAGAAAATTCTATCTAGATCGAGAGATATGGCCCAAAAACTAGACACTAGTTTTTACTTTGTTAAATTTGAATAGTTAAATGTCAATTATCACAGTTAAACCTTGACCACTATGCTCACATCTCATGTCCTCTTATCTTTGGATCAATCTCTCACCATTGATATTTTCCAAACTTTAATGCATAGGCACCAAAGCTCAAACATTAGGCCTCAATAACTTTGACCTCATCTTGTACACCCTTGTAATGTTGATTCAATATGCACCATTGATCTCTATGGATCAACCATGTATTTATTATGAAATAAAGACAATTTGATAAATATCTATAATCACAAATTCAACATTGATCTTTATCCTTTACGTTTGATCATTCATTAAACAACATGCACTTCTTGCCATCTCATTGCTCCCTGATATCTTGGAGAAAATGTGCTCCGTCGATCTCCTTAAGACTTGCTCAAACTTTACCTCTTGCATATTTGAATAAGTATGGGGACCATTTCAATCTACCTATAAGGCAAACTTTGTACCTCAATAAATTTTTCCTCTCTCACTCGCATGATCTCAAATTTGGACCGTATGATTTCTTCACATAGGAGAATCTAACCATATAATGAATTGTTCTTGGAACCCTCACATGTGTGAGATATGTCACCATTAAAATAACTTCTCAAAATATTCTATCATAGAGAAAAATATGATTATAACTTTTCTGGGAGGTTGAATTTTCTCCTTCATAACTTTTTCCATGCTTTGGTGTATGATCTAAAATTTAGTACAAATCAATTATGCATAAAACTAAACAAAACCATATGATAAACTTCTCCTAAAACATCCACATGTATGAGATATACCACCATAAAAAATATTACTTCACTCTTATTTACACATTAAAAATCTAGATAAGTATGGGAAAACACTATCAAAATGTTTGGGAGCCTAACTTTGCACTTGCATATCTCTTGATGTGCTTAGTTGCATGATTTGAGAATTAGCACATAGAAACTAGGCATAAAAAAGAATAAAAACATATGATTATTTTGTCTTGACACCTCCAATAATGTGAATGATAACCTCATCAACATGATTATTTTGTCCTGATCCCTTTTAAAAATTTGGCTAAGTATGGGAACATGGTGAATTTTGTCTGAGTAGACAATTTTGCATCTTCATATCTTTGACCACAATTAATCACATGACTTAAGATAAGATGAATAAAAACTAGGGAATAATTTGATAAAAATAATATTACCAAATCCCCTTGACTCATTCCCACGTGGTAATTGTGATGTCATCAAACTAGCTACTCAAAAATTTTACCACTGGACTTAAAGTGCCTAGATGAAAATAATGGGCAACCAAATGAATTCCACTATGTAAACAAACACTCAAAGCGTAGGAAACATATTTGGTACCTATTTCACATACTTAATACTCCATACTCATCCCTAAACATATTTAAGCATGTCAAAATATAATATCAACCAAGCATACTTAAAACATACTAGGAAAGTACATTGCACACTTTATCATTGTCACATAGACTATCAAAGCACTTCATCCACTCAGTAGGACACCTCCATGACATCACCATGAAATAATTGATAAATATGAAACATAAGGTCTCTTAATATATTGAAATACCACTTGAATAAATAGGTTATAGGGGTCCTAGAAGGCTAAGACATGATCGTAACTATTTAGACCTTCAATTTACAGGTTGCAAGATCTTATTCTTCTAGTGAATGCTATGATAGAAGGGTTTTATCTTGAAAACCTCAACTATAGACCTATATGATCAATTTGAAGATGTTTTAAGGTATCTTGGAAAATGTTTTAGGATTATATGAAGATAAATTTGGAGATTAATCACGTTAAATCCCAAACACCACCTATGAGGCCTATAAATTCAAGAGACTGGGGTTACAAAAGAGCTTATTGAAAGTTTAAAAATATAATAGGATATCAAACTAGTATTTTCAAGAATAAAAAGCAAGTTTATTTGTATTTCAAATATTTATCATGAGAAACTAATGATAATACATCAACTTTTCTACCTCTCCTAGAGGCAATTAGGCATATTTCAAGGTGAACTTTAGTTTGATTATGTTCCTATACCCTATCAAACATGACTAGGAGTGGAGATCATTGGTCATTAATAGCATGGTGACGAGGCATTCAATTTGATTCTAGAGAGATGTAAGTCCCTCCATAGTGTGGAGTGATGATGAGCCTAAGTCAACAAGAGCTCCAAATAGGCTATAATATTCCTTCCTAAGTCAAACATTCAACATGCACAAGAGGGGGAGATGGGTGAGTTAAGGACATTATCACAAGGATAGGCATATTTTCCAAGAATGGAGTAGCCAATTGACCAAATCATATATTTTCAAGTACTCTAAAGGATAAAAATGGCAAAAATGAATCTTTTCCCTCCATTCCTACTCCCATCTTCCATGTGAGACCGTCAAAGTGACAAGCCTAGAGCATTGATGAGAGGTGAATTATCCTATTTCCACTTGTTTTATCTCTTTAATAGGTTTAATGATGATATAAAAACTAAATTTATGTAGTATAGTCATTTTATATCCTCTATTGGATCTCATTTATTATATATATGGATAGAAATGCCTTATTTTGTAATCCCTCTATTGAGTATAGTAAAAATCTACTTCTGTAGAGACTTGTAATGTCAGATTAAGGCCATTGGATTAATAAAAGACTATTTTTTACCTTCTATAAGCTTTCATACTTTGTGATTCTTATGTTTTATTTATATATGCATGTGGTAGAGAGTGTTCTCCCTTGTGTATGTCCATCTCCTTTTACCTTATTGCAAGTAGGCATGTCTTTTATAGGTCATATGATGTGTTATAGCTAGTTATATAGATGATTAGCTATATAAATTCACTAATTATGTTTTGTTTAGTATCTTTTAGCTATACATTCTAGTTCTATCATAGGCCACCACCATCACATGAAATATTTATGCTTGAGAAGCCTCATTTAGATATTGTGTAGAGTGAAATTTAGTATTTATCAGTTGTATTATGTTTTTATAGATAGGTATATGACACCCTAAAATATTGGTGCATCACTTCATTTTCTAGTTTTCATCTTCTCTCTCTTTCTTTTCATGAATAGAGTCTTAGTGTAGCTTAGATAGGATTTGTTAGTTAAGGTTTTAGGACTACAACCTGATCCTAAATAATGTGCACTATGATTTGAGAAGGAGATATCCTTCTCTATAGATTCACTCCTATCATAGGTCACCCAAAACCTATGAGTGTTTCTATTGTCTTAGTTGAAATAGGTCTTAAGACCTGACAGGGTGAATTTTAACATAACAATAGTTATGATATTACACAAGCTCATCAAACGAGTTCTTATTCATGCTACATCAACTAAAAAAAAATTCAACATAGCATTCTTACATGCATTAGGGAATTATTTGTAACATTTTAACATAACATATCACATAATTACTAAATTAGATTAAGGTCTATGTCTACCACTTGTAATAATCTCATTGGACATAATACTAGGACTAAATAACATGCATGCATTATTTTAAGTCATGCTTCATTATACACATTACAACTTATTTTTAGGCCAACCTTGGATACATATTATGAACATAAAACCATCTACATTAAATATGTGAGCTACATTCACATAAGGGACATTTTTATACTTTTTAGGTAGACAAGGATCCTTTTAAGTACTATATTTCATCACTACCTACAAAAACACATAGAAAAGAAATAAAGGGTACAGTCCAAGTAATATCATAACATACTAATAAATTCAACATGTTAGCTCTACTGATGAGATAATTTTCAAAACAAACATCAATTCCTCATATACTACTAAATAAATAATCAACTGAATCTTATCACACTTATCTTTCTATGAAATCTCAATCATAATAGACCTACACAAAATAATTATGATGTCAATGCATATTGTGATTATCATCAATTTACAGAGCATTTAAAAAACAAATGTTTCAAATTGATATATAAAATACAATATTTTATTGAAAAAAATAGTATTTATATTGACACACCTTTAGGAGAACTATTGCAAATCTAGATTTGCACCCTAGCTAAGCAAGGGGATTGTTCAAGCTATCTTCCTCAAAATATAGTCTAACATGAGAAAAACTCTAGGCTATGGGTCACTTATAGTGGGGTTGAACCTCTAGAGTAGGCTAGATTCCTCTTCGATGCTCACCTAAAACTAATACTTCACAGGGAAAAGGGTTAGAAAGAGGGTAAGGGCTCCTAAAAAAGTTAACTAGGTGATGTACCAAATAAAAATGGGTGACTCCCATATGCTTGAAACCACACTATATCTATAGAAGATAATACTAGCTCACATAATCTCAAGATCAAGATAGTTACATAAGTATTTCATAGAAGAGATTCAAGAAGCAATGAATGTAAACAAAGAAGAGTTTTAAGATTCACTAAAGGCTCACATTAATGGGAAAAAAAACACTAATATAGACCTTAAACTCAACTTCAATACACCATAGAAAAGGAGCAAGAAATAAGGACCATGGATGAGGAAGAGTCTCCTTCACACAATGCCATAGTGCACAACTCACTCAACATAGATCCAAGGCAAGCGATAGGCAAGGAAAGTCTTATATTACATCAAAAGGTAGTTCTTTCAAATTCTTGACAAGGTCGAACCTAATCAAGATGAGCATATTTTACAATATCTTAGAGAGTATCCTTGTCTCCCAAACAGATAAGAAAAGTCTAAGTTATGAGAACCTTTACAAAGGAAAAGAGAATGGGATAATATAGGAAAAGGGGAGAAGAGAGAAGAGGGAGCATGTTTCAAGATAATTAATGAGATTCTAGATTTCAAAGGATGCTCCACCATCCTTTAGTCCAATCATCACTAGTCCATCGTCAATAGTTAATCCTAAATTAGATCTAATAGCCTTCAAACTCTCCTCATTAGCTGAGAGGTCCACTAGAAGATAATGGATTGTTTAACATGATGATAATGTTTTTTTGGAATAAATGAACCTAACTGCTTCTCCATCTACTAGTGAACCACTTTGGGACCCTAAGCCCACTTGATGTGTTCATGAGGATAAAATCCTCAAATCATGAAACTAATTGTGATATGATATGGATGGTAGTTAGTACCTATATTATCGATGATGGAAATATGTCGATAGATTAACCCATTTACAATTGTCACATATCTTTTACATTTTTATGTCTAGATCATAAGTCAATTCTATAAATGGAAAAACAAACTAAGAGTATTGGTTTTCCTATAGCTTCCATATTAATAGGGACCTATAGACTATAAATCCCTTTCTTTGTAATCCCATTAGGTCTATATTAAGTCTAAAAAAACTATTTTACCTCCATGGAGCTCTACTATCAATTCTTGGTCATGCTTTTTCAATCATAATATCAACCCTTTATTTTTATTAGGTTTGAAAGACCTATTTTTACCTATGGATCTTTAATGGTGATGTCATATCTCATGATGTCCATCTAGTTCAACCTGGACCAAGCTCGAGCTAGGTTCCTTTTTCTTTACCTTACTTAGGTCTAAAAATTCTTTAATGACTTTTATTGAAATGTCCCAAGATTACCCTTTACTTATTAGTTGTCGATAATGACTTGGATTATTGACATTTTGACCTTTGCTCATACCATTTATCTTGATCTATATGATAAAGTGAGAGCCATCGATCCTACACTTGACTTTTCAACTCTATCCAAGCTAGTGCCACATGTCAACTGTGCATTAATTCTCAAGATTCTTTATTAGTTTTTAGCCTCAAAAACTTATGATACATGTCAAATTCTTGATTTCCTTGACCTTTTGACTCATCTTTCATTATTAAATCAAGATTTATGATGTAATGCAGACCATCAAATCAATTGGGACCCACTATTTGAAACCCAATGGCTATTTCATGAGATCATATTTAACATTCACACTCCCATCAAATTATTTTTGTGTAACCATCATATACATTAATTTTACCATCAATTTTAAGATTAAAATGGTTCATTTTTCTCGATCTTTATTTTGAAATTTGCACTAATGTCATATTTTGTAGGGACAACTTTGAAGCTCCATAACTCAATATAGAGAACTCACATGGGAATGAAAATTTTAGAGGAAGATATTGGCATGAAAAACTCCATTTAAATACAATATTTTGTCTCATTAAGTATTTATAAAGTTCATTTATTAAATGTATAAGCTATCTGGTCCATTCTTTTCCCATGATGTCCTAGTGACGATCTAGCCTTCTAAAGCTTGTACAAGTCATTTGATCATTCATATAGATAGGAAATTTACTCATTTGATAAATCGATATGAATATTTTGGTATGTGGGCCAAATTTATCCAACATCTTTTGTGATTAAAATGGCTTTCATACTTGTCTATGCAAGAGAACTCAAACCACTTGTCTTGACTAGTCCATTAGGCATAGAGTCTCCTCTCTGGTTTAATAAACTGACCTAAAGCTAAAAAAAAGGCTAGACCTTTCCAAAACATCCTCTTGAATAAAAAGGGACAACAATAAAATAATGAACAAAGTCAAGTGCATGCAGGCACTTGGAGAAAATAAAAAATTTCTAACCTACTAAATAAATGTGCACAAAGGCACTTGGAGAAAATCATGAACCTACTCTAATATATATAGGGCTACAATTCATAAGTATTTTCCACCTAGGTCAAATGGTAAAATTATATAATCATTCACTTTTATTAAGATAGGATGGAAAATACTTTGCTTTGGAGGGTTTATGATGGTTAAACTAAGAATCCCTGATTATTATTTGGCATGCTCTCTAAAGGATGAAATGTAACAAACATGTATCTAATGTAGACATACTAGTCCTTTTATTCAAAGCTTATTCTAAATTGGAATATAGGGGATCCTTAAACCTCCTCATCTAATGGCTTAATTTTGTGTTCTAAATGAATCACAACATGTGATGGCTCCTTTAAACTGGTACTTGATTAAATTTCTAGGCTTAGGAAGGAAAACTCTAAGTCATCCCAAAAGGTAGCTTCCTTTTGGTTATCCAAGATAATTCCAAATTCAACACCATATTTTATTTTATTACCCTAAAAGGAGCCATATGTAATATAATCAACCCATCTAAGGCCCAAAATTTCATGTTCTTGTGGCTCTTGGTCTAACCATTCTCCTTCATTCTTGAAGACATCAGAATTGTCTTTAAGGGACAATTCATCTTGAGATTGGTCAGCTTCTATATCCTAATCTATAAGTTCATTTTCATGCTCTAGAGGAAGCATGGGATGGTTTAAAAACTCTACTTGGTCCATGAAGTCATAGTACAATTATTTCCATACTTCTTCTTAATCCTCCTTTCCCTTTATTTCTTCATCATGTTTATTTATGACCTCTCTAACATGGTCAACTAACTGATTAACTATATAAATATTTACATCTTACTCTTCTTCATCTTCAACATACTAAAAGGAAGCTCTTGAAACCAAGTAAAATATTCATTACTCTTATTTGCATCCTTTTTATCCACATCTTTAAATGTGAAGGCATCAATATTGCCTTTAGAATCTAATATATAAAATCCATACCAAGAAGTCTAATCAAAACCTAACTCTTTCCCTTTTAAATGACATGGTCTATCATGATATCTTCATCATAGGCACTTATAATATACTCTTCAAGCTTGACTTTGAATGTAAGATCCTTCTCTATGTTTTGTAGAATAGGCTGCTTCTCCATGAGGGAGATGGTGGGAGGGTGAAAATTTTCACGTTGCTTGTAGCTCAAGAGAGTATCCTTCCAACTAGGGACCTTGAAGGATCTTTTAGGTGGATTTTTGAAAAGGGAGATAGGATCATGGAACCCTTATACATGAACCTCATTGAGATGAGTTATGGTTGCTTTCTCTACTTTTGGCATAACTAACTCTTTCAAGACCACTTTTTGAACTACCTCAGCTAGCACCTCCTCTCTTTTTTGTGTGTCCTCCATAATTGATTTCCATGAGGGGAAAACATAAGACTTGGATACTTTCTTCTGATCTTGAATTTCTTCCTCTTTCCTCATTTTTATCTCTACTTATTTGATTTGTCTATCTATATTTTATAAAAAGTCCTTTCTTCGAAATGGTTAGGGGCTTCATAAATAAGATAAGTGGAATATTGAGTCTTAACAATAGGCTACTCCATAACACTCCCTTTTTCTTTGAAGGTTTCCTTGGATTGATTTCTAAGAAGGGAAGATCTAAGGTTTATCTACTTTTTCCCTTTACTAAATGAGTATGAGAGAGGATGGCTTCACAAGAGAGGGAATGACATAATTAGGGTCATTTACATAGGAGAAGATCCATGATGGGGTGGCTTGATGTTCTTTATCTGAATTATTTTTAGTGGTTTGTTTGGCTCTTGATGAGGGTGAGACTTGACAAGTTGTGTTAGGGGTTTAGATATAAGTATGAATATGCATAGGAGATGGTAGTTAGGGTCTAGGTTTGTCTATTCTCTATCCCAAGAATAATTGATAGTCATTTTCCCTTTTAGCTTGGTCTTGCCTAACTAAGGACTCTTTTTGAAACCTCAAATTTTTCTCTAGAACATGAGATTAGTGTTCAAGATTCTGATGTGGAGTATATTACTCTTCTTCCCTATCAACCTCTCTTAACCTTCTTTCAAGATCAAGAATCATATCTTTAAGACTCATTTTTGGTTTACTAGAGAGAGGAAAATTTTGACAAGGCTGATACATTTAATCTTGAGGGCCACTTAGGGTGAAGCCATGAACATTTATAACTTGACATGAAGGGTAAAGAATGAAAGAACATGTATTTTGATCAAATAGGGAATGATACATACCAAATAAAGGTGATTAGGCACCCGAGCTACTTATACTAGTTGATGAATTCTTAGAGTCACCATTCATGTTTGTAGAATGCCTCCAAAGGATGATATGTAGAATAAGAACACCAAAAATCCTTCCACTACTTTGGACCTTAATCCACTAGGCATGCCAAAACTATTGGAGATCTAGATTCGCACCCTAACTGAGTAAGGATACTATTCAAACCATCTTAATCAAACTTTAGTTTAACATGGGAACAACTCACATCCTAGGGTCAATCCACTTCTATTCAGGGCCTACTTCTAAATCTAGCTCAACATGGGACTAACCCCAGGCTATGGGTTATTTCTATGTTGGACTAGAGTTTGAGTAAGAGGGCCTGAATAATCCCCTT
>JARHVA010000479.1:5332500-5336162 GCA_037957365.1 Torreya grandis | reverse complement strand
ACTAGTGATACATCATGATATAAGGTTCTAAGTTAAAATTTCACTATTTAAAGCATGAGTACATGAAGATTTCAATATAAACACACCTTATAATGAGAAGTCACATGTGGTTCCTTCATATGTAGTTGTACAAACTATAGAACTAAATTGAGGATGCTCAAAAGCCATGGAGAAGATTTGATACATATCCTCATAGACTCACATGGTCTTAACTACCTCACAAGCCTCATCAAATTTTTCAAACTGACTAGATGATCTAAAAGAGACCCATAAACCCTATAGATATGGTTTATTGTAGTTATAGTTGATACAAACCAATAGGGTAGGTTAAAGATGAAAATGCTTGTCTTAAGCTTTATGATATAGTGAAGGAGTGATAAGGAGGTTTAGAATTATTATATAAGTGTGAAAATATCAAAACTCAAGGAATGGCTCTTTGTATCCCTAAATATTCTAAAGGTGACCTACAAGCCTTAGGCCTATAGTTCCTCATTGTTAAATCCAATCAATGTCAAATCAACACTAAGAAAATCCAAGATAGTGAAGGTTTAACTGTAAGATAGAATGAAGATAATGCTCTAACTCATCAAAGAATTATTAGGAAACTTAAAGTCAAAAGAGTCAAGGAAACTAAGTTTACAGTCAAATATCCATCTACAATAATGTGTATAGATGGAAAAAGTGAGAATTGACTTGGAAACACTCTTAAGGTAGAAAATAGACCCTGTAGATAGTGATAATGTAGACTCTTTTTATTTGAACCCTTCAATTTTTTTTTGAGAAAAATGAAGGGACTAAGTTTCAAATCTAATACTCAGACTTCCCTAATAGGCACCTATAGTCCTATTTGAAGAACTAGTCCATTTTTAAACATAAAAAAAGAGGTAGAGTAAAATGAGAGATGATTAGAACATGATCTAAGACTACAAAAAAAGTTCAAGTCCATTGAGGATATCAATGGTATGAAGGATACATCTTGACACTCTTATACACAATCAACATCCTCATAGGCCACCTACAGGCTACAGTCTAGAAAATTGGCTTTAAGCCTAAGTAAATAGAGAAGAGTAGTGTTTTAACCCATTTAGGACTTAAAATAAGTTCATGGAACATTTTAAGGTCTTTAGTGTGGAAGTGAGTTCCTAGACACATGGAATGCAATCATAACTTTCCTATAGGTCACCTACAGGCTTATTTGAGGGATCAACCTAGTTTTAGGCTAAAAATAAGGATCAAAGTATGTGTGAAAGAGTTATGAGCCCAATTGAGATTAGAAAAAAAATCATGAACTAGTGAGGAAGTTAGTGACATAGTATAGGAGGTCCTAAACTCACAAAACATAGTCAAGACCCTTTAAAGGCACCTATAAGCTATATAAGGATAGATTGGTCTTAACACTAAGTGAGAAAAAAAAAAGATATAAATAAACCTAAGGCATACCTCAGATGGACTAAGAGGTCATAGGGTTAGTATGAAACCAAAGGTAACATGAATAAGATTGATCAAACTAGGTTTCAAACCTCTACACATAGTCAGTTAACACATACAAGTTTGCCTACTTTGTTGAGGGTTTACTTGATTGAAGAAAGGTAATGGAATAAAAATAGGTATAAAGGAAAGGAAGGACATTTTAAAATTTTATAAAGTGTTAGGTAAACAATAAATAACCTTCATACCTGGTGTAAAAGGTCAAAGTTCTATTTAAGACCTAATTAAACCTAAGGTACACATAATCACACACATGCCTTTATCCAGTCATGAGGTAAGATGGTGTTTTGAGGCTCTTATAGGCACAATCACACTTTGAGTATTGGTATAGGGGATTTTTATGAGTTTAAAAAGATAATAATGGTCACCTTAAGGCCATACTAATAGTATAAATACACATTGTTTTCTCTTAGACCTTGCCCACTCCATTGGTAGGAGATAATCTTGAGACTAAGGGGTTTGTTTAAGGTCTAAACATAAATTAATCATTTAAAACACCACAAAAGACCTTTTAAGAATTATAAATACATATTATAGGTAAAAATACACTCTCAAGTTATAAAATAAACCTAGTATTCATCCAAACATCCTTGAGGGCTAGTAAGAAGGTAGTAGTTCTAAACCCTAAGACGCTTGACCAGTGCACCAAAAGCATGCATAATAGTGATGACCATTTACAAGGTATGTATAATAAATTTTAAGGCTATTTTATAGGTTTTTTAATCTCTCCTAATAGTAATATGAAGGTTTGAGACCCAAAACCCAATTTGAACCTATCTTAAGCTCAAGAACACTAAGACTACCACTCAAGGAGAAACTTCACATGCTCACCATAGATCACAATTTGAATGGGAATAAAATCCATTTGGGATAGTTGAGGAGGTAAATCAAGAAGGTTTTCCAAGTGGAATGAGGTCAATCCATGATATTTTCTTTATGAAGAATTGTTAAGACCCCAAATAGGTCTTAAACCCTCCTAAAACCTTGATAATGACTAGTTAAGGAAAAAAGACCTCTAAATCACATCTAATTCCATAGTTTTCTCTTGAAAAATATTTGATGTTGTTTAAGACTACAAGGAATTTATATATATACTTTTAGGCTGATTTCATTTGTATAAACTATCATAAATGCCTTATTTTGCATTCTTTTTAGTGTTTTATAAGTATTATGAGAAGGGAATAACTTCCCAATAATTGTATGAGGTCATTTGGGATGTTTCCTAAATATTAAAGAAAAAAAAATTCATGGGATATTATGGAGATGGTCAAACCAATCCCATTTCCCAAGGTAGTCTCAAATAGGCTCAAAAAGAGGCTAGGTGGATTGGTCATTTCCTCGTTGGCATAATTCTACAAGGTATCAAGACTCAAAAATTGACATGTAGGTTGGTGATATCCTATGGAAAGTGAATCAAATTATTTTAGGTTGTTTAATATGCGCGGTAGATTTTTGGAGCAATAAAATAGGGTTCTAGGTAAGGAGGCCTAATTTAAGAGAGAGAAAGGTAGAAAAATGGACTTCCACTCAAAGTCAAGGGATAAATTTGACAAGGAGTTATAATTACAAAATGGTTCCTAGAATATGCCATAATTTTTTCAATAACCTCTGTACAAATCCATACACAAGAAGGTTTATAGGTTTTTAGGGTTACATATAAATTAGGCCTAATGAGGGATTAAAGAGCAAACTAGTTCTTGGGAATTATTCCAAGAAACAAAATGATTTATTTCAAGCCTAATAACATATTTTAAGACCAATCATGGAGATAGGATGACTTAAAGAAGAATAACTTGAGTTTTAGTCCACTTGGACCAAGCTAGTGTTAGGAATATAAAATGTAGAGCAATATTAATGAAATAAAGATGAAAATAAAATTTAGAAAACACAATAAAAGAGAGACACAAATTCATTTTGGTTCACATAATATGGGATACATCCACTTAGAAACAACTAGTTAATCTCTTATTTAGTCCAATATATAAAGGGATAAACCTATAATACATTTACTATAATCTCCTCTTCACTCACACATAGTGTGCCACCATGATTACAATGCCCTCATATCAAATAAGGGTTATATATTAGGGAAAAAATGGACCAACATAATTTATACCATTATTTATGTGACTTAATAGTGAATGGTCTAGAGTTACTATAAAATTATAATATTT
>JARHVA010000479.1:5312500-5327500 GCA_037957365.1 Torreya grandis | reverse complement strand
TGGTCATCCTATCATACATAAGGGAGGAAAAAAAACCATATAAACTTAGTTGCTTGGGTTTGAAAAAGAGGCCTTGAATACCATAGATAGGAGAAAGGCCCCACCTCCTTTATAAACTCAACCCCTTACCTACTATGGATATGGTTGGGAATCCCAATTTTATATTCTATTTATCTTAATATATGCCATATCAAGCACATCTATAGTTATATTAAAACCTTGGCCAATGAATTACCCTTCCACAATAGATATTGAGCCATGGCTAGGATAGAATAACCTAGGTTGAGAACCAAACCAAACACTCAAGGAAGGGACACAAGTAATTGATTGATAGAAGAAATCAAGTCAAATAGTGAGCCCTAAATTCATTTTACATATATATATATATAATATAAAAATTCACATATATCATATCTATCTACTTGTGTTTCATGTTAACCCATCCAATAGAGTCACCCCTATAGTGTCTTGTGTTACCAATCCCATAGAGTCATGTAACTATTTAGTCTATAGTGTGACTATAGCTCTATGCATTTAGTCTAGTTATGTTATGTGAAAAGGGGTTCTTAAAGGGTGAGGTGAACTAGAAAATAATAGTAAGTTTTCTTGAAGGGTAAGGTGTTGAGGAGGGTAGAGTGAAAACACCTTATGCCTTGTTGGGATTTACTACCTAGAGAAAAAAAAGATGAATAATTAATTTAGACTCCTATAAAACTAGAGATAGTCATCTCAGTTAATTAGATATGATGGAGTAGTGATTAGGGATGGTGAGGGTTAATGAGGGAGTGATTAGGGAAAGTGAGCAAGTGATTAGAGATAATGAAGGATGGTGAGAGTCAATGAGTAAGTGATTATGGATGATGAGGGATGAGGATGATGATGAGGGATGAGGAAGGAGGTAATGAGGATGAGAGATGATGAAGTAGTGATTAGGGATGGTGAGGGTTAATTAGGGAATGATTAGGGATGGTGAGGGTCAATGAGGGAATGATTAAGGATAATGAGGGAATGATTTAGATAATGAGGGATTGTGATGGTTAATAAATAAGTGATTACTTATTATTAGGGATGAAGGGGGACTAATTAGGGATGATGAGGGATGGTGAGGGTTAATTAAGGAATGATTAATGAAGATGAAGGAGTGATTAGGGATGGTGAGAGTCAATGAGGAATTGATTATGGATAGTGAGGGATGAAGATGGAGTGATTATGGATGAGGAGGAAGGGATTATGGATTATGAGGGATGATAGAGTGATTAAGTATAATGAGGGAAGGTGAATATCAATGATAGAGTGTTTAGAGATGATGAGGGATAATGAGGGTTAATGAAGGAGTGTCTTGGGATAATGAAAGAGGAGAGAGTGATTATAGGTGATGAGAGATAAAAAGTAAGTGATTAGTCATGAGGGAGGGACAATGAAAAAGTGAAATTAACATAAAGTGGTCATTCAATGTGTGCAAGTCACTAAAATGCTATCCCAATCACACCATTTTATCTTGAATTTAAAGTGATTGGTTTGTAAACTTCAATTTTTACAAACTTAAGACTCCTAGAAATGCTAGGAAATAATCTAGAAGGCAAAAAACCTAAAAAATGACTATGTTTACCAAAAATGGAAATCAACTACAAAATTTATACCCTATAATCCCTAGGTTCAATACTGAGACCTTGAAAATTCCTAAGTACTGACCAAATTGGATTTTAAAAAACTATCTTCCACATTCTAAGACATGTAACTATGAGTTCAAATCTATCAGATGTAAAGTGGTCCTAATTTATTATATTTATTAACATAAATTTAATGTGCAAGGAATATAAATATATTCCTTATACTTAACATTTATTTTTGTAAACCTTCTTTTTGTAGAACATCTTCTCCTTCTAATAAATATTATATGGGTTTTTGTGCAATGTGAGATGAATGTGTACATGTTATAATGCATATGAATTCTTTTCAAATTTAATGAGACAAAGTAGATAACCCTTCAAACTGATATTTTTTCCTTTTTAGTGTAATTTCTAAGGAATGTGTATGTTTTATAACATGTATGCATTCCATTCACATTGCATAAGATAAAGAAAATAACCCTTTAATTAAATATTTCCTGAATTTTAGTGCAATGCCAAAGGAGTGTGTATGTGTTATAGCATGTATGCATTATGTTTAGTTTGAATTCAAAACCAAGCCTTTTAGCTCATAAATGGCTTGGATTCCTAAGCCAAAGTCTTGGACTTGTCAACACACAATTAAATCTGAGAGATTTGATATGAAATTAAAAAATTTAACTTCCATCTCCAAATACACTAATAATTTCAATGATAAAATTCATAAAATTATTACCGTGATGACAAACATGCTCTTCTATTTCCAAATATATGATTTTTATAATTTTTGGACTATTTTATGATTTCAATCTATGTTGATTTTTAACTATGATTTTTAGGCCAGTACATGCCAAAAATATACATTCCTAAATATATTTATGTATCTTTTTCTTCATTGATTTCAAATGAAAAAAAAAAATCTATGGTTAGAAACTAGGCCTAATTCTACATACATTCTAAAAAAAACTAGTTTTCCTTTTTTGAGTTAGTTAAGGGGGCTGCACAACCTACTATGCATTTTTGTTTTAGTTTTTCAATATATATTTATTTGAAAAATTAATAATAAAAAAAATAATTTAAAAAAAATAAAAAATATAGGTTACAAACTAGATGATCTTATCTAAAGTTTCACCAAATGGTTTTAAACAATATTAAATGATGTTTAAAATGAGGGGTTACACAACCTATTATCTACTTTGTTTTCTTAAAAAGAAAATGAGTTCCTATTGACATTTTAGATGTTTGACCTAGTTATACTTAACCTTTTTGTTTAAATATTTTGTAAGAAACTAGACTCAAAATGCTACAATTCATGTTCTTACACCATCCTCAAATTTTGAGTGTATCCATCTCAAATTATCTACATAAGTTGAGATTTCTCAATTTTCAAGAAAAACATGTCCATGACTAGGCCTCTTTTTGTCCCCAAAATTTGTGCACTTACCCATTTTTAATATTTAAATATGAATAACAACTACTTTCAGTGACATTGTTATATGCTTTTCATTGAGGCATCTTTCATAATCAAGCTTCACATCAAAATAAAAAGTATGTATATACACTTAGGTTCACATTTCCTTTAATCTAGTAATTTCACTTTATTTCATCATTATAATAAAAGAGGGAAAATTTAGACACTCAAATTTAATCATTAATTTCTTGGTAATGTTTTATCTTGAAATCCTAACCTTATTTGGTCTTTTTTCCACTCCATTAGCTTGAAAACTCTATGATATCATTCATTATTATAATTATTTTCTTGTAACTCCTAAAAACATCATTCAAACAACCCTATTTTGATTATAGGTTCCTATAATAATGTATGCCCCACTGGAATAAGACCACACTAGGATGGACAGGGCTACAACCTGAGCTTATCCACTAGTGTAGCCTTATCCCCTACACTCTAATGACAAATTTTTAAATTTGATACATTTCATATTTTCCCTCCCATGATTTTATCAAGGTCTATTAACACAAACATTTTAAAATTTACTCTATAAAAGTACATCAAGGTCAGTCAAAACACATCTAATAATCACTTAGAAATTCTACTACATACTAAGTAAAAGGGCACTAATATTTGAATTTAAATTATAATTTATTCTAACATTCATAGGCCAAGTCTAAAGCTATTTTATTACAATTCAATTGAATTCAATGTCAAACATTCAAGTAAATTTAATATTTTAATCCACATAGAAATATCAAGTTTCACATATTCACTCTAGGACATAGAACTACATCAACTTGAGGCCATTTTGGGCTATTCAAGAAACATTCAAATTATGCAAATATTTTTTAAGATAGCTCAGTTATTCCCTTTTCCCAATTCTCCCTTTGCATTTGATCTCTATTTGGTTTATGTAAAGGAACTATAGTTTATTATTTTAGGCATTTCCATGCACCATATCAGTATCTTTAGGTAATAAAAAAACCCTCCCTTCCATCCTTAGGTGCTCATATAATAAAATCATTTGCACAATCAACATAAACATAACTAAAATAAAAAAACAAGGCCATAATGCACTCCTTTCTACCCTAGTATAACCTGATCCTAGTACATCACAAAATCCTATTTTTGGAGACAACATGATTCATATATATTTCCAATCATTTCTATATAAGTAATTTACTTTCATAATTAACATAAACATGATATAAGCTAGGTTTGCACATTTTATTAAAGGTCAATATTTATAACCCATTTAAAGTTCTATATTTTACATTTTGATTATGTATATTATGTAATCTAAGTTAGTATTTTAATATTTTATTGGTTTATAATATTTAATTCTTAAATCAAAATAACCGTTATATAATAAATTTGACCCTTAAGTACACTTTCCTATATCTATCTAACCATATTTTTTATAGGCCACCTCTATTTAATAGATACTCATTTTCAAAACAAGTTTGGTCTATACATGAACATATTATAATCTTAGAAAAAACTTTTTCATATCTTAGATCATTGATTTAGACTTCTAAGACACTATCGATAATGTCTAGATAGTGTATGTTACTGTAGCAGTCAATTCCATCGATAGTGTTTAGGTGAACTCAATGACTATTTTTCATATTTTGAAGTTTCCATTAGGTTATAATAGACATATTTGATAAGTTGGTCATAGTTAGAAATAATGAAGAGTAATCTAAGAATACAATTCATTCATAATAATATATTTACTTTGGCATCACCGTAAGAATCACTTGAAAAAGTGAGGAATCAATTAATAGTCTCTTGATACATTATCAATAAGGCATATATATATCTAAAAACCTTCAAGAAGTGGTGCATAAAACCAAGTCTAAATACAAAAAAATCAAATTTTTATTGTGTCATGTGTCGAAGATCAAAATATTGCATCACATTATAGATTTTTCAAGTTGTATGCACACAAATAGGTGGGAGAACTATGTGTTCTTTAAGCCTACACTGGAGTACTAAAAAGTAATAAATGCTTATCCATTTAGTATGGAGATGGTTGGGGATATCAAACACAAACTACTAGCATATGTTTATGGAAAATACTGTGGTCAAAATCCTAACTAGGGATTAGATGGAAGAGAAAGAAAACATGCATCAACACATATGATTGAAGGTGAGAGAGTTTGACACAAAAACCATTTTTAGGTGCAAGCGCATGGGTATCTAGAGTTACATATCTAAAAAATGCACATCAACAATGTTGATAACCACTGGACATTGGTGACTACTATAGAGTGTCACACCCCATTTTTAGTGATAGATTATTTATCTTTATTTTATCATAACTAATGGCATTATGATCCATGTGGATTTATTTGATTGATAAATTAATTTAGTAGAATGGGTCATTTAAATGTTATATGATTTAATGTCAATTTTGAATTGATTATTTCATTGGTTAAGCATTTTTTTTTTGAAATTCTTATAAAAACTAATGCTAAATGAGTTGGAATTATTTAAATTGAATCATGTTAAGGATTGATTTCTTACGTAACATCAGATTAATTTTTAATCATTTAATTATAATAGTTAAAAATGGTAATGAAATGGTTATAGTGTTTGGAATCAAATGGATTTAATGAACCTTCACTTTCCATATTTTAAAAATTAATTTGAATTTTATATTTAAATGATTTATTATTAATCTAATTTAACCACTTGATGAGTTTTCTTATGTGTGTAATTGCAACACAAGTTTATTCCCCTAAAAAAAGGGAGGTTATCATTTATGAGAGGTTGATATATATTATTTCTAAGGACAAGAGAAAGAATTATTATTTATAAGTCTAATAACTGTTATTGATAGTGAATATTGTATTAGGACCTTATATTACCCTTGGGGATGGGTATATAGTTATGTTAATATTTCATCTTGTTTAGTTATTTTTTTCATGTTAGATCAATGAATGTCTAGTATCAATCACTTTCAACCTTTGTGTTGTCATTTTTGTTTAATCTCTTTATGTACTCTCAGAATTTGGTAAACATAAAACATAAGTATAATATTAAAATAGTTAGTAGTATCTACATTAATTTAAAATTAATTAAAAAATAACATGAGCAACACATTACCAATGGTATGTAAGAAAATTTCCATGATATGTGATGCCTTTTGACAAGATAAATGATATCTAATGTCATTTTCAGCTCCTCCCTCTTTATGCCATATTTGATTGTCATAGTAAAGAAAAATTGTCATATTTTTTAAATTTAAGGAGGATTAAATATTTATCTGATTGAGAAATTTTGTTCCATCTCTACATAAGATGTATGACCTTTTATATAAACACTTGGGATTTTATAGGTGCAATTCATACTATATGCCATCTTTTCTTTTGGATAGAAATATCTAATGACTAGTACATTCTAGAAGCCATGGAAATATTCAAAAAAAATAATGCATGCACTTATCCATTCTAATGACTTGTCTGGCCTAGCATAGATGCTTATTTCTACTTTTGGATTTTAATGGACTTGGCTAAGCATTTAGATTTATCAGGTTAGCCTTACCTATTACCATTTTTCTTCTTTTTCACAATTGTCACCTGCTCAACATTGGCTTCAAATCTTAATATAATTTCATAGTATAAGAATGGAACATTTAGGAAAGACATTTATATTTACTATAATCTTTTACAGTTATTGATTATCTACCTAAAAATTTACTTTGTATTTATTATGACATCTTTAAAATAATAATAATAATTTTTAATTATAGATTATGAATTTTTGTCAATATGGCCATTTGGTCATTAAAGTTAGATTTATATATTATAGATTGGCTACACATGTTGAAATCCATAATTGACATAACATTATAATCTATTTCTTTGATAGGATTTAAAGATGAATTATAATTGACTTAAGTGGAAAATGATAATTTAGAGCCAAAATAATATAGTTTAGCTATAAAATAAGAAATTGAGATATATACTGAATACAAAACTAGTGAAATATATAATTTGAGATTATATTAATGAGTGTACATAAACATAAAATTTAATATATATGCTATAATTATTAAGTACAAACTCTGATCTATATTTTTACTAAGAAATGGCTTGAACATAGTAAAATAATTGTGTTTATAATGGGAATATCATTATAAATATGAATGTGATAATCATGTGAATATAGAGGCATTTCCAAAATTAAAATTGGCTAGATGGGGATTAATTCATCGTCCATTTTTGTACCCAACACTATAATAACCAAAAATAATTTCTAGATAATTGGTAGCTCATATATCATCACTAAACCATACATCTAATAACTTGAAACATAAACTCAAAATTGCTTTTTGTACTTATGAAACTTTATATCAATCTTTTATTTAAATCACATATATATATAGAAATAATGCTAAGTGGTATATTATTTGTGGATTTTACACAATCATTTGTTAAAGGCTCAAATCAATATTGAATAATTATTTAATCAAAAAACCCTAAGACTATTATTTACATATATGACCATAACTAATTGTGAGTGTGATATAATCTCATATGTTATTTGACACCTATTAAATATGTTATCCTTCTCAAAATTTTGGAGATCATTAATATTTTTCTCTTTGAAATCATTGGTTGTTAAGTTACTACTGGGATGAGTAAGTTAGGGAAACCTCAAGATTGATTTATGGACTTTGAAATATGAGTACTAAGTAATTATGGATATATTTAGTATCACTTTGACTCATATTGGATTACTTAGTCTAGATGTGACAAGGTGAACACATTAAATCCAATATTATGGCCATAATCATGTATACTTAATTTATCTAGTATGACTTTTTCATTCCTTATTTATGTATATATCAAAATGTATTATTTCCAATTTTTATTCATTTTCATATTTGCTAGTACTAAATGGAGTTAACTACAATTTTTAATTGTATACACATTATTCTCTTTCTTTTCATTAGATTCATATCTATCATTATCATGAAGGGTAGGGCCACACTTAGTGGATGAGAAGAGTGTAGGGAATCTTAAAGGATATGTGGTTGGAGGTAAATACCTCCATGATGGTCTCCCTATATTCTTATTACACATTTTATTATGAATTTAGTGACAATATCCTACCTTCTCAATGTTTGCATTGAAAAAAAAGGATGCTTATGTATTCTTGTTGTGAACATAAGACTACATTGTACTTGTAGATATTTTAGGAAAATATGAATTCTCATTTGTATTAATTGAAAATGGTGTAAGTTTGATAACTATGAATGTTGATGTAACTATAATATTGGTACAAAATAACATGGATCCTCGCCTTTTAAAATTAATAATGATTTACAAATGATTAATTTACTTTTTACAATTAAATATCTACTCTAGTTAAGAAAAAATGCTATGATGATTTATATATATTTAATAATTAATTTATTTTTGGAATAGTTGTTGAACTTGATCAAATTTAGAATTATTGAAATTAATTTTAATGTTTTACTTACTTATTCTAACTTCTAGTAGTTACTCTTAATTATAATGGAGTTAGCATTAACTAAAAAACTTTTGGCAGGGATTTTTTTTTAAATTAAAAAAAAAGCCTTCAGTATTTATAGGTGTCTAACTGAAGGGGTTATTAAATTTTGGTATAAAATATTAATTTTAACACTTGGACCTAATTCACACATTCATGGTCCTAAATTGCATGTCCTTGGCTCCTCTAGGAAGGAATCATGGTTCGTATAAAAGTTCAGATTAAGTATAGCTAGTAGGATGAGGAACTTATGAATAATATTGATAAAATATTACCCATGGTAATAAATACCTAAGTCACCCATTTATGGTCTTGAATTTCATGTCCTTGGCTCCTCTAAAAAGGAATCAAAATTCGTACAAAATCTAAGATAAGTGTAGCTAGTAAGATGAGGAATTTATGAATAACATCGATCAAATATTACCCATGGTAATCAATACCTAGGATAGGGTAGGTACCTTATAAAATTGGATTTAGGAATTCAATTTAGAAGATAACATGAAAAAAATATAGAAAAACATGAACTAAACAAAGATGAAAATGAAAAATTTGATGATAACTAAAGTCCTAATATTCAGGAGGAATAAGGCCATCATGATTGGAAAAAAAAGTCAAGATCCACAAGACCAAATGAGTCCTAAAAAAATAGTCATTTAAAGACATAATTAGATGGGGATTTTCCAACAATAGCATCACAAAATATGTTGATACCATACTTGGTGATGGTGTATAATTTTGGTTGATTGAGATGGAAAAATAGTTTGATCTCATGAAATTTTATGAAGAAACTAGAACACTTTTAGGAGCATATGAACTCTTAGGTAAAGCTTCATCGTAGTGGGAAAATTTGAAGGCCGAGTAGTGGTTTACTTATGTATTCATTATTTTGGTTATTTTTATATAATAATTTAGGAATATATGGATTTCACAACATTACTTAGATGGAAAAATCACTGAGTTCAAAAATATAAATAAAGAAGATATGTATATTACAAATTATTGGTAAAAGTTCCTACGACTCCTAAGGTATGCCTCTCAATACCAAAAGGATGAAAGATTCATAATCAAAATTTTTATTTTAGGACTAGATATTTGGATTTTTGTAGACATTGACCTTCATAAGCCCTTAAATATAGAGCAAGGTTTTTAAATAAAAATGAAACATGAATAAATACTCAAGACACCTACAATAGTCAAGAAGGAATTTAAGGATAAATGGAAAGGTCTTTAACAACATAATCCAAATCCTTTCTAAAAGAAGCTTTGAAGGAATAAAATAACACATGAAACATAAATTTAAGACCCAATAATAATTTAGGGATTGAAAATTTATACAATCCAAATGATGGAAATTAAGGTTGGAATAATAAAAACAACCACAAAAATGATAAATATGCTACATGAGGAAAAAGTAAAAAAAGATGTCATATGGGAGGATTTTTATTTTTTTAGATAATCATTATGGTGATCAGTTCCCTAATGGTAAATGTGGATAAATTTTCAAAGAACCTCCATTTCCAAGCCATTAATAGGTTTTACAATAAAATATTCATGTAATATTGGACATTCACCAAGCTAAATTCCAAAGTAACACTAGTGGAATTTTAGGTTAACTTTCTGGTTCTCTTGTTATTGTACTTATTAATACTAAAATAATTAAATGTTTTTTAAAACTCAAAATTTTGAAGAAATTATCTAGAAAAGTTATTATTATGTAAAATAGTTGGGTATTACAATATTTTAACCAAGTATAATGAAGGGTAGATTAATTATTTTTTGAAGTTGAATTAGAGATTTGTAGATTGAAAACAACATAAAATTTATATGTTTCCACACTATGTTCATATTATGTGATATTAAGAGTCAATTACTTATGGTAACATTGAGATCAAGTCAATTTTAATGCTAATACAATCACATGTTTCAATGATAATGGTCACTCTATGATAGTTCAAGGAGTTAGACGTGTGATCACTATGAGACAAATTTAGCCACATAGCTGAAAAAATATCAAAGAAAGGGATGTGTAATATATTCAGTGCATATAGATGAATTTGAAACTAAAAAGAAACCCACCGTAGATGACTATATTTTTTGTCATGATTTCATGGATGTTTTTCTCAAATAATTACTAGGACTTCTACCTAAAATATAATTTAATTTCTCCATTGATGTCTTACTTAATTCTAAACCAAAGTAAAAATATCCTTATAGGATGAAAACAAAAATATTTTTTAAGTTAAAATTTTAATCATAGTAAATACTTTTAATAGGTTTTATCTATATATATGTATTACCATTAGGCACAATAGTATTTTTTCTCAAGAATAAGGATGTTACTCTCATATTATGTGTAGGTTACAAGGTGTTGAAGAAAGGTACTAGTAATTTTTCATGCACTAAAAATATGGAGACAATTATAGGAAAGAATTTTTATCTTTGAACAAATATTATAGCATTCGAATTATCTTCACTCAACCAAACCTTAATGAAAGGTATAGGTGATGGTTAGAGTATTTGAGTGATTCTTACTTTGGCATTGAGCATATTGAGGTAAAGGAAAATATAATGGTATATGCATTTAGTCAAAGAATATATATAAATGTTATGGAAACTATAAGAACCACTTTTCGATAATATATTTTGAGAAAGTTACCATCATTTGAGTTTTATCTGATTGTCAAGATAAAACTTGAAGCTAATAGCTAAGATCATAGATATGAGGGCTATCAAATAGGAGGAGGTGGAATTATTTGATTCAATGGACACACACATGTACTTAACCTTAGTGATTTATTTATCATGGGTTTGGAGGAGACATCAAATCCTTACTCAGGTCACCCTAATGAGACTAAAATGATGGAAAGCTTCAAAAAACTTTATTTTTGGTTAGGGCTTAAACTTTTTATGACAGAATGTTTAGAGTTTCAGTGGATCAAAACCAAACACATGCACCCAACATGTTAATTGTAACCTCATGAGGTTGTATAATGTGAGTGGTAAGTTATTATAATGGAATTTTTTGAAGGAATTCCTATGTCCAATAACAAGCATGATATGCTCTTGGTTGTAGTGGGAAAACTCACAAAGATTGCATATTTAAACTAAGGAATTTAACAAATGATTCACTTATTTTGGCAAAAAGGTTTGTTTAGAAAGTGTTTAGATTTCATGGAATACCTAAAAATATTATTCATTATCATGACTTTTCATGAAACTTTGGGGACAGATGAATTTTAGTACATTTTAGCACCTAAAAATAAATGGTCAAATTGAAAGAGTAAATCAAGTTTTGTAAAATTTGCTTCATATGTACTATATGGATTAATGGTACAAGTGGGAAGAATATTTGTCTTTGGTAGAGTTTGACTATAATAAATCATATTGTTCCAATCTTAAAATGGCACCATTTAAGGTATTGTATGAGATAAAATGTTGTACCCCTCTTAGTTGGGATAATCCAAGTGACATAGTTGTAGTTGGACCATAATTTCTCTAGGGTATAAAAGGACAAGTCAAACTAATGAGTAAAATATTCATAAAAGTTGCTAGCATAAAAGGATAACATCTAGAGTTCTTGAAATTGGGGATAATTATTTTATTAGAGTATAGTCAAACAAGATCTCCAATAAGTTTGGAAATTCATCTAAATTGGATTTGAAATATATAAGATCATTTGATGTGTTGGAAGTAGTTAATCTAGTTTCATAAAGACTTTTGTTTCCTCATGTTCTATCATGGTTTCATAATATTTTTCATGTTTCATTGCTTACATATTATCATGGTGATATGTCACATGTTAGAAATTGTAAATATTTATAGGTTCAGGATCCATTGGTGATACTAATAGATTTCCTATGAATCATTGATACTAGAACAAACTTAGTTTGTAGGATTGTGACTACCCTCAGTGTAAATCCCAATGGGACCAATACTCCAAATAAAACACTAATTGAGATGATATTGAGGAAGTATCTAATATTTTTCCTCATCTATTTAATTGAATTTTCTATTTTTTTATAACCATCAAGATGATGTCTTTTCCTAGATGGGGTGGATGTATCTTCCTATTTTTATTGATAAATTATTTACTTATTTTTTGTCATAATTAATGGCATTGTGAGTCACATATATTTATTTGGATAAGACATTAATGTTTATAATGGTTGATTTAAAAATTATTTCATGTTTTGAATAAATGGAATGTTTAGTTATATGACATTTGTTATATAATTTTTATTATTTAGACTAACACCCAATGGTTTTAATGTTTTTTGGACATCAAATGGAAGTTTTGAGATATTTATATTTAAAGTCAAATTATAATTGATTGTTTCATTGGTTAAACATCAAGTAAAAATGACTTGATTATGAAAACTAATGACAAATGAATTGAAATTATTTATATTCAATGATGTTAATGATTAATGTCTTACATAGTATGAAATTGAATTTTATTTGGTTAATTAGAATAACACAAAATAGTGATGAGATGCATAAGTTAAGTGGAGAAATTTAGGGGGGGAAGTTGATATTTTTCATTAAAATGTGATTTTAATGCAATTCCATATGTTTTTTTAATTTAGGCTATAGTGTACATGAATTTATAAAATTTTGTATATGTGTTAGGGTTTAACGAAGGACAAGTTGATCAAAAAAAGGCATGGGATTGGTTTACAAAAATAAATGTTACATATCTATATTTATTATAATTAAAATTAAATTTACTAAATATTTTAAAATAGGGTCACTATACATCTTCTAGAATTGGTCTAATAACTCCATAAGTTATGATTTGGAAGATGATTTTTCAAAATCTAACTTGGTAAGTACTTAGTCAATTTTAAGATTTTAGTATTGAACCTAATGATTTTAAGGTGAAAATTTTGTAACTAATGTCCATTTTGAGCAAACATATAATCATTTTTTAGATTTTGGGTATTTTTGGATTGCTTGTTGGCATTTTTAGGATTTATAGGTTTATCAAAAATAAATTTTACAAATAAGAGCACACCCAACTACTCCTTTATACAGATTTTATTTATGATTAGGTCTCATATGTGCAAAAAGTGACATAAAAACACCACAATCATTTGTGACCAAGGTAAATAGGGAATATTTGTGGCATAGTTTTTCACAACCACCCTAATTTAGTTTAAATTCATGTCAGAGTAGTGTGCATGGGGAACTATAGGTCACATTGGACCCATGCATACCCAACCACCCATTTATGCTAATTTAACTTATGATTAGGTCATTTATAGACCAAAAGTGATTAAAAAATACTATATCAACTTATGACCAAGGTAAATGTAAACAATATTAGGCACATTTGTGTATGATCATCTGGTTTTTCTTTGAATTTAGGCCAAAAAGGTGTGATTGTATAAATGTAAGTCACATTGTGACCCTTACAAATCTAACCTTAATTTTATGCTAATTTTACTTATAATTAGTTTTGTTATAAGTCAAAAGTGACACAACAACACCATATCCACTTGTAACTAAGGAAATGTGAACAATTTCACACACATTTATGTGTGATCACCCTTATTCACTTCAAATTCAAGATAAATTGGTATGATTGGGGCAACATAAGTCACACTATTGACCCATGCACACCCAACCATTCATTTATGCTCATTTCACTTTCAATTAAGTCCCTTATGAGCCAAAATGACCACAACAACACCATATCCACTTGTGACCATGGAAAATGCAAATTATTTGGGACACATTTATGTGTAATCACCAAAATTCACTTTGAGTTTAAGCCAAAGTGGTATGATTGGGGAAACATGGTTCACATTGGTGAGTCACACATATCCAACCACCCATTTATGTTAGTTTTTACTTATGATTATGGGGATTATGTGAAAAAATAAACTAACAACACCATATATATTTGTGACCAAGAAAATGTAGATAATTTGGGGTGAAATCATGTACAATCACCCAAATTCACTTGGAATTCATGCCAAAGTGGTGTGAATTTGGTAAAGTAATTTGTATTAGTGACAAAGGCACCCATAACCACCTCTTTCTCCTTATTTTACTTGTGATTATGTCCATTAAAGAATAAAAATGACAAACAAACACTATATCCACTTGTAATTAGGTCAAATGTAGATAATAGTGGGCACATTTATCTACAAACATTCCAATTCAATTTGAATCAGGATAAAGGAGTGAAATTAGGGAAATGTAAGTCACATTGGTGACCTACACACACCCAACCATCCCTTTACATTTTTTTAAATTTTTATTAGGTCCCGTAGAGGGAAAAATTGACACAAGAACACCATATCAAATCACACCAAGTTGGCCTAAATTTTAAGTGAATTTGGGTGATTATGCACAATTTTTTTATATTTTCATTGGTCACAAGTGGATATGGTATTTTTTTATCAATTTTAT
>JARHVA010000479.1:5285000-5307500 GCA_037957365.1 Torreya grandis | reverse complement strand
ACTCCTTTATTGATAAATGGTCCAGATTACAACTTCTCTTTTTACTCTAGGAATAATGAAAAATGGCTTGATTAAGCCAATCAATATGACTAAAAACCTAAAATAGCCCTAAGTGGTGTTCCATGGAAAAAAGGATTAGTCTTGGTTAATTAACTCAAGATCTAAATCCTTTTATAATGATAAACAATTCATAAAATCCTCAAATTCTATTAAAATTGCATGCTTCTCAACTTTGGCATAGAAATAAGGATGGTGGGGCCCAAGTTTTAAAATTAAAACTTCTCCTTTCATGTAATTCTATGCCATAATCCAAAAGGAAGTTCACTTGATTTGTTTGAAAGCTGAGTTGGAAGAAGAGAATATTCCCCTTTGCATGAAAAATAAGGAAGATGTGTAACAAGCTTTGACAAGTCAACTCAAAACTAACTCCCCCTTACATGAAAATACATATTTAAGGATTAAAAATGCATAAATATTCTTTTAAAATAGTATAAAAGTCGCATGGAAATCCAAATGAACTCCTTGATAATAAATTTCAACGCTGAACTCCAACTTAGTCTTTTGAACAATTAGGCCAACTTGACTAGTTAAGCCTAAAGGCTAATTTGAACACTTGGACACCATGAAACTTGAAAAAAAAATACATTAAACCTGAAAAAACAACAAATTTTACCTAATAAAAAAAAATTCTTCATCACCAAAATTATGATTTTGACAAGAAAAACTTTGCCATTTAGTCAACAAGGTTGACTAGCCAATTTTGCTCAAATTTCCAATAGAATGGCCATTTTTATTAACTTTTTAGTGGATATTTCATGGTTATTTATGAAAAAATAAATATTTTAAGACTAATAACAAGTCCTAATCTTTGATATCCATTGATTAGATTCTATTAAATTGCCCTGTACTTCACATTACACATTTTTTCCACAAAAAATGTGATTTCAGTCCTCATCTGTACAAATCCATACATAAAAAATACATTTATGGAATAATATTTATGTTTACTTTATGTTTAAAAAAATTTAAAGATGATTCATGGTGATTTGATTGCAAGAAAATCCATTTTTCTCAAAACTAGTTTATAAGGTGCTCAAGAAGGTTCTAAACCTGAAACTTCAAACTAATGATTCATGAGGTACAGACCTTAAAATATTGAACCAATTCCATTTATTAATATAAAATCTACCCCTATAACTTATTTAAAAATATTAGGATCCCATGTGAAAGATATGAAAAATTACTATGTGAATGAAAATTATCTTTGGGGAATTGATCGCATTCTGGGCTACTTATGCTCTTAAAATTTTTTCATAAATCTCAGACCCTCAATTTTTCTCAATTATTAATTAATTATAATTTCATATGGGTACTCAAAACATATTAATAGTGTTTGGCCAAACTCCACACATGGTGAGCATAATGAGCATCTGAACAGGTGGCTTGGAAGGGTGCCTAAAACTGCAAAAAGTGATATACTTAACTAAAATGAAAATGGAATCTTCAAATATTAATAAATATTTAAAAAATAATTATGGGACCTATAAAAATATATCAAAACACTTTGAAATCCTTTTTTCCATGAAAAGACAAAAATGCCTTTTTGGCCTAAGTGCCTATTTGCCTACAAAACATTGTGTGAGCATGGTTTACATGAAAATTGGAGTTTTTACACTCTTTATATGTATTATTATTATTTTAAAAACTAATACCATAGTTTTAAATACTTTACTTTGGCTTAGAAGCTTCTGAGGCACTTCAGAATGAAGCATTCTCCAATGGTGACCTCAAATGAATAGGGTGAGGTCTGAGACAAAAAAAGAATATGTGAATTTTTCTAATGGATATTAAATTTTTAAGATGGTTCCCCAACTCATGAATACCATTTATAAAAAAATTTATGTCTTAACGCTACTTGTAGGTCCTAGAATCTTCAATTTTCTCTAAATTTTGACCTCTGTGCATGGACTATCTACATTTTTTACTAAGAATAATGTTTTGGAGGTGAATTTCATGGATATATAGGCCATAAATTTCAAAATAATATTAATTAATATCAATATTCCATTCAATATTTTGGAAATAGCCTTCATCACTTTTTTCAAGCATGATAAGACCTCTAAACAAGGCATTTAGGCATAGTAATGACTGTGTTTTCACTTTCAGAGATGGATATTGATCAAGTTTGAGCTTGTTTAGTGGTCATCATATCTTAAAATTTTTATTTAAATTGTTTAGAGTAAATTATTTCCCTCCATACATCTTCAAAGTAATTTGTACTCAAACCCAAGCCTCTAGGTCCCAACCTATGCATAGTCCGTACATGCTTGATACCCTGACTGCCTTTAGGTTGGAAATGATCCTATACATTAATTAAAGTTATTATTGTGCTCAATTATCACTATTTTTATTTCTTCTTGGGTTTGATATGACCTTAAGAAACCATTAACCCTCAAGTTACATGAAAAAGTCATGGAGGTGACTGCATCTTAAGTGACTGAAGCAGTATTTGAAGGGTAATGTTCATGTTATTGTGATGATCATTATGATTATATAACTAACTCCTTGCTTACTAAAACAACCTCGTAAACATAATAACCTTATTTGGCCATGATTATAGCCTTGATACAAGCTTAAGGAAAGGCTTATGCCCTTATGATAGCTGTAGCATGGTGTTCAAGGATGAAACTACTATATAAACTTGTTTGGAAAGTCCCTTTCATGTCCTTTCAGTCCTATTGACTTATATATATCATATAGACTTTTAAAACATCATGAAACCCTTTGTGTACCATTATCCCTTAGGAAACTTTTCAAGATTGTGGTGACTGTGTTTCCACATACTTATTAGCCCTTGTAGATGGTTGTAGGTTAGTTTGAGCTAACTGTAGGTTCTTAGGTTCCCCTCTAAATATTATGAAAATGCATGAAGTGATATGTATGGTATGATGGATTTTCAACCCTTAATTTAACTCATTTATTTTCATATATCTTGGAAGGTCTGGTTAGTGATCAAAACCCTTGCAACTGTAAGTGTGTTTGTATGAGCCTATAGTTATAGGTGTCCTTTTCCTTGACTTTAAGATTTATTCAAATCCATAACTTATGCCCATTTAAGTCTATTGAGACTGAGTTATTTTTATATTCATGATTCCTAATGACTACAAAAGCCGCTCAAGATTTTAAGAAAGCTCCATCATGCCATCAAATTAGCCTTGTTTGGAAAGGTGTAGGTTTGAAAAACATTTTAAGGCTAACTGTACCTTACCCTCATGACGTCAAAGAGTAGAGAAGTTTGTTTTATTTTTATATTATAAATCATATTTACCAAACTGTCATAGTTATCTTAAACCATGAGAGACTTATGACTTTGCTATACACCTAGGTAGGTTGTAAGTGTCCATCACAATGACTATAGGCTCTATTTTAGGTTGGATTTGAGGTGGTTTATGATGAAAATTAAGAATAGATTTAGTTTCCTTTAAGGTCTTTACCTTCCATTAAACTATCATGTACTTCTTAAACCCAAATCTCACTCAAAAAGATGTCAAAACCCCACAGACTACCAAATTACCAATATGTCACTTGACTATGGGTCCTTAGGGCTGCCTATAGGTCTAATAAAAAAAGTAATATCTATAGGTGCACTAAGTAAATAGGAGATATTATAATTACTCTCCATTTTTAATCACTCCTATATTCACCTTGATGGTCAATTTAACCAATCACCCTTGCTTTAACACCCCTACCTGGCTGTAGGGTTATGTTGGTTGTAGGGTTACATTGTGCCCTGGCTGTAGGTTTCTCATCAACTAAATATTACCTTCCTTTGAAATTTAACATGCTTAAGGCACCTTATCACTGGTGATTGGTGCATTAGATGCCACATTGATGGCTTTCATAACTCTAAATTGAGGAACATTTACAATTCTTTGAAGTCTTATGATGATCAAAACCCTAGCCAATGTGGATACATCTGTACAATGGTAATAAGATGTTGATTTAGTGTCTCTTATTCACTCTATCAAATGTCATATGAACTACAGGGTCTCTTTTCAAACTTGTTGATCACATTCTCAATACCTAATCCCTTTTTAAATGATCAAAACCTTTCAAACCCTCCATGCATCTCTATAGCATGGTTGTCCTATTTATTTTGGCACTTCAAAGTGGCAGTTGTAGATCCTCATTCTAGTGGATGTAGGCTATCATACATGAAAAGGGGAATCACCTTTATTACATAGTTTCTTGATCGAAACACAACTTACAATACCATAACAGTGATCTAGGGTTTTGAATATAATGTTTGAATTGAGATCATACTTTGAATTGAGATAGTCCTAATGATTCACAGTGATGTCCTTTGTATGGATTGAGAATAGGGTCCTTGTGAATGTTTGGATAGCTTGACAAAACACAAAGTGTCAATTATAGGCAAAAGTCCCTATTCAAGTCAAGTGATTTCCAAAACTTAACCATCTTACTTAAAAGTCTTAAACCTTGGAAACCTCCCTTATGCTTGTGACCTCTTATTGGCTATAGCCCACTATTTGAGGGTGGTTATAGCTACTCATATAGTGTCTCAAACCCTTCTTTTATGCATTAAGAAGTCTCCACTCATGTATAAATCTTATCCTATACCAATCATGTCTCTACCAATCTATAACCCTATGTTTTAGCATTAGAGATGAAACTAAGTACCAAAAGGGTCACTAAGACAACCTTGACATAGGTCATTGTTATAGTAGCTGTAGGTAACCATTTTGTCCTTTTGAGCCAATTAGAGGTTTGAATTTTATTATTTTGATTGAGATAAAGACTTTATGAAGATCAAATGGACTTGAATAGTCAAAAATAAATCTTAATCTAACCAAGGGAGATTTCCATGAATCTTATAAGATAATCTTAGCAAGCATTAGGCTACTTTATAAAACACAGGCCTGTAGGGCTTTTTAGCACCATAGGTCATGTCCATAAAGTACAAAACATGAGGATAGGTTCCTGTAGGTTATTAATTTTATGATGGAACTTTTTATAAACCTTAATTACCTAGATAAATGGTCAAAACCCCTTAATATTTAAAGTATGATATTCCATCTTATAACTGGCCGTAGATGCTCCTTGTAGTACCATATGTACAGATTGTGAACTAGGCTTGGGTTCGGAGACCATGCTATCTCATACCATTACTCTTAAAAAATTCTTTTAAAAATGAAACTCAACATAAAAAATGGTTAGAAACCATTGAGTCATATCATTAACCTGTCAAAAATTGAATAGGTCATTAGCCCCATGGTTGTAGGTCACTATTCCCATGGTGTATATGTTGTAAACTGAGTGCATAATACTCTTGCTCATAGTGATTATAACCTCCATACCTCCTAATTCATGACAAATTATTCACTGATATGGATGACCCTTCAAGGAGATAATCTCCTATCCACATATCCTTCATAGCTAGTATTTGACTAATTAGCCTGTTGTAGGTGTCTAAATTAGTGTCAACATGTCAAAAATGGAGGCCCAAATTTCTTTTCTTAGCTCTAAAATATCTTCCTTATCACACCATGGATATTTTATTTCCACTAGGTCTTGAATAAGGTCTCTTTCTTTCTCTCTCTTTAAATCTCCATTGAACCTCTATAGTCACACTTGATTTCATACCCTACTGCAAATGTCCATTTATGACTATATTTGTACTTCTCAAGTGATTTATATCCTCTTCTCATGCTTGTGATGACCTCCATACCAAACTTTTGGCTCTTTTGATATTGATCAATGGTATGGAAATTAGACTTGAGGGTGAGGGATTGGAAATATGATGAAGAAAACATTATGGAGGGTGGAATGAAAGTGAAAACATAGTGGTAATGGCTAAGGTTGACAGTGGTATGGGGATGAAAGGGATGTAGGTGGAAAAGGAGCATGGAGACCAGAATAAAGAGTCACAAGCAAACATGGGCATATAATCATCCCAAAACATGAATTTGGAGGCCATTATACAAGTTTAAGGAGTTGTATTTGAAACATCATTTTCCCAAAAAACCTTAAAATTTGCAAAATTCCTTAAATTATGCTAAACTAGCTCAATTGAGACACTAGAAAGCATGGAGATAGGCTTACTTAGCCATGAATCTTAGAGAATATATAATTAATTATACATGAAACCATGAAAAATTTATGGAAACTTTGTAAACACCAAATTCTTAAAATCTTGAAGCTAAAATCTTCTTCTTGGACCATACAATTCTTTCCTTGCAAGCTTACCAATATTGTAGATTGACTAGTTGACTTTGAGACCTATATTTGACCATGAAATAGATGAATAACACCTTAAAAATTACATTTAATGGTAGATAAAGTCTTCAATATTCTTAAATAATTTGAATTTTCTCAAAACTCTACCCAAGTGAAGAGAAATTGAAGAAAAATAACTACCTTTCTGGATGTTAGGCAACAGAATTTGCCTTGACTTCAACTAGATGGTTCATGAGCATGGAGCATAAAATTGAGAAACCATTTAGACCATACAAAATACCTCTTAGTATAGTTTCTTTACTCCAAATTTTATATTTGTACCATCCCCCAATAGACCATACCATCCATAAACCTAAAGGCATGTCTCTTTGTGCCAACAAGCAAGAAACTAAAAAGAAGCTAGTTTAGGGCCTGTATGGCCATGAAAAACCATTGAATTACTGATGAATATTTGATATGGCCTGATATTGATATCCCCTACCCTAGATTGTATGGGAACCATATAGTATCCATACTATTGCTTGTAAATGATAGGAAATAAGCCTTTCTTACCTTTTATAGCCAATTTTACACTCTCCACCAATTGGAATGGAATGTTTGAGAAAAATTTAGTTCCATAAATTTATATTTTCATATTTTTTACCTTTTAATTGGTAAATTTTTCATGTGGGAGGGGTAAAAGGGTTGTTTTTGGCTAAAATAAGATACCAAGAGACCTTTTTATGACTTGAAACTTTAGACTTAGGCTATTTTCACCTTTTCACATTAATAAATCTATTTTGAGATAATTTGATAACTTTTGAAAACATTTTTTACACTTTTTAACACCATTTTTGGTGTTTTTTGGCCAAAATTGCATTTTAAGACCATATTTGACCAGCTTGACCAGCTACATTGGGAAATTGACCATTCTAGGAAAGGTTTGGATAATAAGGGTAGAAATTTGGCCTTGACAGGCCAAAATTACTAACAAACTTGTTTATGTATACTAAAATCTATAATTGAAATAATCTTATATGTTGTTTATTTGATACAAGTTAAAGTAGAATTATAAGTGACCAAGTGGAAAATGAAAATTTAGAGCCAAAATTTGTATATATAATCATACAATTATTAAATTTAGATTTAAGGATTATAACTTATCTATGTATCTTGAAATTCATCATTAACATAATCTTATAAGTTTTTTATTTGATAGAAGTTAAAGTTAAATTATAAGTGACCAAGTAAAAATGGAAATTTAGAGCCAAAATAATAAAGGTGAGTTATCAAATAAGAGATTGACATGTATATTAGATATAAGACTAGTGAAATATATCATGTGAGGTTAAATTAACGAATCTATAGAAGCATGAAATTTAATATATATGATATAATTATTAAATATGCATTATAAATTATATTTGTATTAAGAATTTAGATTATTAGAATTCAAAATTATTTAAATGTGGTAAATGAATTGTGTTTATAGTAGGAATATGGTTATAAATATGAAAATGAAAAATATGTGATGATAGAGTTATTTAAAAAATTAAAATTGGGTTAGATGGTGATTAAGTTGTTTCATATTTTTTTGCCTCAATTATAAACACCAAAAATATTTCTGGACAATTGATGGCTTATATAACACATCTAAATCTTACAACTAGGAACTTGAAACAGAAACTCAAATTCACTTTTAATCCTTAAAAAAAATATATCAAGCTTTTCTTTAAAACAAATCTATGTAAAAACTAAAAGTTACTTTTGATCCTTACGAAACTTTTATATTAATATTTTACAAAATCACATCTATTTAGAAATAATCCTAAGTGGATTTATAATTTAGGTTTATTATATATGGAATTTATACAATTGTTTATTATGTTGTTGTAGGCCTTTTTCCTACTGGGTTTCGCCTACATGGTTGTATTAGCTTGCTTAGGGCTCTAGAGGTCATTTGGGTTACTTGGGAAGATTAATCCCACATTCAATAGAATGTGTGGTATCTTTCCCTCTCCAACCTATATATGCACCTCTCTCCCTTCATATTTCTAATGCAAGATATTGTGTCAATTATTGGAGCATTTTTATCTTGGTACAATTTGTTTCTCTTTGATTTCATTCTTGCAAATGTGTATGTTTGCTTTGCATTATCTTGAAAAATACATGTCTTACATTCCATCTTGAATCAGTGCATTTATTTGAATCAACATTCCTAGAACTCATTCTGATATGGTATCAGAATAGATCTAGATCTGAGGGTTGCCTGGTTTTTTCTATAAGTTTTCATTTCAAATCTTGGGTTCATTTGATTTCACTTTATATCTCTCCATTTTTGCATTTTCATTCTATTGTATTAACTATATAAGGATATTTATTTTAGATCTTAGGTTTTGAATTCATTATTAATTATGCTATTGAGATATTCAAGCATTTAAGTGCATTGGCTTTTGACATCAACCAAGATCCAGACTAAAATCTTAGCATGAAAAGCATTTAGTTATGCACTATTCAGGTAAATATTTCCCTACATAGAGGACACTCAAAGTTTCTAGTTTTTAGAAGATCTATGTGCTATTTGACATAGAGACATCCTTCATTGGCATTCAAGTGATGCCATCACATTTTCTTATCTTAAAGATGTCATTTACACCCAAATCTATGACCGCCAACCTTCTTATGGAATGCCTCATATCTAAGATGCCAATTTAGCCATCCTAAGCCATTATTGACAAGTTTGATTAAGGTTATAAGTTTTTTGACTTGTAGAAGAGTATTTTTGATAACTATAGCCAGGGTAATCACTAAATCTGGCAAATATCCATTTTTGACATGTTGTTTTTTGGTGTACCTCCTCTTTGTTTCTCATTTGTGATCCTTCCACTTCAAACAAGGTAGTGTAGTGTGGAGCAATACCATGATTTTATGCTTTAAACAATGAGTAAAGAGTTCATGTAAACTGATGTATAGAATGTGTGCAAGAAGTTTTTTTTTGAGTTTTGGAGGACACAAGACTTGAAGCATTTGACTATGTATCATGGCTTTTAACTACTTGGAGGATGGAGAGGATCTAGTTGTGGATAGTGGATAAAATATTCAACAACTATTTTGTAGCATTCTTCCTCCAATGGACAACCCTTGATCTTTCTCAGATGGCATAGACCTATACTAAGTGGTACCCAAAGCTTATGGTCTCTCCTTGCTGAGTTTCTCTCATATGGTAGCACCTATTTGGGGTTCTCTTCTTTTTATTTTCTAAGTCATAAGTCAAAACCCTAAATTTCCATTAAAAAAATTAAAAATAAAAGCATGTTTTTTAAATTTTATTTAAATAGCTTTTAAATTTTTTACTTAAAACATCTTCTAGAGAGGCTTTTTCAAAAAAGTTCTTGTAGGGGTGACTAGGACAAGTATTTTTGACTTTTGTTGATGTGAAGAGATCTAGGTTTTTTTGCTAATTCTAACGAGTGGTTACATGGCATAGTTGATGCTTGAACCTATCATGCATTTAAATTCTTAAGTGCAATTTAATTAAATAGGTCATTAATGATGGAAAATGTATTTTTTTATAAATTTTGATTGTAACTCAGAATTGAGTGCCATTTTTTTCAAAAGTGCATATTTTTTCATCCTCTTTCCATTGGTCCACTTTGTTTTGTAAAACACACTAAAATTATAAAGTACCAAATTTAGGGGGGTTATGTGCCCTACTACTTTCTGTAGCATACATCATGCACTAATTTATCTTATATATATGGACTCATTTTTGGCCTAGTTTGAATTCTATCTATAGAGTGTGCACCATTTTTTTCCCTTACTCCAGTACTAATTGCTCATTTTGATGCATTTTTTGTTGTTCCCAATGTCCCTTCTATGAATGTGCTTTAGGAGTTCATTACAGAGTATTTTATGTAGTTTTGCACTTCCCCAGTATCTTCTCTTGGTCATGTTAACCACATTTGAGAGACTCTAAATAAAAAGAGTTGTTTTATCTATAATGATCCTTCTTGGAAAGGATAATTATGTTTTCTAGCATACTTACATGAAATACTTGCTCAGACATAAGAATCGTATTCCATTCTTATATGGATAGATTCCTACACCCACTAATACTATTTAGTTTGATAAGTGGGATAATAATTATTACAAGGTTTTTTCCACTTTGTTACTTCATGTTTCCATGGATCTTCATTACCATGTGGAATATATAGAGTGCCCATACACTATTTGGAGCATTCTATAATATCTTTTCAAAGATCTTGCTGAGATTTATGTCACACCTCCTCCTCTACTTCCTATAGTCTCTTCTAAGACTATTTTACTCTCTCCTCATGTTTTAATTTCTTGTGATGATACATCCATGGTGGATAGTGCTCTTCTTTCTATTGATCCCCAACTATAGGATGATATTTTTCTAGACCTTAGTTATCTCATTGAAGATTCTACATTCATTCCTATGAATATTGTTGTTCTTACAAAGATTTCATAGACTTGAATTTTAGAGGACTTTTACAGTGAGAGTATAAACATTTATAGTATTGATGACTCATATGATCCTGTAGACATTCATCTTGCATATCTGAGTGCTTTATTTATAGACTAGTCTTTAGTTTTGATGGTTGTTGATATTTTCTCTCCTCTTTCCATGGACATTCTTTCAATGAATGTTCCATGTCTATCTTCTTCTCTGGCTATTCTCTCCCCTTCATTGTATGCTTCCTTATTTCCATCTTCTACAATTAGTCTTGTGATACCTAATCATACTTTGGCATATTTGAGTATTAGTAGGGATACATTTGAGCATTTTTTAGAGATATACATCATGATTCCTACTTACATTCCACTTGAGTGGGAATTTTATAGTTTGACAGCTCGAGGCTTCTTTATTCTAAAAGGAAGAGACATCATTTATTGTAGAGGGACCTACTATAAAATTTTTCATATGATATTCTACACATACCTTCTCTCTCTTCTTTGTGGAGGCACACATCCTTCATATTTTATAGGATACTAGGATTATTGCATTGTACATGGATACCTTATCAAGCCTTGTTATCGAGACCCATTTTTTTATATCATCAACCACCTAAGTTTCACTTATGGAGGGGTGTTGTAGACCTTTTTCCCACTAAATTTTTCTTATATAATTGTATTAGTTTGCTTAGGGATATAGAGGTCATTTAAGTTAATTGGGAAGATTAGTCCCACATTCACTGAAATGTGTGGTATCTTTCCTTCTCCTACCTATATATGCACATATCTCACTTCATATTTATAATATCAGATATAATGTGAATTATTGGAACATTCATGTCTTGGTATAATTTTTTTAATCTTTGATTTCATTATTTTAGTTGTGTGTCTTTGCTCTGTATTGTCTTGAACAATATATGTCTTACATTACATCTTAAATCAGTGCAATCATTTGGATCAACATTCTTGGATTAGAAATATGGAGAGAGAGAGGTGAATATATAGGTTGGAGAGGGAAAGATACCCCACATTCTAGTTAATGTGGGAATAATCTTTATAAGTAATCTAAATGACCTCTAGAGCCCTAAGAAAGCTAATATAACCATGTAGGTGAAACCTAGTGGGAAAAAGACCTAAAAAAATTATATCAAGCTTTTCTTTGAAATAAATATATGTAGAAACTAAAAGTCACTTTTGATCCTTATGAAACTTTTATATCAATATTTTACTTAAATCACATCTATTTAAGAACAATCCTAAGCAAATTTATAATTTAGATTTATTATCTCTCAAATTTATATAAATATTTATTAAAGGCTTGAATCAGTATTGAACAATTCTTAAACCCCCAAAAAACCTAAGACTATTAATTGTGTAAATAATACTTGATGAAGTGTGAGTGAGATATCATCTCACATAAATGGTATGTGATGCATGTACAATACATTATCCCTCATGCACTTTTAGAGATCATTGTTAGTTTATTTTCCTATAGCTCATTGGTTGATAAGTTACTATTATGATGGGTAAGTGTGGGAAACCTTGAGATTTATTTGTGGACTTAAGAATATTAGTACTAAGTGATTATAGAAATCCTTAGAATCACTTTGACTCATAGTGGATTACTAAGTTTAGATGCAACTTATTGGGTTGTTAAATCAAGTATTTTGGATATATGATAGTATACCTATTTTATCTAGTAAGAATGTTTCATTTCTTAATTTTGTATACATCAAAATGTTTCATTTATAGTTCCTCTTCAATGTCATACTTGCTACCACTACATGGAGTGAGTTGCAATATTGACATGTATACATATTATCCTCTATTTTTTCATTGTATTCATATCTATCCTCATCGTGAAGGGTAGGGACAATATCTATGGATCAAAGATGTCGAAAGAAATGAAAAGGATCGGTGGTTTTAAGTAAATACCTCCATGATACTTTCTCACTCCATTTATTACATGATTTTTCATGGCTTCAATGATGATCTCCTACCTTATTGATATTTGTATTGAGGTAAAATTATTGATTATGTATACTTGTTGTGAACATAAGGGAACATTATAGTTGTAGATATTTTGGGAAGATATTTATTCACAACCATATTACTTTAAAATGATGTGTTTTTGAAAACTATGAATGTTGATGTAACTAGGTGATTAGTAAAAAATGAATGTGGTCTGTTACCTTTAAAAATAGATATTGGTTCATGAATGACTAATTTTATTGCTTCAATTGGATAGTAAATCTAGTTAAAAAAATAATGAATGTTACGTGCATGTCTATAAATTTCATACTGATTTATTTTGGGAAAGATTGTTGCACTTGATAATCTTTATAATTATCAAAATTAATTTGCATGTATGACTTAATTATTATTATTATAGTAGTGATTTTAAAGTATGGTGGAATCATAAATAGAAAATAAACATTTTCAAGGAAACAAAATAAATCACAAAAAAACTTGGGTATTTTTAGGTGTTTGACTATAGGGTTAGATTCTATCAGTAGTGTTTATAGGCTTCTTTAGCCTTTGTTTTAAGTCTGAGTAGTTGACAAAGAAATTACATAGAATTTTTATGCACAAAGACACCTTATATAAGCAAAAAAAAAAATCATCCAAGCATGTTACTCTCATCTTGCTTTATTAATTTTAAATTAAAATAGTGTAATATCTAGTTATCTATTTCGATTTGGATTAATACATTTATTTTCATATTTTGCTTAATATAATTATTCCATATTTTACACTATTTTAGATCACTTAGATCCAAATAATCAAAACATTTTGGTAAACTTGATCATTTTTTTATCACAAAAACCCCTACATTTTGTCCTACATTAGGATTTCAATTGTTCGTAGGGTTTCAAATTTATCTCCTATTAGGTTTTAAATTTTAGATATAATTTTTGATATCCCCTTGTTACATGTGCATATTTAAAAATTTCATTTCTTCCTTAATTTTATTAATTCTTTTGTGCATACATTAAATGCCATCTAAGAAGGTTAGGTCTCTTCTAGCTATATGCCAAAGTGATAGAGTAATTTATATTATAATTGATCACGCTAAAATTCCTTTGACTCAACCATGTATTTGTGCACAAATTACAATGGTAAAAATTAATGGATTAATTATTGATTATTATAATATAAATATTGATAATGAACATAGGTACACATGTACACATTGTTAATAATGTTATAACTTAACTTGAAAATTCTTAGAAAGATCATATTGTAATTGATGATGAAATCATGCTAGAATAATTACATGGATATTAATCAAGTAGAACCACTTTATATATGTTAGAAAATAATTAATAAACAAGGTAAGGACATGGAAAATATATTGATTATTATCTTAGAGGTTTATAATTCAAAGCTTTCTAAGGAAACCAATATTTAAGAACAACGTGATGAGATTTTTAATGATACTAATATAAATTTTAGAGGTATAAATCCTAAAATAGGTGTTCATACTACCATTCTTACCATTTCATTTCATGTGTCTATACCTATGGATACATAAATGATGCCTATACCTAATATACTTGCTAAGGGGGAAACATAGTTTGTTCCTTAAATATATACAACTATCCATATGTAACATACCTTTTTACCTCCTAGGCTTAAAACTAATGTATCATCAACTATTCTTAATCAATATAATATGCCTACTAATTGAGAACTTCTACAAACACTACTAGATATTCAAGCAAAGGATTTTCAAATGGAACAAGGTTTTCGTAGTGTGGGGTATTTGATACAATCTCAAGAATTAGTACATAACACTTTGGTCATAGTATTTACACATATCCCTTGCCTATAGTATTCATTGCATGTAATATTACACTATTGTACATGTTTTCAATCCTTTGGCTGACTAGTTCTTAGCTTATTTCTCTATCACCATCAGTGAGAAGGTATCCCATTATTAAATTGTAATAGTTAAATAAGGACTTGATGAGCCCCTTAGTGATTATTTTCTTCATTGTAATACTATGCTTTCAAAAATGACAAATCATATGGACAAAAAATAATTACAATACATATTCAAGTAAGGCCTGCTTATGGCCATCCATGAGTATATTATATTCAAACACTTCCAATATTTTGATGATGTGTGCTTTGGTTTGAGATAGAGATCCAATATTAAATTATAAACTAAATCACTAATCTTAATTATGTTAGCACATCTACTAATTATTTTTTGGAATAGGCTAATGTGAAGATCAAGGTATTATTATTTTTATCTATTTCAAAAACATATGGCATAATAAACCAAGACTAATCCTAAAGTGGACATGACTTATAATGCATATCCTCTTCTAACAACTTATGATCCTAAAATAGATGATGATCATCATATTAATGTAATTATTAGTACATTTAAAAATTCCAAAATACAACAACTTATGGTCACATTTGATGAATGTGAAATGATTGATGATGATTCTACCAATGCATATTTTTAATACATGATTTATTTGACTCACATACTATGTAGAATGTTATGGTGGATAATGGGTCAAGTGGAAACATATTCAATATGACATTTATTATTAGTATTGAGCACAAACATATCAAATTTATTGGTATAATTAATATAGTAAAATATTTTAATGAAATAAGATAAAACCCACTTGAGGGCATTGTTTTACCACTTATGGTAGGATCTACAACTATTGCTAATTGGTTCTTAGTATTGTCCAACATTAGGGCATTCAACATGAAATTAACATTACCATGAATACATAAGATACATGTAATATTATATTTGATATATAAATTTTTGAAGTATGTCTATATAAAAAAGTGGTTATGATTCTAGATGTTCTATATGAATACCCCAATTAGCCTAAGACATTTTTTCCTACACTTCCACAATAACCTATTACACAAATTGTAAAATTTCAACCTCCAAAACAAAATTAGAATCAAGTTATTAATTCAATCTATGAAAAATTATCCAAAATCATTTAAATTAGCAATAGACATTACCTAGTCTCGCATGTCCTATGATTGTGTTATATAAACCTTGTGAGTGTGTTACATAAAGAAAAATAATGCATTTTCATGACATACGATGGAGTCCATAGGTTATTATGAATACTAGAATGAATAAATTATAATATTAGTTGTGATGATTATTAGGGATATTTTATATCTCATGATCGTTAAGCCAATTCAAACAATGATATGTATGTTTCTCATTGCTCACAACATGTGACATTTTCACCGCTTAATCTAGGACATGCACTTGAGCATCCCATTGATGGGATAATTGGTTACTTAGATAAAATTAATTTAAATATTAAAAAACATGAGAAATATTCAAAATATTCAAAACCAATACCTATGCATTACATGTTTTTTTAGTATACATAATTGATTGATTTTTTTAATATACATAGTGAGTTACATATCCATTTTCTATGCACATTAATTTCATAGTATACATGAGTGGGATTCAATAAATTTAGGTTAAATATGATAAATATACATACATATATATGATATTTCTCACATCCATGGGCATATTTTATACATTGGAGGAATGCCTATATTGGGCTCATCTTCATACACTTTTTAGGTTATATCTTTCTATACTAGTCCATTAATCATATTGAGATACTAACATTGTTTATACATGACTTGAACTTGTTCATACATTATAGAGTGTTATTTTATATGGGTATTATGTTTTTATATAATATATGATGACATTAATTGACTATACAGACTAACATTACTTGTGTCATGCATGTTTGATACTGATGATTATGACATTGTGTGATCATTGATGTGTGCTATATTGAATATTACATGTTTGATGGTACATTGAATGTGTATGTAATGTTTTGTTTCAGTTGTGTTATAATATCCTCTACTCCATGTCATGATCATTTTGTGTCCATACCATGTTTGAGTCATGTCATGTTTTTTATGCTTGTGTGCTTATTGATCATGATAGTTTATGTGTGTGTGTGGTTACATATATTTTATATAGAAAAAATAACTATTATTATGTGCTTGGTTACATTATTTATATCATACTTATCTATATTGTGTGTGTTTACATGATACATATCATGAATTTATTATTATTTTCATTACTGCATGCTTAATTGATATATCTACTTGACATTGACATTTATATGCCAAATGCCTTTGATTACATGTTTCATATGTTTTTGAATATTCAAAATATTTTTATGAATAAATATATTATCATGTTTATATATTAACTTGAAATTATTATAGTTTTATATATAGAATAAAATACACATAACTATTTATTCTGTGATGAGTGATTCATAGACTTCATCTCTCATATTAAAAGGTGGGCACAAAGTGGGCTTGTTCCATATATTCAAATCATGACATATAGACATTTCACATTTTGAGACAAATTATATGATTTAGATGAGAAATTTGAAACATATTTAGATCATTTTATAGGATTTTGAGGGAAAATTGAAACATTTTATGACATTATGATAGATAGTTGTTGGAATTTTATATCACTATGAGGTATAAATAGATCATATTGTGGCATGGATATTATTCATGCAAACACTTTTGTATTTTATATGTTTGGAATTGGTGTGGAATGCTGGAACTATGTGAGAAATTTGGGTCTATGTCCATCTACAATGGCTGATACTCTTACATATAGACCTATTTTGGAGTTTGTATTTTAAATTTGAACATGTTCTAGTGTCCCAATTTGTAATAAAAACATGATTTCAGGGTTCCACCAAATAGTTATTATGATATTCAAAGTAGTGGGGTTGAGTTTAATATATCACTTGACTTCTAAAACTCCTTTTATATTGGTAGTTTGGGAATTTACACTCCTCAACTCATGGTTTCAATGGATGTATATTCTTGGGGCATGATCACCACATGATATTTTTCTAAACATATTCAACACATGGAAAATTGGGTTATATACCCTTAGGGGTATTAGTTATTTGGATTTTAAATTTCAAGTGATTCAATGATTTAATTTATTTAAAATTTATTATCATGAGAATACATTAATCTATGCATTTTTTTATCATTGGTATCACGAGGATAAAATGAGACATTTTGGTCATACTTGTCAACACCAAGTATGGTTATCATAGGTACCAAATTTATTATTTTATCCTTTTAATTTAGTATTTTATATACTAGATAAAAATGGGAAATATTTACACACATAAATTTGGTATTAGACACTTTTTAAAAATAAAATTTGACATACATTGACATACTAGGACAATACACATACATTTTAATCTTGAGCATACTTTTCCTCTATTTGTCTATCCATATTTGGTTTTGGCCACCTATATTATCCAAATACCCCTATTTAATATCATATTAATCTATAAAATAACATCTCAAAATATTGGACAAACCTTATTCATACCTCTGATCATGGATTTACACTTAGAAGACATTAATAATAATCATTAGATAGTGTCGATTACCATAGGGTCCACCACTGTTGTAAATTTACAAGCGCAATCAATGGTTATTTATTAAGTTAGGAATTCTCCATTAGGTTGGCTTAGTTTTTTTTCATTGTTTAGTCATAGCGGGGAATAACGAAGATATATATATATATATATATATATATATATCATTTCATAAGGATATATTCTCTTGTTCATCACCTTGGGAATCACTTAAAAACTTGAGGAATAAACTAGCACACTCTTAAGACATTATATAAAACTAAATATAAATTTAAAACCCTTTAAAGAATAGTCCATATAGCTAAGTCCAAATATCAAAAATTTATAGTTGCATGGTATCAAGTGTCAAAATTAAAAACATTCTATTGTATTCTAGATTGTTCAATATGTTACACACAAAAAACATAATGGGAGAAACACATACAATTTGAGCCATAGTTTTTAGTATCAAAATGTAGGTGATGCCCAACCATTTAATAGGGAGTGGTTGGTTTTGTCCAACCAAAAGTACTAACCTATTTTTAAGGGTAATTTCTTGGTAAAATATTAGTTAGGGTTTACATGAAATTGAAGAAAAATATAGATCAACACACAATAATTAAGTAAATCACACACACATAAACCATTTTTAAGCACAAGTGCATGGGTTATAGGATTTAAAGACCTACTAGTGCTTAAGAACACTATTGGTAATCACCAAAAAAAGTTTTCTATCATAAGGATTAGACTATGATGAAAACATCCAAAGAGATTTTCATCCTTTGTTATAGATCAAATCCATTGACAAAGTAGTTATATAGTATTTTTAGGAATAGAGACACCTTAATTTAGTGATAGATACCAAACTTAGCTAAGTACATTACTCTCCTATTTTTTTGCTAATTCTAATTTAAAATTATGCAATATCTAGTTACCCATTTCAATTCAGATTATAAATTTAATGACAAATTTTATATCACTTAGATATAAAGTGATTAAAACATTTTGGTGAACCCAATAATTAATTTGAGGAAGAAAAATCCTTTCTTTCCTCTTACATTAGGGCTTAAACCCTTTTTAGGGTTTTATATTTATTTCCTTTTAGGTATTGTCTTGCATATATGACTTATGATATCCAATTATTACATGTAAAAATATGTATTTTTCTCCTTTGATCTATTTTTATTAGTGATTTCATTCTTACATTCTATGTTATCTAAGAAGGTTAGGTCTCCTCTCCCTTTATGCCAAAATGATGGATTAAGTGGTATTATAACTAATCACATTTAAATTAATTTGACTCAACCATGTGTTTATGTGAAAATTATAATTGTAAATATTGATGAATTACATATTTATTTTTATAATACAAATATTTATAATGTACATACAAATGCACATATTTACATTGTTAATGATCTTATGCCTAAAATTTATAATGTTATGACGATCATATGGAATTTGAAGATGAATATCATGGTATAATACATCACAATGAGCATAATGTGGGAGATAATAATAAAGTAAATATGATTTATAATTATCAAAAATAATTAGTTAATAAGGTAAGGAAATATATACTATCTTTAATGTTATCGTAGAAGTTAAAAATGTAAATCCTTTTGAGGGAATTGATCTTAAAGAACAACATCATGAGATTTTGAATGATACTAATACTTATTTAGAAGAATGGATCCTATAATAGATGATAAAATTAATAATTATACTACTTCGATTCATGTATATACACCTATGGCTACATTGGTGATGCCTATTCCTATTATACCTACTATAAGGATAACATATTTTATTCTTAAAAATATTTATGGCTATCCCTATGTATCATAATTTTGGCCTCCTAGGATTAAAACTCATGTAACATCACTTATACCTAATAAATTTAATATTCCTACCATCAATCACTTGTGAAACAACTATTAGATATTAAATAAGGTTTCTCAATTTGAAAAAGGTTCTTATAGACTGGCCCATTTGAAAAAATCTCAAGCATTATTTTACCACACATTGGCCTTAGATTTCCATCGACCCCTTTCCTATAAGAAGTTTTGCATCTAATATTAAACCATTTGATGGTAAATATTATCCAAAACAACATCTTATAACCTTCCGTGCAACATGTTTATATTACACATCTAATGATGAGTTACTAACAGAGTTTTTCATATAAACCTTAAGGACTATGTATTATGATGATTTTATAAATTTTATCTTTAATCAATGTTGAATTTAAATCCTTTTATTAACCAATTCTTAACTCATTTCCTTATCAACATCATTGATAAGGTCTCTTATTCTTAGATTTTAAAAACCAAACAAGGACCTAATGAGCCCATTAGTGACAATGTGATTTGTCATGATACTATGCTTTCAAAAATGAAAAATCCTATGGTCAATAAATAATTATAAGAAATATTCAACAAAGCATAATTTTAACCATCCATGAATATATTATTTTAAAATGATTCTAATCTTCAAATGACATGTGTCCATATAGTTAAATATTGTGAGCTTAAGCTTATATCCATCAATAAGCTTAACTATGGGAGAAAATCTCCCACATTCTATAACTATAAGTTTCAAATAAAAATAACATTCAAATCTAAGGATAATGATACTAAGAATAGGGATATAAAAGTATTAAATGTAATTTCATAACCTAATAATAGATTTGTCCTTTCATCTCCTCAATAGAGGTAATTTATGTGATTATTAAAACATCCTCATAAGGTTTTACAAAAATGTAATGAAACTACTTAGATGATTCATAAAAATAGAATTATATATCATAGAAATAAGAGCATAATAAAAAGATCCACAATAACAATTGGTAAAAGAGAAGAATACTCTGATATTATGACTGAGCCACTTTAATGGGGCAACCTCCATAATAATGAAATAAGAGAAGATTTCACAATATTATTATAAAATAATAACCACTACCTCATATATATACTCTACTTAGCTAAGATTATTCCATATGCCAACCATATTAAGAACATAAAAAAAATGCAACAAGATAATATCCCTAGATGTACATAGGTTAAGGGTATAGCATGTCCTTACCCTTAAAAACAATGTTGTCCTCAATGTTGAATCAAACTGGGATGTTGTTTTAGGAACACTTCATCCTCCCATGTTGTATCTTCATAATGCAGGTTATTCCATTTGATCAAATAATCCTTAATGGCTCTGGTCTGTAGTTGCTTAGTACACATGTGAAGGATCTCTTTAAGCTCCATATTGACTTGAACTTCATCTAATTTAGGTAACATATTATAAAAGGAAACTATATGTACAATTACCTTCCTAAATCAAGATACATGGAATACTAGATGTATGTGAGTGGATGGATGTAATTCTAGATTGTAAGCCACACTAACAAATTTCTACAAGATTTGATAAGGGCCATAATACTTAGGTGATAACTTGTTATCTTTTTTCTATTTTTTGAGATATATATTCGTATATGGATAAAAACATACAAATACCCAATCATCTATGTCAAAATGTCATTCACTACAAAGTTGATCTACTTTTTGCTTCATTTTATTTTGTGTCATTGCTAAATTCTCTCACAAACTGACTAACACCTCCTGTTGATGGTGAATGTGTTCTTAACCAGTTCAAACCTTAGGATGCACTATCAAATCTGAATTTATGGATGAGGGTGATACCCATACAATTCTATAAAGGGAGATATTTTGGAAGAATTGTGAAAGTAAGTGTTATACCACCATTCAACAAGTGGCAGCTAATAAACCCATCTATCTTATTTGTCAAAAATAAAACAACAACGATACCCTTATAGACATTTGTTGAATACCTTTATTTTCTCATAATATGTAGGATGATAGGATGAGATATGAACCAAATAGGTTCTCAAACACACAAATAATTTAGTCCAAAAATTACTAGTAAATATGGGATCTTGGTCACTTATAATGATCTTTTGAGTACCATTTAAATTATAAAATATATTGAGAAAAGTATAAACTACCATACCAATAACAAATGGTTGTGATAAGGAAAAAAATTTATCATAATTAGTGAGTCAATCCATAATTACCATGAAAACATTTTTACCCTTAGACTATGGTAACCCATAATGAAATCTAGGGAAAGCTCATCCCAACATTGGCTAGGGATGGATAAAGGCTAAAAAAGACTTAGGGTATTAATGGTTTCACCTTTTTTTTGTTGACATACCATGCATTTAGCCACATATTTATTGACATCCCCCTTGATTCCTCAAAATAAATACTACTTGATTCTGTAATACATTTTTAAAAGTTTAGAGTGACCTTCAAGTGGA